>JACSYO010001117.1:77500-317500 GCA_016806645.1 Ophiodon elongatus | reverse complement strand
ATAGTGCAGGTTTACTGACCGGCTCCTGGGCCTTTGCCCCTGCATGATTCAGTGTCCCTGCACCGCTGACTTTGATTAACGGAGGAGTCTTCGCAGCGTGCAACGAGGATTTACGGCATCCCCGTTTGTCCCTGTATCCTGCCGACAGACAAAAACAAAGACGGGTGTGGGGGAGGGGGGTGGGGGGGTGCGGGGGGGGCAGTAAGGCACGGCGAGATGGAGTGGAAATGCTGAGACATACAGACTGGAGCGGAGCGACAGAGAAAAGAAACAATGTAGAGGAGAGATGATAGGAGTGTTAGAGAAGTGTGGAGAGTAAAAACCTGGCAGCGTTCCCAGTGAAACATCCTGCATCCAGACCTCCTGTAATATACTGATAACATTAGTTCACCACAACTGTGTACATCTGTAAACAGTATATGTTTGAGTGTGTTGAGTGGCCTCGGGCGGTCACAGGAGAGATCATTATGTAATGGCTTCGTGCTTCGTTGTGTCTCCTCAGGCCTGTGTGTGTGTGTGTGTGTGTGTGTGTGTGTGTGTGTGTGTGTGTGTGTGTGTGTGTGTGTGTTTGTGGCGCGTGAGAGGTATTGATTAAGAAACAACCACAACAGAGATTGTAGCAATATATCTTAGAGTTGTCACGCCCCTTGTAATTGTATCAGTCCAGCTTTAACACCCATGGACGAGCTGGATTCGACAATATTTAGTTATAGACTCCGTTTACTGTCTTTACATCGTTTTATTTCAATTTGTAGGATTCTTACAGCATCAATGAATGAACATGCTGTGTTTTTTTCTCAGACTCATCCTGCTTTGCTCTGATTCAGAAGACAGTTTCAGTCTTTGAAAAAAACCACAATCATTTAAATGTAGGAAAAGATTAGTCTATTAAACGAGTAGTTGACTGAGAGGACACAAACCTTTTAAACCAAAAATGTCAAAATGTTCACTGGTTCCAGCTTAGAAAATGTGAGGATTTCCAAAGTCGACTTTTTTGGACCTTTTGTTGAAAAAGAGCAGTTTAAAGATGTCACCTTAAACTCTGGGAACTTATCATGAATATTTCATAGGTTAAGTAATGAATTCACTTACTAAAAACTTAATTGGTAGAATGAATTGATTGGAACAATAATCCTCGGCCGTAGCCCTGAATCATTTAACCATAAAATACAAGCCGTACTGAGACTGAACAGGAAAGTTCACGGCCTCGTTTGTCTTTCATCCAAAGCCACGTAAACATATGCATTGACTAAGTCAGCCTTTGTGCACCCTGAAGGTATTCGCCTCTCTGCCTTTTTAAACACTTGTGTACAATCTGTCGAAACCATTTCTCCCCCTGTACCCTCGTCTCGAGCCACATTTATATTCCTGGCGAAGACAAGCAGGCGGCCAAGGGGACCTTGATGTGCCCAGAACAAGTTTAACATTTGCCACCACATAAAGTGGCTTTGCAGCCCCGGCAAATGAGAGGCCTCAGACATTTGAAAATTGCCTGGCTACCCTTCCTGCACGTAAAAAAGCTTTCTGTCACCTCATTTTTCAGAGGAATCTCTGCCCCCCCCCCTAGCCCCCCGTTCCTCCTTATCTCTCACCCTTTTACCGCTCCCCCTCCCTTTCTCTTTTTCTCACTACAGTGTCTTACTCTTTCTCCTCATCCTCCTCTTTTTTTCTTCATGTACAGTGGGATGAGCTCATCTTGTCTGGCCACGGAGAGCGAGGTAATATGTTTTACTGATCGGAACGGGCGATCCTCCTCTTTTAACAGGGTTGGCTTCTGGCTGGTGGGCGTTGTGTGAATAAGGGAGACCTGGGTGGCTTTCAGCTGTAAGTAATGGCTTTCTATATAGTTCTGGGCAGCCCTGAAGCTTATTCCCCCTCTGCGCCATCAGGGTGCTCAGCAGTGTCACCCCCGCTTTTGTGTGGTGGAGCTTGGTCAGCACTGTACTGGTACACAGTCTCTCTCTCTCTCTCTCTCTCTCTCTCTCTCTCCCTCCTTTGCCATTTGGATCACCGTGTTTATTCAAAATTGAAGAATTAAAGCAGAAAAGCATCTGAATACACACGCATAGTCCACACCGCAGGCACTTAATAAATGCACCGTGTGTGGGTTCGGGTGTGCAACTGTGCACGCAGGCTGTGCAGCCGAAACACTTCACTGTAATTGACAGCACTTTTCAGCTCCGTGGCGATAACGCCGGAACAAGCACAGTCTCATCCTTAGTTTCATCCCGTCTTCCCCTCCTTCCTTTCATCCCTCCATCCCTCTTTGCCTCGCTCCTGATTAACTGCACCTTTTCATGTGAGCATGAGCAGCTCCTCATTCACGTACAACAGAGCCTATTAAAAATCATTTCTATAGCACCTTTCAATTGAACAATTACCATGTGCTTTGCATAACATGAAACGCATCAATCGCCATGCCACAATGAGAAAATAATAATACAATAACAATAAAACAGGACCCAAATCCTGTACGATAAAAGCGATGTAAGTTAGTACAAATCTGCAAAAAGCATTCGAGTGTCGTCTTGAGTTGAGATGTATGCGCAGATGTGTGCACTAATGGCTCTATGCCATGTGCATGCAAGCTACTCACAGGAGCATATGCCCATGTCAGTCACACTGGAACTGCACAAGTGCATTTGTATTCCCATAGGTATTTTGTACGTTGCATATTCAATTTTCATGACATCGTAGACCTCATTAAAACGCAGAGCTGTTGCACGTTCTCCTCCCTCATAAGCGGCATCTTCTTCAGCCTCTCAGCAGCCTGGTCTCCGTAAAATGACGTTCCCACACAAAGAAACGGGATTTCAATTATGTTTTTTGACGTGTTTTCTCCCGGATCACGGTTGTTTTTGGCAAATCACAATTCTTATCATAGTCCGCGGAAGTCCGTGAAGACAGGAGGTCGGGGTGGATGGGTGGGTTGTTGTTAAAAAAACAACAGCACAGGACTTTCACCCAGGAGAACGCTGTTTGTGTCTAGTTTGAAACCAAAAGTCCACGTTGACTTATTTTAATTTACACCTGCAAATGAAATAATGTAACAAATGTACTTATTTTGAGCCAAACCATGATGTTATTCTAAACCTAACCAAGTACTTTTGTTGTGTTTTTGTTCCCACTCAGAAAGTTAACCACGTGTGTAATCCGGGAGAATGCAATTTAGTTGTATGGGAATGTAATTTTGTAGGAGACAGGCTTGCTCTCTGGCAGTGAGGGAAAACGCTGCTTCCTGAATGTGCACTGTTTGTGAGCGTGCATGTGTGTGATGGAATGACACTGTCTCTGGCTGTCTCGCTGTGTGTTTGAGCCCGTATGGTGGGGCTCTGAATCTGATGGCAAATTTCTCTTTTTTTTTTTTTTTTGGGAGCCTTGCCATTTTCCCCTCACATTGGTTCTACCAGCTCCCGTTCCCTTCCAAGCGTACACAGCCTAGCAAAGCATCAGGGGAAATGTACGGCTACTTAGGATTCAAGTCTGCCCACACACACACACCCCCCGCCCCCTCACACACTCCCAACCCCCACCCTGTCAGGCTTGGCATTTGAGTGGGGCTGAAATAAGCTTTGGCTTTTCTCTATACCGTCTCTGTGTCTTTTCACAGTCCCTTTGCCTGACTTCCTCCTGCCTTTACTCCCTCTTCCTCTCAACATCCCACCACCTGTCTTCCTCTCACCTTCTCCCTCTGTCTCACATCTCTGGCCCCCTCTCTACTCCTCCCACTGTGTGGATTGTAATTGACTCGTTCAGAGAGTTATCAGTGACTCATCTGAACTGTCTCTTGCACAACATGTTCTGTTCTGGCCCACAGTATTCCGTTCTTTTTGTTTTTTGTTTTTTAAACCCGTGGTGTCCTGCTGTTCCTCCTCATACAGGTTTTATAAGCTGGTATATAGTCGCCCACTCAACCATTGTTTTCATTTAAGTGCTTTTTATACTGCACAGTAACTCCCAAGCAACAAAAGGAGCCACACAAGGATGATGCATGCTGTAAGACAGGTGCGAACACAGAACCGACCCTATTGGTGCAGAAAATGTGAACCACGGAAACCATTTACGTGTAACACAGTGTGACGGGTTCTAAAACCTTAGTAATATCCTCCCGCAAAGGAAAACAGTCTTTTGTCACTCAAAGGGTGGCCTCATTTCTCACTCTAAGGGACTTTTACACAGATATTGATGGGACTAACTCTCCCCTCCCCCCCCCTCCCCCCCGTGAAACCAGCACTATTATGTGTAGGAAAAGTGTGTGTACGTGTACTGCAGGAACAACAGCAGCGTGCGGTGATGGAGTGACAGACAGGCAGCCTGAGTGATTAATGAGCCCTCTTAATAATGCACCGTGGTGAGGAAAGAGTGACGGGACAATTTGAGAAAGAAGGAAAGGAAAAGAGCGGAGGAACAACACACAAGAGATCGCGAGTCATTGATTCAGACGGTGGCAGATTGGCAGCTACATTTCTTTTCCCAATACAGATAGACAGAATAAGGTTAAAAGGTGAGATTAAGATGAGATGACAGATGGGGTTGGACCAGATTTCTCCAAGGCATGAGGTGGGCTCTGTAAAGGTCCGTGACTTTGAGTCTGTACATATTTTTAGCATATATCTGTCTGTTCATAACCTTCTAACTGTCTGTCACCCAGTCTATCTGCCACATCTACAGTATATGTGACAAGCTGGAAAAGGGAACAGTGCATTCATCTGACATGTTGAGATCTGGCTGGATCTTTGCAGCTGGTATTACACGCGCAGTAGGAGTGCTCATACTGAATTTCAGTGGGAGATCACTCAGCTGCAGCCGGGAGGGGGCGGGGGGAGGGGGGAGGGGGGGTTGTTTATAAAACAGCATCAAAAGGTTTGAATTTGATGAAAACTGACTGTTCGCAATGCCCCACCCACCTCATTTACATGTGGCTTGCTTCATTTTCGCACGACAGTTTTAAAATTATGTTGGTTCCAAATTTCTATCAAATCGCTGTTCGGGGGCTTAGTGAACCTTCCATACTGTGTACAATTCGATGGAAGATGCATTCGGCAAACGGTGAATGTACAGGCTATTGTGTCACAGCCGCTGAATTTAGACTCACGCGTGGGTGTGTAATGTCAGGTCTGACTCAAGTGAGCTGATGTCTTGAAAGGACAGTCACGGCAAGTTGCCTGTCCCATGCCATAAGACACACACACACACACACACACACAATGAAACTTTGTCCTAGAAATATTGTAACTGCATGAGTCGCATAGACCCTTTTAGTGCCAGCATCATTATTACAGCTCAGTGTAGGAATAGGCAAACGGAGATTTATACGCCCTCACAGTTTGTCTTTATTAACCCCTCTCGGTTTCTTGATCAGGTGCGTACATAATGGTAATGGTTTATGTTAACTTTCTCAAAAGCACTTGCGGTCATTGTTATGAAACAAACCAACAAAATGTGCTAGCCAGCGTTAATATGTAGCCATATGTAATATGTTATTCTGTCTCCACAAAAAAAAGCTCATCATGTTTAGAATTATTGTTTAAAAAAGTGGTCTGGTAACTGGTAACGCAGAGTTTTCGAAGCCCAAAAATGAACTACTAAGCTAAGCTTATTCTACTCTTACACTTTTCCCGGTGCTTTGGTAAGAGGAGTCCAAAAAAAGCATTTACTCTATACTGTTCAGTACAGTAAATGTAAGAGGAGGCTAAAAAAAAAAAGCACCGGGAAATAAAGGAGAAGGAGCAATCAATAGCGAAGTAAAAGTGTTAGAGAGAAAATGGGAGCAGAAAATAAAAGTGTAATAGCATGGTCACAGTAAACGCAGCTGTGGCCCTGGGAGAGCACACGAGTAGCTGCTATTGATGACCTGAAGAGAGAAAAAGAATATGACAGTCGAAGAAAATGCAGATTCAAACTGACTTATACAATCATTAAGCTGGTACATGCAGTTTGTAGTTGCAAGATCTAATTTGTTATATGTTGATTGATGAAAGTTGCAGTACCCTTCATTTCTAATAAACCAGATTTTACTTTCTAGTGTGATATCAAGTCTATACTGCATCTTCTCACTAATTAGGGCTGCCCTATGAATTTGATAATGTGAGTCATTTGTCTGAGAGCCCCCCTTAATTATCCGATCCATACCCCACCACAAAGCAACACAATAGAATGGCTTCAGCTACAAATTTACAAATGTAGTCTTGTCAAGAAATAAGCTAAATGCAATTCTAAAGAAATATTGTACAAGCAAACCATTCAAATAGTTTTCCCAACGTAACCCGTACTCAGGCTACTTTCAGACTGCAGGCAAATCAGATCTTTAAGACACACGGTCCGCTCTGTTATGTACAAGTGATCAGATCGGATTTGTGTGTGTCCCGACATCACCAACCTATCTGCATGGGTTGCTGTGGTAACGACGTAGGGGTCAGTTACCAGGTAAGTACAACCTGCTTTCCAATCATTTCGCCCCCCAAATTCGAGATGCAGAACGCTGAGTTTTGTCCGGTGCCACGGAGGAGGCTGGTATACTAACACTTTAAACACTTTAAAATCCAATTTGAGCGGCCGGACTGTTTCACGTCTGTAGAAATCCGATTGGAATCGCATTTCAAAACACCTCCGAATGTGGTTTAGATCAGATTTGCAAATCATGTGCCTTATTTTTACTGTTTAAACTTTCTAAAATTAATCTGGATGCAATCTGAATATGCCACAAAAAAAAAGGATCTGGGCTGGCAGTCTGATCAAGAACATAGATTATTGAATGTGTTTTTCTAACCCAACCTTTAAGCTAATGGTTTCTTTAGGTTTCAGAATTCTATAAGAGACTTTATGCTAGAATTCTGCTTGTCTTCTTAAGTTATTTAATCTTAATGTGAAGTGGAAGTTTGGAGTTCTGGTAACTTCTTCATAGCTGCATTCAAGTGCTTGTAAGAAAGTAGGAAAACACACCATTAATCCCCAAAAACTAATGAAAGGCTGCAAAAAACTTCCCTCTCTGAAGTATGAAGACTGTTCTTCAAGAGAGCAGTTGTTTAGTGGTTCCCCTTAAAGGGCCAATGTTTAACCCCTGTGCAACCATGTCCAATAAAAACACCCTACCTTCCAATTTCTGTCCAATTGAAGATGCCTTCTAAAGTGGTGACCAGCGTTTCTTTAAAACAAAGGTGGAGGAAAAGAGGCTCAATGCAAACCTAAAAGAAATCTCCTAAATGGTCCATTATAGTAATAGCTGTCCTGTCCTTCAAGTACATTACCTCACCAAAAGTTTTAGTAAGATGTAAAACTGCTTATTTCAAAATGTACTCAAAAAGCATATGAACAAATGACGCTATTAAAGTAAACCAGTTACAGTTAATATTCGTGCATTACAAGGACTGAATGATTTGTGAAATGATGTGACTTTTATCTGTCACAAACAATGTGAAACTACACACCAAACACCCAGAGACTCTTAAATGAAGAGGCATTTGCTCTGAGGTCAGTGTTTTTGTCCTTGGCTGTACCTTAGAGATTTGAGTCAGAGCGAACCAACGCTGCTGTAACCGACACTGGCTATCTGTCCAGCATCTCCTTTAATCCCCCAGCCCTTCTCCTGCCCTCAGGCCCCGCTCGGCCCGCCACGTCTCCCCAGAGACGCCACATTCATTATTTACACACACAGGGTTTCTCAGGCCCCACGGCAGGGACCATTTGGTCTCTGTCTCCTGAAACACACACACACACACACACACACACACACACACACACACACACACATATTGGCCGACAGTCAAATATACAAAAATAAACGCACAGATTTTAGGTGAGTAAGGATATATCTTATCGTCTGTTTGCTTGCTCTTGGCTGCCGTAAGCACTCAGACAGCTACGCAGATAAAACTGAACTCACTTCCCTTGAAGAATTAAAGGGACAACCATGTGTCTGTGTATGTTTGTGTAAGACTTGAACAAGATTCCTCAGTTACTTCCCAAAAAACCCTGAATCTGTCCACATAAACCTATGCAGACATACCATACACGTACACCTGTTCCCGTAAACCTGGGCTCTCAAATAGATATCTTCTATATTTAATGTGACAGCATCGGCGCCGCTTTGATATTTTTCTGCTCGGCAGAGTTTTCAGCATGCCGTGTGCAACAGGGGAACACAGAGGTCCATCATGTTAGATTTGGCTCTTGTGCTGTTATTGGCTTATTTGCTGTTTCTACTGTTGAAACGCATCAGTATTTTTCCCTGTTGTGTCGTGTTTTTGCCCCCCTCCCCCCAAAACAATCTCTTGTTATTCTGCACACAGCTGAGTTGGTATACTCTGTTAATCCCACACAACATCAACAAACAAGCTTTTATTTACAAGGTAAACTGTACAAGGATTTCTCTTTTTCCAGAGATGTTGTCTCAAACTTTGAAGGCAGCAGCTCTTATCCCAAATCCAACCTTTACAGCAACGGTGTTTTCGTCAAGAACATTTAAACTATTTTATCACCTGGATAACTTTGACGTTGACGCTTCAGTGTTTCGCACGGCTGACTTCCATGTTAGTGTGGATTTCAGTGCAAAGACATGCCAGGTGGTTTTTGAGAGCATGGGTATAAACTGAGCATCTGCGTTTATAAAACATCCTGGGAAAGTTGCCAGCCTACCACAGACTGTCTGTCTGTTTTTTTTTCTCTGCCTTTTCCCCAGTGCATGCTGGGATTGGTTTAACCACCCTGTGACCCTGAATAGGAATAAACAGGAAAGACAATAAAAGAACGAAGCCCCTTTTTTATATATCATTAGGGGCAATACTTTAGTGAAGTGTAAAGATTATGTCTTTTTCATACTTGAAAAAAGATGAAACACCATGGTCACATTAAGTCAAGTTTATTTGTATAGCCATTAAAAGCCTTTAATCACAGCTGGTCGCAAAGTACTCCAGAAGACTTCATCACTCCCACATTATGAAACACTAAATTAGAATGAAGAATGAATTGACTGCCCTCTATCCTCGGGCCCTCGCTGTGCAGAAAAAAAAGAAAAATCCTATGAAAAGGAAATTGCAACCGGTGACTCATCCGAACATGCAGTGTGTATCTGACGAGCCTCACAAGGGCAATGTGTTGCTTTCAGTTTGTTCCTCTGTGCACTCACATTGCCTCTCTCTCTCTCTCTCTCTCGCTCTCTCTCCTCATCTGTGTCTCCAGGTGCAGCAGGATGCAGGGTGTACTGCCTGTGTGTGGACTGCAGCCCCTGCTGGCCCTCCTTCTGCTTCAGACCGCAGGCTGTGGTGAGTTCTCATTAAACTGTAGGCAGTCCCCGTCGCCCGACCTACTGTGTCTGCGGTACATAACTCCATATAATCATGTGCACAGACAAACCTCTGACCGATCTCTGGCTGTGGTCGAGATCGCACACTAACAAAGTATTCATACTAAGTATGGCGTGAAATTTAATAAGTAGTGAGCTTACACTGCGTAGTGTGTGGGTTTTGAGAAATGGCCGGATTCATACTACATTAGCAAGAATTTCTGAGTATGAGACATGAGCTTACTGCTCTTGCTCGACTGCCCCACAATGCATTGCGTCTCGGTGCCTTGAGACAAGCTGTCAGTCTTGTGAGATTTTGAGACAGGATAACGGTTTTAATATGTCATTTTATTAAGTAAAAAACAAAAAATCTCAAGTGAGAAGTAGGGTCATTTTTCTCATAGACTTCTATACAATCAGACTTCTTTTTGCAGCCATAAGAGTCGCCCCTGTTGGCCGTTAAAGATAAAGTTAAAGAGACTTTTCACTTTTCAGAACCGGAGGTTGACGCCTGGTAAAATCATACTTAATCGTTCATTTAGTAGGCAGTATTCATTACGTTAGTATGCAGTACGTTTAGTATGCTGCATACTATACAGACATCTACAGCCGCTCTCATTCATTTTTACCGGTTGAAAAGGAGCCTATGAATACTTCATGGTCCGATTACCTCTGATATTTCAGATTCTGTGTGCAGTCAATCTGCCACATGATTCATAGTTATCATTAATAGGGAAAATAGAAAATACATTATATATTTGATAGACTACTTGTGCAACCAACCTGCAAATCCGAGCGTTGATCTCCTTCAGAATACCCTCCATAGGTCGACACTGTGAGTTTGGATCCACCTCCTGTCACATTCCAACTTCAATATACAGGATGTGATAAATGATGTCCCCGGTGCAATTAAAGTGAGATGAATACATCTGCCGACGAACCTGGTAGTAGAGCATGGAGGGAAGCGGGGGGGACTGGATGAGAGCCAGAGTGATGTGTGATACAGATAATACAGCATGTCCTTCCAATCAAAGATAAACAAAACCCACATCACCTCCAAGGCCAAATAGCACACAATCACTTTTCTTTTAAACTCTCAGCCAAGAACCTTTTAAGAATGAAGCCATTAACACAGTATTTCGTAAAGAAGCTAAAATGGCTCAAACTATTCTACTTTCTGTACGCTACTTGGGGGTCAGGACTCTTCCAGCACTTGTAACATAAAGGACGTGTTGGAGAAAACCAGATTTCTGCACCGGCTTTTGACTCTGTCTTCAGGCTTTAGAAAATCCAGCTTGTGATGTGATACTTTGGCCAATCACAGGTCATTTCAGAGACAGCTCTTTCCTGTTGGCTCTTCTCATTGCCAAGTCTTTTACAGGCCCATAAGTCTGCAAAGAAAACAGGACAGTAGTTCTCATGGAATTGCTGCCATATAACGGCACCTGGACCCCAATCACTATGATATTAATGAGGTTTGAAATGAATGACTAGTGCTCGTACCACATGGTGAAAGGTTATTATGGATTTTATGATGCCAAAAATAAACCTGCCTCCCCCAGCTTTAAGTAAAGTATACAGCTGCTAATAACCCACTTCTGTAAACTTTCCTCACGCCTACCTCCGGTTCACTGGCGGAATTATAGCTCACTCTGGTCAACACTAGGTGGACACAAATGAGCATTCATGAGTGAGTGACAGCCAGGTTAGCAAATTGAATGTCCCGCCTACCCACGAATGAATGGTCCCAATTTGTGATGGGTTTAGCCCACAGCAGCAGTTTGTGGTGACGTGAGAACGACTTGTTCGCTCTGTCGCATCGACATCTTCTTCGTCCGTCGGTCTGTCCATTCCTTCCTCGTGTGTCTCCGTAACTGTGTTCGTATCCTGAGCACTTGGCAGACTTTCACAGCTTAGCTACTAGCCCACTTATTTCTCCCGTTTCATCTGTTCATAATTACCAAAACAGCACTCCCAAGACGGGGCGAAAAGATGAGATGTAAAGAAGAAAAACAAATCTGAGATGTCAAAAAGCTCACATTAATCCTCTTAGCCATTTCTAAAAGAAGGAAACATAATTTTGATATTTTGTTAAATCTCCGAGATATTTATTTCTAATATACGTTTGCAGAGCTCATTAAAATTTGCTTCGATTCCTCTGAAAAGCTGGAAGTTTAGGATCTTAATCCCCTCATTATGTGTCAGCAGGTCTTACAAACTCTGGAGAGAGACTTGACGCTTTGCATCTGTTTGGATGATAATTTTACTGAATTTTTTAAAACCCTCGACTTAGCTGAGGGAAGGACAGCGTGAGAGGGAAATATGAAGCGGGGTTCTAAGAAAAGAGAGAAATGTAATGCTTCGGTGTCATACAGCGAAACTTGTGCGAAACTCTGAGTCATTTATTTATCTGTGCATCGGTTCTGCTCGCTCAACATCCGCCCTGTTTGGCAGTTTTATCCGTCTTTTCCGTAGAGGCCTGCAGGGAAGACAACGCAATACAAGCAATCACATCCCTGAGTCCTTCTCCGCCCTCTCTACACTCTCCTTGAACTACCCTGCTGTGTATTTTAATTTTTTTTGTATATGCATGTGTTTGTGTGTATGTCAAGACCTCACGTCCCCTCAGTGCTCTCAGTGACTTCCCTGACCGCCTGCTCCTCGCTGTAATGTATTGTTTCTGCCTTCTGTGGAGGTACCAAAAAAAAAAAAGAGTCAAAGCGCCTGGCACCGGGGCCTTTTTATGACTCGGGGCTCAGATTTGCCAGCCGAGAGATGATGAAAATAGAGCCAACTTCTCTGTCTTTCTCTGTGTGCGTATATGTTTGCGCGGAAACCCTCAGGTTACATCTGCCAGGTAGTTTATGCAGCCAACTTGCCGAGCAACTCACCCCCCGCCCCCTTCACACACACACACACACACAGAGCCTCTCTGAGGAGCCTGATAACACACTCTGCTTTGGAGGAGTTTAGTTTTTGAGGGCATTACCGTCTCTGCCCTCCATTCCTGCATTTTCGTGTTTGTTTTTTCGGCTGAGTGACTCTGGAAACAGTCAATGGGAGGTAGAGGACTACAGGGAGGGTTGGCACTAAAGCTCACCCCGTGACACTTTGCTTGACAGCCCAGAGATTGGAAAGAGAGGTGGGACGTGAGGGAGGAGGACAGATTAGGGATGAGCTTTTTTGTGCGTGCGTGTGTGTGTGTGTGTGTGTGTGTGCGTGTGCGTGTGTTGATGATCGCGTGAGCATACATACTCACGTATGTGTGTTTGTGAATTTGAAAATGTTGGCTGCGTGCCACGCGAGATAAATGTATCATTATGCTTCAGAGGGCGCAAAATGAGTCACGGCAGCAGCCTGCGGGGAGTTCCTGTGAAGCCTGACATGGCCTGGTAGGAGTCAGCTCAGACGGGCAGAAAGCTGCAGGGAGATGGTTAATATTTGTAACAGAGAGAGGATGAGGAGACTAGAGGAGGCAGTCTGGGTCACAAAGGGATGATTACAGTGTAGCCCTGTCACAATAATTACGTTACGGACGATTTTTGTATGCTGCTATGACATGACCTTGATAACCTTTACATATTTGACTTATCGTACAATACCTCTAGACCTGACTTTGAGTATTTTTACATCAATCAAACATTTATCGTAGGTTACATTAACACAATCTCGATCATTTTCACTATTATTATATCCACATTCACAGTCCTTCATAGTGTTGCATTAACGTTAGTTTAAAGGTCAACTCCATCTGTGTCTTTTTTTCCAGTTGTTTCAACAACAACAAAAAAACACAAAAGAAAAATGCCACCTCAGCAGTTACAAAAAGCAGTGAAGTAGGTCATCAAAGTAAGCTAATCAATAATGTCGGGAATAATGGGAATGCTAGCACTAGCTGCGTCACCGTTAGCTGTGCTAAGTTTGGAAAAAACTAAAAGGGTTAGTTCTTCATTTTTTTACCTTTTGGTTGTATGTATAGAACAGGGGAGTGAGTACCTGTTCTGCGAGGTAAAATGATGTTTTTGTTAATGGAGTCTTGTGGGTTTGAAGAGAGTGAAATAACAGCTTCAGTTTACTGTGGGAAAGGTCTGATGGTGAGGGTAAACTGTCTGTGGACGGGAGCAGCAAAACAAACGTATTTTAGCCACCTAGAAAAATCTGTTTAAGTGTAAGCTATATTGAGAATATTGTCACCACTTTATCCTCCTGGTCAGCCCTTTCTGACCGGGAGCTGCAGCCGTTGTATCGCTCTCTTCAAAACTAATGTGGCCAAACTAACGTGGCTACTAGCGTGATCAAATTTAGGCAAAAGGAAGCCTGAGGGAAAGAACAATGGGAAAAAGAGAGGAGGAATGTATGGAGAGGAGAAATAGAGAACAATAGAAAAAGGAGGGAGCTGCAGAGAGTTGGGAGGGATGTTTCCGGGACAATGTCAGCATGGAGACATCATTTCCAAACCCTGCGTGATGTCCGCCTGGTAGACCTGCTGTGCCTAGACAGGCAACGCGAATGTGCACAGGCAAATATAGACAAACGCACACACTCACAAATATAGACAAACACACACACTCACACACACACACGCAGGAAACTTCAGTGAGGAGTGTGTTGGTAGATCTTTTTTGTATTTATTTGAGTGTGTGTGTGTGTGTGTGTGTGTGTGTGTGTGTGTGTGTGTGTGTAATTTTGCATATTTGAGTGTGTGTGTGTACTGCAGTGAAACACAGACTAGTGATCAAACAGTGGAAAAACAAGGAGGAAACCAGTGCCTCCTCATTACATCAAGCAATATACAGTACATAA
Organism: Ophiodon elongatus; assembly: GCA_016806645.1. Classification (NCBI taxonomy): domain Eukaryota; kingdom Metazoa; phylum Chordata; class Actinopteri; order Perciformes; family Hexagrammidae; genus Ophiodon; species Ophiodon elongatus. Next base: position 303,417 of record JACSYO010001117.1, on the reverse strand, counting down.
CCTCAGATCTGCTCTTTTGAAGAGGCCACCCCCAAAGCACATAGTTAAATGTGTATGTGTGTGTGTGTGTGTGTGTGTGTGTGTGTGTGTGTGTGTGTGGGTGGGGGGGTGTGTGTGTGTGTGTGTGTGCGTGTGTGTGTGGGTGTGTGTGGGTGTGTGTGTGTTTTCTGCCCTGATCAGAAGCTCCCTCCTCCTTTTTTTCCATATGTGGTGCCTCTGTTGCCATGGTTATCCTTTCTTGGGGCTCGGTCGGGGCAGTCTCAGCATCCTTCCCATCTTCCCAAGCGATAACGTATCAGTTTCTTAAGAGCTGCCGCCACTTTCCTCGTGTTATTTTCTTCATGTCCCTTGTTTTCTCCTTTTGTATCTCTGTGCGTCGTCCAAGGTCTTATTAGAAGGATGCATCTCACCACATCCCGCAACAGAACAATAAAGACAGCGGAGCAGTTTTGTCAGAACGTCCGCTCGCACACAAACAAACCCACTCTCGCTGCTGCTTTTCCTTGAGATGTTTTATTCATATCAGACGGCAAAAATTATTTAACTTCTTCCCACTCGACCCAAAAAGTTTGTTCTGTTTTTTTTTCATCCTGTGTTTATATTTCAATAGGAATTGTCTTTGGTTTGTAACTAAGATGAGATCATCTTGCTGATATCTTTACATCACCAAGTACAATTTTGAGGGACCTCCGTTTTATTCTACTTTATACTTCAACTCCATCACATTTTAGTGGGAAATATTTGACTTTTTATTTTACTACGTATACTTTTTATTCTAGTTGATTCATTTGTCTGTAGTTACTAGTTACTTTGCAGATTCAGATTTTACATACAAGATATTTGATCTTTCTCAATATTATAAATAATTATTAATAATATATGATATATGATAAAGAATACCCAGCAGTATATTAAGTAGTTAAAACTGGTTCCACCTCTACCAGCAGCAACATTAAAAAGCATCTTATGTGTTAATGCGTCAATAATATTAATCCAACTAGAGACCAGCTTGCGATGGGATCACACCAGCCGCGATGCCAAATCGTGTGTAAAGTACTTGAAACTACTTCTGTGGTAGTTCCCGATACAGTAGTTGTCTCCAGGACCACATTTCGCCACGATGACTCACAAGGTGAAGAACAGCACCAGCGTCAGTGTTGTAGCTGGTAATAATATAATATAACTCTGAAGGGGGTGATTCTGCAGAATGAGTACTTTTACTTTTGATACTCTAAAGGCTCTCTGTACAGTATTCAGGGCATTAATATAGCTGCAAACGACTAGATATAGTGGAGCAATGGCTGACTAAGCGGAGGAGGAAGTCACGCTCTCCCTCGATGAGTTGTAAGTCGAGCTTATCCGTGCTTTGTTTAGGTAGCTGGTCAGGTCGCATGTTGGTGCACGTGAGTCCCAGTACGTGTGCCCCACTGGCCGGCCCCCGGACGCCGCTCTGCAACGCTCTGCAACGCTCTGGTTCCCCCGCGTTAAAACACGGTTCTGTCAGCACTGCTGCTGTTGTTTGCACTGTTTGCGCTGCTAGCACCGTTAGCTTCTAGCTGTCGGCTCAGCCATTACCATGCTGAATTCCATATAAAGCTCTGTAAAAATTGTGAATGCAGAACTTTTTACTATCTAACAGAGTATTTGTTTACTGTGGTACTGCTACTTTTACTAAAGTGCAGGAGGAGTATGAAGCACTATGTAATATGATGGTAATAGGAACAAAAATGGAGACGGTAACGAACTTTGCCCGTTTTCTCTCCATTCACTTGCATAGTTCTTTCCAGGAAATGTTCTAGGAAGTTATAAAACAATTATCGACCTGTAAAAGCATTAGCATCGAGTCCATATTCTCCTGTGCTGCCCTTATGCATTAAACCACATCCATCATGCTCCTTAAAACCAAGAGAACAACAAAAGCAGTTGGACCCGAGCCCGCATGCAGTCCAGTTGTTTGTGTTGTATCAGCTGTCATTTCATAACAAAGTGATCAACTAATAGCGGCAAGCCTCTATCAGACAGCTCATCCTTCATGATTTCTGACCTACACACGCACACTTCTGCACGAACACACACACACACACACACACACACACACACAATCAGCTGACACGCAGGCAGCGGGAGTGGAACGGCGACGACAGCAGAGGATGCACTCCATCAGTCCCCGGTAGCTCTTGACTGGCAGGCTGACGGGTCTGATGTGGGCAAGTCCGAGAGAAAAGGGGCTTTTATCATTGGAAAACCCATTGCAGGCTCCTCAGAAAAAGAAAAAAAAAAGAGAGGGAGAAAGAATGAGGAAGAGAAAGAGGAGAACGAGAATTGGTGTTTGCAATTGTGTTCTATTAAAGTGGAAATGCCATTACGGCCCACCCTGTGTCTGTGTGCAGCTCTGTGCCAGCCACATAAAGGCTCTACAACGGTGTTTAATAATTCGAGAGCGCCTCTAAAGCGAAGGCGGACGGGCCAACGGTGATGAGCGCATAGGTGCCACTGTGGGCCGACAGGAAAAGAAAGTCCGAGCTCCATGCGCAAAGACGTTGGAAGTGGATTTGTTTCCAGGAGGAGGTCGGGGGGCGTGTCCTCTGACACGCTGCCCTTCTCCACACTCGTACAGACAGACAAAGACACAGGACGAGGTCAATGAAGGGTCGCCTGGTAACATTTAACAGAGTCCCGTCGCACTCTCTTGGACTAGCCGATGAGTTTTACTGAGCACACACTTTTATTGCTTTCGTATTGACATCCAGCTTCATTATTTATTCTCCTTTTTATCAGCCTTGTTTAGAAAAGGGTGACAAAGAGCAATATGAAACACAGACAGATATCGAACAAAAGACAGCTTCTTGGGGGTTAAGCTCGTGAAAACATTTCCATCTAAATGCAGATTTGATACAGAAGTGGCATTGGGGCCCCTCGCTATTTTGCATTCATTACCACAAAGGACGAGAACAATGTTTTTTTTTCTTCTTCTTTTTGTTATTTTCACCTGGTCTCCTTCACGCTGTAATTTAGGCTTTTCAAGAGGGGATCTGCAATTGATTTGATTTTATTTCGTTTTGCAGCAAATTGCAGTACCGGCAGGGAAACAAAGATAAACATTTGTCCAAATAAAGTGGACAGAAAAAAGAGTGAAAGGGGGGAAAAAGGAGTGTTGATTGTGATTGTGAAGCTTGGTTGGCTTCGTTTGTGGCACTGTCTCGCCATTGGCAACATAAGTAGCTTAATGTTACCCAAATGGTGCTTATCCAGGTGGAACCTAGCAAAGAACTGGCAAGCAGATTAAACAATATTGATGCCTCTTAGCCGGAGAATACATTTGCCTGTTTTTGTTTCTAGCAAGCTCTCAGCAAGGTGGTTCAGAAATTGCAGTTTGATTGTCTTCTGGGACCGCACATTACTCCGTGTGTGTGTGTGTGTGTGTGTGTGTGTGTGTGTGTGTGTGTGTGTGTGTGTTTGTGTATGTACGTGTGTGTGTGCGTGAGTTTGTGTGTGTTTGTGTGTGTGTTAGAAGGGAAGGGGTACGCACGCGAGTGTGTGGTAAACAAAGATGAGTGCCACATCCTCGAGGGGGATAAAGCAAAGAGAGTGACAGCAGGGAGTGGGAACTGAAAGCCTCCTATGAAAGATGTGTTCTCTGAGTGAGTTTGTGTTTGTGTGTGAACGAATGTGACACTATGTCAGTCCACCTCCCGCTGAATCACAAAAGTGCATCTCTGCTTTTCCCATCACACCCTCTTGACTCCTTTTCCACATCGCATCACTTCAATTTGCCCGATACACATACCTCCAGCTTTTTACATTTTCATTTTTCCATGTATTTCCCCTCGCCGCCGCCGTTTACAATCCTACACTGCGTTATGCTGGAGCCAATTGTGCTTGTTCATCTTTTCCGTAGCTTCCGTTTTTTTTTTCTCCCTGTCAGTGTGAGGGAAAAAGAACATTGCTGCTGCTATCAAGTAAAACAAATTCAAACAGTGGATCCATTTTCCTCTACACCCACTCCTCCTGTTGCGGAGTTGGTGGACCACAAACTGTAAAAAGCCACTTTGGTCAACAATGTTGCGTAAAGTTGGCATTTAAACCTGCAGTCGCTGAAGCATTTGGAGAGCTTTTGTTATTAAAACAGTACATTGGGGTCCTGTGGCACGATTGGAAAAACTTGCATATGCTTTGTGGAAAAAAACATACGTTACATAATATCAAAAGAAGTAACGACTCTTTGCGAAGGATAGTTGAACATTTATCAAGGGAGTGAAACAAAGAGAACCTAATTCTTTCCGCGACCAACAAATCCTGTATCTTACTGTGTGTCTCTGTGTACCAGCTGCTAGGAACTTATTAATAAAGTTGTATTGAATTTGAATTTTGGGAAATACGCTTATTTGTTGTCTTGAAAAAATGTATACCCCTCTCATGTTTGTATGATACACAGAGTGGTGCAGGGATGACATATTTTTGAAGGCCAACCTGAATGTTAGCATCGACATGGTCCCCTCAACAAAAAGCCAATGGGATATTTTTTTGGGATTTGGATTTGCAGTACTTAAACTCACATACATACTCAAAACTATATTCGAGTATATACTGTATTATATATCGTAGAAAAAAAAGTTAAACTCTCTAAAGTTTGTGTGAACCACAGACCACATTTCAGGCATCTAACATGAAACTACAAAAAAAACATTGACTTTGACACAAGGAAAGCGGAAGTGCAAAACATGCATTTCATCACAACATTGCAGCACTTTATATAAAGCTACAGCGGGGAGCCAGTTATCTTAGCTTAGCATAATGACTGGAGACAGGTGGAAAAATTGTTACAAAAGAGCCCCTAAATGTTGTGTTTTCCTTAACATGAATAAAATCACTTGCACTATATATTGACCAGAATACAGGAATAGTCTACTGAAAAAAATATCCCTCCCCCCAGAAACAAAAACCTGCACCCTTGAGACAAAGCCATGCTTTTCGAATGTAACCTCACATATAATGGACAGATATGGAAGTCATATCAATCTTCTCGTTTAACTTTCCACCTGAATAAACGTGTTTCACAAATCGTTGGAACTATTCCTTCAAGATGATTGTTTCTGCGACACACACTGTTTTACTTGTTTATTCCTCACCTCATCTTACCCCTTCGCCTTCGAAAAGCCTCATGCATTTGGCTTCACAGGTCGCCTCAATCCACGGCCTGAACTGCTCTCGAGTGCGAAACGACTCAAACGAGAGGCCATTTCAGAGCACAAAACTTGTTTTGATGCTGCCATGCAGAGCAACACAGATCAGTTGGTGAGGGAGTCAGACAAGTAGCGCTTGTCTGAGACGGTGTCACTGGGAGGAGAGGGAAAAAGTGGGGTATTTATGTGTGTTCATGCATCTGCGGGGAGGAGAAAATGTGACGGGAGGGCTGATGTTAAGCTATCAGGGTAGAGGCTCTCAGCCTCTTAGCTTGAGCAACTGCAACAGCGTAATGGCTGCAGGAATGAGCAATGACAGCAATCCACGCGTCTGCTATTTGTGTGTGCTCAAAGTCACATTAACCATCCAGTAAGGAATGAAAAATGGTGGCTTCAAAGATGTGTGTGTGTGCAGGGTGTGCATACGGTGCTCCATGAATAGCAAATGACGGATGAGATGTTTTCACTTGTGAGAGCATTCAAGTGCACACACACACACTCACACACAAACACACCCTGATACAGTGCATAAACTCTTGGCAAAATTGCAGGACCGGCACATGAACCTCTCTAGATGAAAAGCAATCATGCCTCTCCTCTATTTGTAGCTTACCCCACCAGCAACGGCACACAAAAAGCAAAATTTTACACACACAAAGCAAAGAGCAACGCTAGTGTGCTCACGGTGTCAAGAACATTAAAGAATAAAGGCATTTCGCTGATCCATATACGAATAACACACCAAACAATTCTGCATACTAACTTCAATAAACTGGTTCCAAATTCCATATAGCCATTTTCCAAATAATATTTTCCAAATAATCCAATTTCAGCTCCTGAAACGGAGTAATACACCAGTGCAAAACTGTCCTGCACACCACTTTTTCGTGTGCGCAATCAAGTTCCATCATTCAAATCATTTGGGCCGTTAAGAAATGCTGCATTATTATTCTCTCGTTGCATTTGTTTGTTTTTTTGTTTGTTTCTGCGAAACGATCAAACTTGGTGTCATTAGGCCAGATTACTATTGGCTCGTGAGAGCTGAGGGGTGGGAGGCGGGATCGGGAGGCGTGCGCAGGTGCAGTGTTATTGACACATTCCTATAATTATGAAAGTAAAACAAAAACACAGCATATCTCCATCTATGGGCTGTAGATAAAAACCGAAATAAGATTGCCAGGTGAAAAAAAAGTGAAGAACTGGAATGCTCATCTGAAAGCTGGCGGGGGGTCGTACTGCGTGGGAGTAGCAGGAGAACGAGAATGGCAGGACATGGCGAGAAAAATGACAGAGCAGGCAGAAGGACGGAGAGGTTGAGCGACTCGCACAGCGGTGTGCTTGTGACCGCTGGAAAAACATTGTTCCACCGATCTGCCATTTAATTACAGAGAGGCGGGGCCGCCCCGTAGCACTGTAACGTGCATCCAATCACACAGGACTAAAGCAGGACGAACACACAAAGTGTGCGGTGGAAACCGACACTAATGAAAAGAAATCAATACGCTCATTTTCTCCAGTGTTCAACCGTTCCGCCCACCTAGGGAGGGCTTCTTTGTGTTCTTTCCTTTTGATCTCTCTCTCTTCTCTTTGTCTTATGTGGCTTCACTCAAAACCACAAATGTTGCCCTTACGGTTGCACAAGAGGAGAAGTCAGGGGATCACCAAAGTCATTGGGATTCATCCTCTGGGGACCATGAATGCCTCGAGCCGCGCTGCTAGCGTGGCTAAAAAGTGGCGATTTGAAAATGCACGCTTTGTCGCTGGGCTTTGGAGCAAATTAGATTAGACATAGTGACACGTTTTGCCAGCATTCCCAGTAGTGAGAAGAAAGGGAATAGTGACTGATAAGAGAGCTGAAAAATAATCTGATTGGATTTAAGACTTTACAGGTAAACCTCATTCGCATGCATGTGCACACTGGATAAACAGAAGCAGGGAGAGCTCAGAGACGATAACCTGTATTACTGTTTCGTAAGAGTGGAATTCACATCTACCTCTGCAATGTAAATGAGCCACCTCTGTCTTTTGAGGCAAGGTGACACAGGATTAGAGTATAATGATAATACATGATGTGACTCTCCCAGTGTAAAATGAGTCGGGCGGACAAAAGACAAACAAAGAAAAATGCAGCACAATATTGCAAAGCAAAACGACTGATATCTTCTAAACGCGCCGCACTGATAATAATGCCCTTTCTCTCTGTCATCAATTGTTTTGATGAAAGTAACATTTGTATCTCTATGGCAGCGGCGGTGCTTTAAGCTGCAAAGAGGTGGTTGATATTGATCCCATAATGCACATCCAGGTTTGATGTATGGCTTATGAAAGCACTTTTTATATCTTCCCTCCACAATCTAGTCCTGCCACTATGCACACAGAAAGGATTCGAACATGTATTTTGTGATTTATATATCAACAGTTCTCTCTACAAAAATATTTTTCAATGCACACGAAGGTAGTAAAAAATAAGATTCACAAATATGTTTGATGCACAAACGAATATTATGTTTTTAAAAACATTTTTTTTAAAGGATTTAAAGTTTTCATCAAAATCATATTTGGATGTTGTTACGTTTATATGTGAATTTTGTTTTTTATTTTTTGTGTGCATTGAAAAATATTATTTGTGGAGAGAGTCATGTATATATCCCGGATTACATTTGTGAATCCTTTTCTTGCCTTCATTTACATTGAGACGATATGCCTCACACTGTTCAGGTTGCACAGTAATGGTTTGCTGGATCAATGTCAGATAATCAGAGAACCACAATGAGCCTCTGTTCTTTCCTTTACTCCACAAACAGGAGGATCTGATGGAACAAAGGAACCTTGAAAGAGAATGTGTTTTCCGCAACAAGAAGCAATTAACTGACGTCTTTTCAGTGTAATGAGAAATAGCGTCCTGTGGCTTAATTTACAAAATGGCATTGATTGTGTTCTCCTCTCCTCTCCTCCTGTCAGGCGTAGCCAACGCCGACACTGTGGTGAATATGCGGAAGGTGACCCATCAAACCATCAGCGAGGAGCTGTCCAAAACCGTTCTCCTCCCCTGCCTCTTCACCCTCCGCCCCAGTGCAAGTTCCTCCCATGAGCCCCCCAGGATCAAGTGGACCAAGGTTTGGGGCCAGAGAGGCTCCGACGGCCAGCAGAAGGAACAGTCGGTGCTGGTGGCTAAAGACAACGTGGTCAAGGTACAATAAATAATAAGATGGACTGCCACTGTGAAATAATTGGTGACTGGATTCTTTAGGAAAAAAATAAATTGTCTCCCTCTCTCGGTGTTACTCTCCCCTCAGGTGAAGAAGGCCTTCCAGGGTCGTGTGACACTGCCTGGTTACAATAGCAACCGCTACAACGCCAGTCTTGCTCTGTCAGGGCTGCGTTCGAGCGACTCTGGTCTGTACCGCTGTGAGGTCGTGGTGGGCATCAGTGACGAGCAGGACACAGTTCCCCTGGAGGTCACAGGTGAATAAAATGACAGTTTGGGCTGGCAGTAATGCAGCCATTTTTAATTGAAGTCACATTTGTGGGGCTAAATGTCATGCTAGAACAAACTTAGCTTTATGTTAGTCGCACTAAACAAACAAAAGGATGTGCTGCCCAATGTATTAAAACTGTAATTATTTCACAGACCTGGAGATATATATATGTATACTTTTTCTTCACATTTTGAGGAAACATGCTATTAGTAGTCAGGTAGCTAGCTCACGTGGCTAACTTAGGTAACTAGCCACTACAGCTAGTGCACTTGCTAACTTCCTAAGAGTTGTTATTAAGAATTATTATGTATTTTCTAACTAAATGATGGAGATGACCCAACAACTATTCAACCTGTCTCCAGGTCATGAAGCTTTACGTTTTTAGTGCTAAATATCACTTGTGGTTAGCATAAAATTGCAGAAGCTAAAGCTTTACTGAAAGGTTATAGGTGCATCTCAAATAAACCAACACAGTCGAGATCCATTACCATAAAAGATAATGTTCTAATTAAAACCAAACTATGAATTGAAGTGGTTTAATTAAACAGAAAAAACACCTGTTAATAGAGGACATTTTAAATACTCCTTGCGAAGGTATAGCTATCGCTAGCCAAGCCTTTCCGCATGTCAGCTGAGGGACAATGATAGTAACGATGTCCAAGAAGTGTTCTGAATTAATGAAAGTAGAATCCTCTTGCTGTTATTACTTGTTTAAATCTGTAATGTGTTGGACAGTAATATTAACACTGGACAGTCACACCACTAAAGCGTTATTGGAACAGAGAGAGAGAAAGATTGAGCAAGCAATAATGTGCTACTCCTCTCGCAAACCTCATTATTCCTGTGATTCTGTATCATCTCGTCGCAAATATAATATTACCATCAACTGATGTTGAGACTTGATATACAAAGTAATTAACACTGTTTATGTAATTCTAGGCGTTATGCATGTTTTTACCAACATAATGTCGAGAATTAACAGTCTTTGGTTGTGTCCAGCTCTCCCAGTGCTCTCAAAGTCTGCCACTATGAATAATAATGACCCTGTTTTCCATGTCAGGCTAATACATCCATTATACCCAGGGTTGTTTACTGTCTGTGTAGTGTATGATGATGTAGAAAAAGGTGAGGGAACTAGAACACATTAAACATCATTGACCTCGGCCACTCAGGTGCTGTTCATGCACTGAAAGCCTAATGAACCCAATAAGGTAGGAACCCAGCAGTGTACGCTATTGTCAAATAGTGTTAACTCCGAGCGCTTCGTATGGCTCTCGGTGGCTTAACTAAATGGGCAAACCATTTACTGCCTCATCTGTATCGAGGACACCCGTATTTGTGGAATTACCAGAGTACCTGGAGGTATCTCACTGTCGTAGAACCATAATTACTTTGTCAGGGTATTTCAGCTGCAATGCTTTCATCAGATTCTTTCCAGGTCACTCACTATTTTTGATAATAAGCTTTTATTATTATAATGACTCTCGGGGATAATACAAGGCATGAGCCGCCGTACACTATGCACAAATCCATGCTAAGTGCTAACATCAGCTCTAAAGGCCCAGTAGCCTCATTATTTTACACAGCACTCTACAATAGATAAATCGTCCGTCATTGAGAGTAACCCAAATAGTCTCCAATCATTTCCCTGCGTATAGCTCACATGCAGGAATGCATAAGCGTGTGGGAACTAGGCCTTTATAATTTCAGTATTTTAACAAGAATGCTGTCTAATTTTCTTAAGTAAGCGGATCACCTCATCTTTCTCCATAAGTGCAGCCCAGCATTCAGTCAGCAGGGGCCCCTGTCTTGATTCTATGGAGACCCTGCATCCTTCCCCTCTTGGCCAATCGATTAACGCGCTATGAAAACCACTCCTTCAGAGAGAAACCAATTACGTAGCTGGCGAGGACGAGCCATCTCCAGGGCTTAGTCTTAATTGGCAGTCACGCTACACGGCAGACCACAGCCGTCCTCACACTAATTCTACTGAGTGCTTAAAGTATTAATTAGCAGGTATTGATACTGCCCGGCTATATCAATATCATATTAATCCACACTGCTCTTCTCATAGAGCAATTTGTGTGTGCCTAAGCCTCGAGGAGATGTCCTTCTTCTCTTGCCATCTCTTTCGTAATTTCTCCCCTGCTGCCTCTGTCTTATTCGCTCCCTGTTTAGTCTCCATTTTCTTTCTTTCTCGTGGCACATATTGACCGGTCAATTGGCTGTGTCGCACCAATTACTGGACAGTGCCATTTATAGCTGTTTGGACATACAGATGGTCTCTCAGCAATAGGCATTGTGAAAAGCATATTGTCATAATTTAAACAACATCATCACAAGATAGTTTGAGCACTTTATTTATCTTTTTTTGCCAGTGCCCCCAAATGTTCTCCAGTGGGTGTGAAATGCTGGTTCCAACTGACAATGTTGACACTGGTAATTTGATTTGTGCAGTATAGACAGCTAATGTTAGATTTGTTGATTCAAATCATTGGGTAACAAACCTCCTGGCAACGCCATCCCTCAGATTTCAAAGATTAGTTCAATTGATGTGTCTCAATTGCGCAGTGTGTAAGTTTCGACAGGTTAGTGTTGTCTTAAATCAAACAGCTGTTGTGTTCTAAGTGGAAATAACAATCGCAGCATTTGAGCGCTTCTTCTTGTTATTTTTTTTCTTCTCCTTCTCCTTTTTCCACTTGGTCTTCTTCTTTGTCTTCTTCTTCTTCTTTTTAATGGTAAATTGCACCCTGACGGCGCTTTACCACCCACATTTGACTGCGATTGTCGCCTGCAAAAATATCTCCCGGCTTGTTTGCTCACTTGACAATCGTATTATAACTGAATAAAATTGAACGTGATTTTGCTTTTACTTGCTTGTCTGTGCCCCTCATTTAATGCGTGGTGGAAAAATACACCCTCCAGGTACTCACAGTGTACTGCATTTTGCCAGATCTGACAGTCTAAATGCACTGATACAAGTAGCAAGTGAAAGTATTGAAGAATGCAAATTGAGACACAGCAAAGGTTTACACAAATCCATTGCAAACATGACTGCTTTTGAAAAATGGAGAACTATATTTGACTTCAAACCAATTAAAGCTTATACTATATCAGTGTAGTGTACTAACCAATATTGCCAAGGGAAACCAACTGCTCAACAGTGCTACAATGGGGGCAGCATACATTCATAAAGCATAGGGCCTACCCACAAATGATGCCTTCCTGTTCTGCCCTCTGGAGAATGTGTGTGGGAATGTGTGAAGACACAGAGGGTAAAAATAGAGGCATAAGGTAGTCAACCCTCATGTGGAATAAGACTGGGTTCCCCATACTGAGAGGAGAACCATTTGTCTCTCTAGTGTACGTATTAGCCAGCAAGCTTTGCATCTCTGTTTGGACAAGATTCCCCGAACCTCCAAGGAGAGAGGATGGAAACTGAGAAATTAGGAGAAAAGAAATAGAGCAAAAAAAAAAGAAATGATTTCTGCTCCACATTTGAGTACAGAGGAGAATAAGACCACGATGACAGAACGGCTAGATGGTCTGCTGGGATTGTGGTCCGGCCCTGCTTGGTACCCGCGGCTGTAGCCCGGAGTGCTAATGCTCAAATTGCCATGCAGGCCTCCATCTCGTAGGAATCTCTCTGTCACTCTCCCAGACAAAGCCAGTGAAGATAAAGGACCCGTGTTAGTGGCCAGACGCCCACCGGCTTTTATGTCGCTGGATGCTCCTCATGGGGAGCAGCACTGCGTGAATGGCAGGCAGAGGTGGGAGGTGAGGGAGCATTAGATGGACACTTCTGAAGCTAATCCTGTCCCATTTAAGTGGAATATATGCCCCTTTCACAGCAAAGAGAATTGCGTCTCACTTTGTTCCCAGTTGATTTCCTTTTTCTTTTTTGCTACTTCCAAATAAATTTTGTTCTCACTTTTTTTTTGCATTCCTGTCTACTTATCACCCTCTCTTTTCTGCCTCCTTGGTTCAATATGTGAAGCATATAATACAGGCATCTCCTCGAATTCACCGTATCTCTATTTCTACCTTCTTAGTCTTTCCATCATGAGTGCGGTGGCAGGCGGCGGTGGCAGCAGGGTGACATTGTGTGTGTACTGTTAAAGCAGCAAAATAAACATCGCCGCTGTTTGTCATACACTGTATCCAAGGGCAACGTCTCTTTTCTCTAACGATAAGCCCACCGACTCTCTGATCAAATGAGATTCATGCTGAACCTGAATGCTGTTTGATTCCTCCGACACAGATGGAACAACGTCTGTACACGACTGCGTGTCTGTGAGCGTGTACATGCTCGTGTTTTAAAGCTGCAAGGTTGCAATTCATAAATATTCCTGTGACCCAGAGGTTCGCAGGTCGTATGTTCATGTGGTTAGTTTTTCTCCCTAACTGCTCTCACAATTCGCTCCAGGTGTGGTGTTTCACTACCGGGCCCCCCATGACCGCTACGCCCTGTCCTTCGCCGACGCCAAGCGAGTGTGTGTGGAGAACTCAGCCGTCATCGCAACACCAGGCCAGCTGCAGGCCACCTTCGCCGACGGATATGACAACTGTGACGCCGGCTGGCTGTCTGACCAGACTGTACGGTGAGGTTTTTCAACTGTGCTTACTTCCACAGTGTCAGGTTCAAAAGCTATATATAGTTTGTTGCAATTGGATTAACTCTCATTAGAGGACTCTCTTTACTGTCACTATGGTTACTACTCTTTTGATTAAATGGTAGCTGAGAAGGCAACACAATCTGAGATCCAGGGGGCAGAACATTCATTCTTATAGTCCCCTTATTATCGCAAACATTGCAGCTGCATCTTAGTATATCCTGCTCCGGATAGTAATTAGCAGTCGTGGGCTGAAAGTAGCAAGGTTTGCTGGCAGCTCTTTTAAAATCTCTATCAGACAGTTGTTTCAGCCTGATATTTTTCATAATTTGACACATGATCAAACATTGTAACAACAATAAATGCACTCTGCTACTAAAAATGCGTCTACAAAGAGAGAACGTGCTCTGTAGAAGTGCGAAGTATGGCAACGTGCAAGCCATTTAGATCTGTTTGGAGTTTTTATGAACACAAAACTGTGCAACATAATTGGACCTAATTGCTTGTTTGCACACTGGAAAGGCAGTTAACTACAGCTGCCCCCTCGGAGCTGTCTGTCAGGCTGCTGCGTGTGCTTCAGTCTGCCACCTTCCATAAAGTCCCTCGTACCCGTCAGAGCTCGTCTCTCAACAGTATTCTCCGCGTCTACATTCTAATTTCAAATCGCTGTTGCTCAAGCAGATTGACTGTTTTCTTCCCGACAATCTTTCACAACCTTCCCGTGGCGCCGCTTCCTTCTCCCATTTCTTTTACCTCCTTCCGTCCTACGCGCCTGTTGTTTTCGCTCGGGAGTTATCTAATTGGTCCAGAACCAGGAGGCCCCGGCTGCACATCAGCCGGGAGGAAAGCGTCCAATTAATGCTGTGGGAAAAAATACAGACATCAGCCGTCGCTTCATCAACCCGCCAAGCAGAAAGGAAGAGGCTGAAACCAGGGACATTACAAGACCCAGTTCTCTTGTTTGACTGAAAGCAGGTCGTTGCATGAGAAAAGCACTGCAGGTTTATGGTTATGTGCAGGCATGATGTGCATCTTCGGCATGGGCGTTTCATTTCATGTGCATTTGTGTATTGTGTCTGTTCCTAGCACTTCACAAGTCCCTGTGTGCCCAGCGTAATCTTTTAATCAGCCTCTTTGCCTGTGCCCTGGTGCTGCTTGAATCAATGTTCTCGTGGAATAATTGCTCAGTTGGAGCCGGAATATAGATCGCTGTTTTCTCCCAAAGCCACTGAAGGAATTCCTGATTATTTTAACCTCTCCTTGTAATCCCACCTCACACCTCCCTTTCTCTCTCTTTCTCTACTGGAATTCTTATATTTGCCAGAGCAATAAACACATTTCAAAACAATTTCAAGTAAAACGATAGGGTTATTTTTCTTTTCGTGAAACTTGCACTTTGTGCAGAATAATTAAAGGAAGCAAGATATTATATCTATTGAAGTGCTTTTCAATTGTTGTCCTGAGGTTGTTCTGACATGTAATGAATGTTACTGTATAAGTCGCCTTGACATTTCAGCCAGTTTCGGGTGGTAATTTGTGTGTTTATTCTTGTTATTCTTTTGGGTAATGCATTTTGGTAATCTCTGGGAGGGAGACATACTTAAACTCATTGCATTCAGGGCAGGAGATGATAAAAGTGTAGCTCAGTTTTCATCTTCTTTTGTGTGTGTGTGTGTGTGTGTGTGTGTGTGTGTGTGTGTGTGTGTGTGTGTGTGTGTGTGTGTGTGTGTGTGTGTGTGTGTGTGTGTGAGAGCACAGACTCGTCCACGGGGAGCTGACTGTCTGCGGCTGCCTTTTTCATGGCCAGGCTATATTAATCTCCCTTTATTTTTCCCTCACTCACACTCTCTGTCCCCGTCTCTCCAAAGGTATCCCATCCAGTCGCCTCGGCCCGGTTGCTATGGCGATCGCGAGGACTCACCTGGAGTCCGTAACTACGGCGATAGGTCCCCCGATGAGCTGTTTGATGTCTACTGCTTTGCTAAGCAGCTTCAAGGTAGGCATTTATTCGTGCATGGGTCCACCAAGTCGTGGCTGTGCAGCGCAAAGGACGCTGTAACCAGGACTTAATACTCTGTTAGCACAGAAAGGAAGAGGGCAGTAGGAGAGCAGAGGTCGTGGAAGCGAGAGGGAGAAAGAGATGTCACATGTCACAACCTCTTACAGGCAAAAACTAAGTGGGTTGTTAGGGTTATCCTAAAACTTTACTTTTGCTACACCACTAACGTACTGTAAGCTGCAAACCTTAGCAGTCATTTCCGTGTCTCCTACATGGAACACCAACTGATGAGGAGGCTGACTCTTTAGCTGAGACATGTAGCTTTAGCATATTTCTTTTAGTACGATGTCCATTGTTTCTAAAGTGGTACATCTGCCACCGCTGTCATTATACACTGCTGTGCTAGAGGGGGAACTTTAACAGACATAGCAACAGTAACTAAGAGGGATGGGGCTTCGCAAACAGTAGTAAACTCAGATCCATTTAAACTCCACTAAATCTAAATGATGTTGAACCATTATGGGAGGTTATGGATTTACAACTACTTCTGGTTAAGGAAGATGGAACTCTTTATTACATCTCATCAATGTCCACATAACTGGAGGCCTTCGTTCCTCCATGTAGTGTTGCACTGTTTATTGTTTAAGATAAGATAAGATAAGATAAGATATCCTTTATTAGTCCCGCAAGGGGAAATTTGCAGGATCACAGCAGAAAAGTTAAAGTGCACACAAGATACATAGTAAAAGAAACACAAGTATTATAAATAAGCAAATACGCATTGAACAGTAGTAAAAACAAAAAAAAGACAAAAATTGACAGTAAATTTAAATGAAATAAATGATGTACAGACAGTATAACTGTTATTGCACAGTGTAATATTAAGATTAACTCCATGGTTGCCTGAAGTGTTTAAGTTGGTGCAATTTAGACGGGCAACGGGATAACGCTGTGTGCGGCAACTTGGGCGGGGCTTCAGGGCTCTGCGGACCGAGCGGAGCAGGGCATCTGCATCGGGCATTTACAAGACGTGGCTCGATGACTGCAGTTCATGTTTGCTGCTGTATGCTGGAAATGCTAACATTACAAGATAAGATATACTTTATTATCCCGCTGGGAAATTAGTTTTCTTCACTTCCGTGGGGGTAAACAAGCAATGAGTGGTTCTTAAGGAAGTTGCAAACAGCGCTTCCGAATGACCATCTATTATGGCCATCACCTGCTGTCACTCCTGCCACTGATGTTTTTATACTGTAGCACTTCATAAACCCAACCTCTGCCCCCAGCATGCACCTGCAGACTCTGAATTTAAGTTCCCGGGGGGAAAATTATTATCATCACTCCCCACATCCTGCTGTGTTGAGCTTTTGCGGTTTCCTTTTTGGGGGTGTCGTAGCCTAAACGCCAGACATCAGCGCTGCACGTATTCTGCATTCACATTATAATCAAGTCTGCGACAGTGGACAAACTGAAATACTGTTAGGGGTTTGCAATATTTGCATGTTCCAGTGAACAATCATAAGCGCAGCAGGCTTTTTGAACACAATCAGACACACTGCAGGGGTTAGTCTTTTTGGGTCACTTGCTGTGAGCTGGTACGTCCACAACAGTTATCAAGCATAATAGTACTAGGACTTACAGTACCAGAGCTATTATAGGTATAACCACCCTGTATGCGTTGCTGAGCAGAGAAGATTGCATGACCACCTGTAGACTTTGTATCCAGCAGTTGACAATTTCATTCAGGGAAATTACCAACCTGATGAAGCAATCAGAAGATAATTGTCTTTAATCAAACTCAAATTACTAGCTGACACATAGGTGGTGTTTTAGCTCTTATTCTGTAAAATAAATAAATAAATAACAACAAGGAAAAGCTAAATTAATTATCTCTGTTGTTCAATACAAAATCATGTTCCTTTTCTCTGTCTGCATGGATTTCAGTATGGTTTGGTTTACTGTATCAGAAGTGTTTAATTTAGTTAATATCTTCATAGTCATAATTTCTTTTTTATTCCAACATAAATCAGTATGAATTAGCCTCCAGGTTTGAAAAGCAAAGTTAATGCAGAAGTGATGGCCAGCAGGGGACGACTCTTCAGGTTGTAAAGAGAAGTCAGATTGTATAAAAGTCTATAGAAAATTACTCTACTTCTCTCTTGATTTATTCCCTCAGTAAACATTGTAAACATGAGTTTATGGTCTCAATCTCCAGTTTCAAGTCTTCTTCAATACAGCATGATGTTCATTTAGTAAATGATGGTCCATTTAGAGTCAAACAGACCATAAAGCAGGGTATGCTTTAACTTTTGACTGGCCGGTTGCTACCACGGTCTGGGAGTTGTCCATGTTTTCGTCTTGGAACTTTAACCCTTTCACATTGAGTTTTCAGGTCATGAAAGTTAATTGTAACATTTTGGTCACTTAAAAAGGCCTTCATCCGATTTCGGTTGTCCTTAGCTCCACCCTCTCGTGTCACTTCTGGTTGCAAATAAAAACAAAATAACCAACCAAGACAAAATGCTGAACTCGATGCTTCAAAACTGCAGTCCACAAACTAATCGGTGACGTCACGGCGACTACGTCCACTCCTTACATAGTCTATCCTAACACCATTCTGCCTTTTTCTGCTTTCGTGTTCGCATCTTCACCTTTTACCTTCCCCATCCCAGTTTATTAAATCCCCAACACCATTCTTTACTTTTGGCGTGAATCTCCTGGATCCTCACATCAAACTTCATCTGTTCTCCGCTCCTCATTCCCACTGTCCACTCCTCCAGCCCATATTTATTTCATCACACACTGAAGTGCCAGTGGATCCTCTGATCATATCATTTTATTTGTGCTGCGCAGAAACAGTGGTCCTCTTGAACTCTCTCTGTCTGGCTTGCTAAGACCCTATTTTTGCATCACTATTTTATCCACATCAACCCCACCTTTCCTTTCCTTTCCTTTCCTTCAGTCTCAGTCTGTGTACTTGTCTTCCTCTTAGATCCCTCTTTGCAATTGCTTAGAATTCAAATAACTGTCTTCATATAGTCCGTCCTTTGAATCGCTGATGTTTCTTTATTACTTTTATGCAAAAAAATGAATGCATTCTCATACATAGCAAGTAAAAACCTTTATTTTATCACACTACTTCAAGACTGTGCCACTTATTGCTTTGACAAAGTTGACAAAGAAGAAAAGGAAAATGTCTAGAACATTTTGTATTTAAAGTAAAAGAAGTATAAAATGTATAAAATGCCTTCAGTCTCTCAGCCGTGGCCTCAAACTGAACTCCTTGTGTCTCCTCTCCTTCTCCTCCCGCAGGTGAAGTCTTCCACTCCTCAATGCCGGAGAAGTTGGGCCTGGCTACGGCCTCCACCCACTGCCATTCCCTGGGAGCCCAGCTGGCCAACGTCGGGCAGCTCTACCTCGCCTGGCAGGCCGGCCTGGACCAGTGCGACCCCGGCTGGCTCGCCGACGGCAGCGCCCGCTACCCCATCAACGTCCCGCGGAAGAACTGCGGCGGAGACGAGCCCGGGGTGCGGACTGTCTACAACAACCCCAACCGCACCGGCTTCCCCGACACCACGGCCCTGTACGACGCCTTCTGCTACCGAGGTACCGCGCGCTCTGTGATGATGAACTCGGTGCGCCATCATTGTGGGAATTGCCACGGTTTTAAATTAGCTCCAACATGTTTGTGTCACACATGAAGTAGTTGCGAAGAGATTGTGTGACGTTTGTGTTCCCTGATGGAGTTATGGGCTTGTATGTTGTGTGAAGTGAAGCCTGAGCGATAGATTGAGAGAGATAGAAAGAGCATGAATTAGTGACTCTATGTCTGACCTTCTCTTTTATCATGAGCCAACTGAGACTGGAATAAGTTTCGTTTGGATTGACTTTACACCACATTTACACCACATTCTGTTCACTGATATTGTGTACTTCATAAATTATCCAGCCTATTATTCTTCATCTGGAGCTTGTTTTTAGTTTTCTGGCTTCCATTGATTGTAGCACACTATAGACTGATGTTTGACAATTGTATTTCCACACATAGGGGGAAAAAAACACGACATTTTCATCCCTCACAATGTCAGCTTATGAAATTTTCATTGAAGCGAAACATCTACATAACCCAATCATTTTAAGTAAACAGGAACAGCATGTGAGCAGAGCAGCGGAGCATTTGTCAAAACAAACAGCTGATAGATGAACCTCCACATTGCACCAACGAAGCTGTGCGCATGTTGGCATTAATATTTAAAGCAAATGATGTCTTTCAGATAACTAAACGTTGATAAAAACGATAATATGTTTCGTTTAATAGCGTGAATTTGGTTCATGTAGATAATGTTGTCAACGCAATCTCATTAATATGGCATGAACACAATAGCTGCGTGTTTGTTCATTTCAAAACGATTGGATTTTGTGGTTGAAAAATCCAAGCCACATGTTGTAAAACTTTGTCAGTCTATCGGCGAGCAGCATGCCCTGAATTTTATCTTGTTGGAGTAGCAATAACAGGTTCACTGCAGAGGGAGGAGAGAGGGAAAGTGAGGTTCTTTGTTGTGCAGCGGCAGCAGATAAAGCAGGTCAAGTGGAAAACAGTGCTTTTGCATTTGGTGAAATGTGACTTCATGTGTGTTGCAGCCCTCCAGCCAGCAGGGGTCCAGGCTGCAGAGGCCCAGGCTTTGTACCAGGCCTCCGACCCCGCAGCAGAGCCCGTCTCCTCAGTCACCGAAGCCCAGCGCAGTGACCATTTTCCCAAAACTTCCAACTGGACCAGCTTGGTTGACTTGGACAACGCAGGAGTCCACTCCATCGCTGGAATCAACAACTCCTCCGAGATCTCTGAAGAGCACGTAGTCATCCACCTAAGGCCAGAGGAGGACTGGGGTGAAAAACAGGAGGAGTCTGAAGGCACAAAGGCTAGCAACACCATGGGCCTCACTGACCTGGAGAGCCTGGAGAGCCATGGAGGCTCAGCTCATGAAGAAGAAGATGGCGGCTATTTTGGATCGTCCCCGACGTTATCATCCATCGCCTCTTCCACTCCCCAGTCTCAAACTAGTAACAGTGTGTTGGCTGAGTTTGTTAACACTCTGATGAAGCCCTTCAGGTACTGGAGAGGGGGTGAGGAGGTCAAGGAGACAGAAAAGGGGCCGTCGTTTGTTGAGGAAACAGCAGGGGAGAACCAGACACAGGGAGAAGAATCCAGCAGAAACCTGAGTTTTCCAAAACCAAGTGGGAACAAGGGCAGCGTGGACAATGCCATCATGGAGCACAGGAGTGGTAGTTTCTCCTTCAGGACTCCTACCGGTGGACTACAGAATCCAGAAGAAGGTCTGTCCGAGCAGGAGAAAGAGGTGACGCCATTGATACGATTAGTGCCTGCAGTCCAAAGCACGGGGCAAAATGACACCTCCACTCAGCCAGGAGAACGAGCCTCCAGCACGTCTGCTGACAATCTGCCATCCAACGGTATGAGCTCAACATTGATTTTATCTGTGTGTCTATTTGAATTCACCTTTAAACTAATAACCGAGTATGAAATTGAAATAGAAATGAGGGTAAATTGAAACGGTTCTATTTCAAATAGAGGCCTGATGCATTTACCGTAAATGTCGCTGGGAATTATAGGATCCGTTCATGTCGTGCTTTTTAAACAGTCTCTGTCTCTCTATTGCACTCTCTCTCTGCTTTTCCCTCGAGCATGCCATAAATTATTCCTCCGCAGGGCAATTTGAAGTAGCGCTGTAGATTTAATTAAACTGTAATTGCAAACAAACAAAAGGGGCATGCCACATACAGTAATGCAACATGTTGGAGTGTAGACTTCATTCTCATATTCATATATCGACAGAGTGCTTTGTTTACAGTACAGGATGTCAGAAAGAGTACGAGCTAAGCTTGAATTTGAATTTACTTTGCAGTAAAAGGTTTGCTCGCATTCGTAACGTTTGTCTGGAACAAAGCAGACCTTCATCACAAATTACCGCTCGTTTTTAGGAATCAGAGAAGTCAGAAACTAAAACAATGACCGGTATTAGCTGTGGAGAATAAATTAAACAGATGAGAAAAACAAAGCAACAAACCAGACATGGATGGAAGTTTTAGGAATTCTGCGTTCAGACCATAGAAGAGCCGTTGTGAAGCTCAAAGTGGGCGGCTCTTGCCGTCGCCATCTTGGCAGTGCCGACTCCATCCAACTTCCAGCTAATTTACAAAGACGTGGATCAACAGGGGAGCTGAGGTGGGCCTGGGTGACGCAGCAGAGCAGACAGCTAGCAATTAGCAACCTGAGACACAAAAAGCAGCCGCGCCCTTGATTCTGTGTTATTTAAAAATTCACTCTGTACAGTTTCATGAATGTGGATATTAAATGTAGAGACCAAACCCGTTTATTTTGTACCAGGCTGTAAACATGTTTATTAATTTTAACATAGAGCTTTATGACGATTGAATTGCTTTTGGAGCCGGCATCTGGTGGCCATTAGAGGAACTGCAGTTTTTGGCACTTCCGTGTTGGTTTAATTTTTCTGACCCAGAGGTTGCTGCTTGGTTCGGACACAAAGAGAAAAATCACCAATGCAGCAGTTCAGTGTGTGTGTGTGTGTGTGTGTGTGTGTGTGTGTGTGTGTGTGTGTGTGTGTGTGTGCAAGCTGAAGAACCTGAAAGGCCCAGTCAGACAGCTAACATCCACTGCCGTACAACACATCCAGGGATAGAAAAGGTCACCAAGGTCACTGCTCATGTCTTCTTGAAAACACCCTGCCACCAAACCCCAGATCACTTCTTCTGCATCGTAACTATGGCGATAAAGGTAGACTACTGATTAGAGGAACGGCTCCCGACTGTAAGGTTGCCGGACCAAAAACCACCAGAGCAAGGTAAAGCCAAATTCCAGCCCAGAATCAGATATTCGGGCCAAAAGAAGACACATTTACCGGAGAGGAGGGGAAAAAGAAAGTGTACCACAGCCTTGGGTGGAAGGCGACAGCTCTGCTTTTAATGGCCACCACAAATAACACATCCTTGGCAGCAGCTTAAGGGGAGGATACAATGAAAGACTTAAGAGTCTCCCAGAGACATTCAGAAGAATGATTCAATAAAGGTGATAGGCTTATCTCACATACCGAATGCCGACTTTATTAATTTAAATACTCACTGCTGTGCTACCTGGAATGCGATGCCAAGCACCACGGTATTAATGAAAATCCAAGCTTTAGTCCGCATGCATTATTCACCACCGTATCCAATTAACGCGGAGGTTGGGCCGCGCTGCTGTCCGCTCTCACCTCCATCTATGTCTCTGCCAATTATGCCCCGGATCTCTGAAGGTAGGCAGTAATGATCACCGCAGCAAGGGAAGAGCAACACGAGAAAGGGGGATGCGCAGACCGAGGAAGAGGGATGAAAAGGGGGGAGGTGGAGAAACGGGGTGGCGAGGATGAGTCGTTTTCTGTCTTTAATGTTGCCGTGATGGAAAGCTGCCCAGCTGATGTCTCTTCTTAAACTAGCATCAGTGAGCTGAGTTAACTCTGTTATTGCACGCCGCAGGCTTTTCCTTGGATCTCGCACTGCTTAGTAACTGATGGTGCCACGTTGCCTCTTTGATTGAGGATGGGGGGGCGCAAAGCTCTCAGCCCATCCAAGAAACATCTGAATTTAAACATTGATTGGAATTATTTTTAAATATTTAAAAAAAGGCCTCTGAATGTAGATCGATGACTTGAATGATCTCCCCTGCGGATCAAAATATGTGTAGTATTTTATTGAATGATATTAAGCTCCTAGTGGAGCGATGTGCCTCCAATAAACGGCGGTAGGATTTGAATGAGCTCGATATGCAAGACCCTGACTGACTGTCAAGGAAACCGCCAGTCTCATCAAACCCAGAGACGGAATTTATGTGATGGAAGACGGTGTGCTCAATGTAGATGCTCCTGACATGATTCACATGGCCATGCAATAACTTCTCCTCGGTCTTTTTATTTTTATATATTTTTTTTTTTTATTAGATGCCATATCTGCAGATGGGCTGAGGTGGCATCGGTGGCAGCTCTCGCTCCGTGTGTCTCTCTCATTGTCAGCCTCTACTCTTACAATTTAATATCATGTCCACCTGACCCGGGAGATTCTCTCAGCCTGTTTACTCCAGTAAAGTGGAGTCAACACAGCAGAACCACTCACAGTGGAAGCACACAATTACCGTCTGAACGGGGGTTTATAAGTTTGTCTTGCCACATTTCAGTGCCGAGCTCTACCACCGACAGATTTGCAGTGTCAGTGCTGAACTTAAACCGTGCTCAAATCATCCAAACCTAGGCCTAATTGTCTAATTTTATTTATTACACGGGTCATTATGTAGCTGATCACACCAGATTAATGTCTTTAATTATTCTCACTTTCATCGGAGTGTGTAGTAAAAAGTATGTAATTAGCTATTTGGGTTATTAATACGGCAATTACGCCGGTCTACATGGTTCTTATAGAGATGAACCCCAGGCTCATAAACCTCACTTGGGCATAAGGCAGCAGCGGACCTTCTGAATAATTTACACACATTTTTAATATTTCATGCATGGACATACTTGTGTATGTTCTCCCTCTCGTGGTAATTTGTTGTGCCGGGTCGCATTGCACACACCCCTGCAGTAATGCTGTGCTTCTCAGGCACGTTGACTGAACTGAGGAACGGCCGAACCGAGCTGAGCGATGATGATGGTAGCAACACTAGCTGGGACCTCTCAGTGACATGACTGCACTGCAGCCCTTAAAAAAAACACACACACACACACACACACACACACACACACACACACCAGTCGTGAGTCACACATGCAGACAGAATGAATTATTGATGGTGTAGACAGTGTCTGGTTTAAAGCCGTAAGCTGATATGGTACATTGGGCCACTTCATCTAAATAAACAGGTTGAGATGGAGCTTGTCGCGGTGAAAGTCATTTAGTTATCGTGTTGCAAGAGCTCCTGCGTTTTTCCACATGGCTTCTCTCACCGCAGGAAAGTGTGTTTCTTGCGGGAAGTTGTTTGGGGTAAGAGAATCCACGGGGAATAAGAAAACAGGGACAGAGAAGAGAAGTGTGAAATTACTTTTAATACATCCTTCCATCCCTTTGGTGTGTTTGTGTCTCTGCGTGTGTGCGCGCACAAGTGTCGGCTCCCATCTTTGTCTAAAAACTCCAGCAGCTTTGGTAGCCGCACTGATCAGCTCCACTGGTGAGGAAAGAAGCCCAAACACATCCAACTTACAGAAAATTACAGTTAACTGCTACTTTTAGTTAATCAAAAAGTCTACAGCCTAAAAGAACGGAGGGATAGAAGAGATATTGAAGCTAACTCCCAGTTCCATTTGAAGGTCTTTAAACTGTATTTGCATATGGACATCTTCAACAAACTTCAAAAAGCACATGTTAGAGTGTGTTAAGCACCTAATATGAAAAAGTCTGTTGGGATATTTGATGTTTTAATACATAGAAGGTCACTATAGCTCCTTTTTGAGAAGACAAAATTGAATTTAAAAATAAATATAGGATCCCATTTATGAATGTGACAGTTTCTGCGTGTAAAACAAATATGTAAAAAATGAATAATGCATTGGAGTGAATACAAATTGCAACTGACTTGTTTGGAGGTTGTGGTGCAGCAAGACAGCTTTGGGAAAAAATAAAGTTTCACATGGAACGAGTTATCTGCAAAATAAAGTTTTATTGTTGAGGTTTAGGACCAATTTAGTTTAGTTGGTATAACTTGTTCTTAATAGATGATTTTATGCTAAAAACAAAAGTGACTGGAACACTTTTATAGGAAATATTGTGGGGATCAGATGTTGGATGGGATCCTTAATGAACATAAGCTGTTAGAACAGTTTGTCACATAAGAGGTTTCTGTGTTTATACTTTCGTTTGTTCTCTTTACTTGTTTGAAAAACCTGATGTCACATACTCCCATGCACCAGTCAGGATTTGGCAATATTTTTATTAAAGGTATGGGGGTTGATGTCCTACCACAATACCTAAAGATGTTTCTTTATTTTTTTACAAACTTTGACTTTGGTTGTTGCTCATTTAGTCATTAAATACAGAAATAGCTTCAAGTTTCAAAGTTTTGCAGGGGTTTTAAACCTAATAGTAGTAGTAATAGTAGTATTTCTTTGTTCCAAGGTAAGTGGGACACAGTCCCAATGGATGTGGTCCTAATTTCTCAAGAGGCAATAGACAAGGTTTTTGCTTTAACTCATCATTATGAAGGAAATGATGATTGCACAATGTAATGGCCATAGAATAATGACCCCAGCGGCGTTGAACCTTGCTTTCACTATGCAGTTCTGTCTGCCACCAGGTACGATCTCCCGGGAAATAAGGCTCCATTTAAAAACAAAACGCAGTGTGTCCTGTGCTGTGTTGCCGAATCTTTTCAAGTGAGTCGCTAGCACTCGCTCCAAAAGTTACCAAACGTCACTAGACGACACCATGCGCTCATTTGCATGGCGTTGACGTGATTGCGCATTCATTTGCAGAAAGCTTATAGTTGTTGTGACGGTTGCAGTGAGGGAGAAGAGAGGAGAGGGAGAGATCCAGTGCTGTTGGCAGGAGAGCAGTCGAATCATTAGAAAGGAATTACAATATAATATAATTGAAAATATTTCTTGCTTTCTCCCTGGTGGTTAGAATAAATCCCTAAATGTGTCACTACTGGTAGGCCTCGAGAAAAATGGAAAGCGCTTGTCTTTGCGACTGCAGCACCAACAATAATCCCACATGGAACTCGGAGTTGAAAAGTTGTCTATTTCCACTTTAAGTTTTTACACACTTTCCACACAAACTTGAGTCTGTTTACTTCACTATCCCAAATATAAATAGTGTTACTGGTACTGTGGGCAAAGAAAAGAAGAAAATATGCAGTAAAAACAAACCAGTGACGTGATCCCCACATGACCGAGCAGTGCTCACAGCGCTGATCCCGGCAGACTCCTGTTTTCATAATCATTCTGAAACTGAGCTCCCTCTAACAGTTACATGGGGCTCATGTAAGCCAGGTTTTAGTTTTAATTGCTAATTCTACATCCATAAAATTAAATCCACCCCCGTCATCCCCGCCCCCATAATGGAATTGTATTAATTAGTCTGTTCTGTCTCTTTGTTCCCGTTAGGATTCACTGCATCAGGTCCAAACGAGACGTCACCACCCGGTGAACACGTCAACGTATCCGGTCCTCAGGGTCCCAGGCGAGGCCCCTCTTCGGCTCCCGCCCCCGGCGGTCACTTTCGGTGGGCCATCAAATCCATGCGTGGCTCTAAACTAGGCCCCCCCGGAAATGTGGCCTACGTGGGCAAACGCCCCACCTGGGGGCCCATGGAAGCCAAAGCAGGGCCACTCGAGGTGATGACCCTGCCCACTTCCCTTCGACAGGACAACCCGGAAAACTATTCAGGCCAGGGGAAGGACCAGGAGGGAGAGGACACTAACTCTCCATCGGCCACCAGAACTGCATCGGGGGAGGAGAAGGAGATAGAGGGGAGCAGTGACGGGAGCAACTTTCCTGGCGGGTTTGGATTGAAAGCCGAAAGCAGTCCTGAAACAAAGTCTTCACTCGGCCAAAGCCAGACTGAGCTCGTGACTGTGGCAGAGCACACTACTCTGTCCCAGTGGCAGTTAGTGCAACAGCCCACCACCCCACCGCAGGGCTCCCCGGAGCCAGACACAGCAGAGGAAGCCAGGGGAGAGATCCTCTACGTCCACAGGCCCACTGACGACCTCTCCTCGACTTCCTCACAAAGAGCAGAAAGTAGTTCAAATTCAGTTTTCACTCCTCTTTTTAAGAAGCACAGCAAAGACACCGGCAGGAAGGAGGCAGCCACTTCCACACCCGGAGCCCTTATGGAGGTGGTGACAACCTCCGAAGTGACAGCAGTGGAGCTTCTGACGACCAGAGACCCGCAGAGGACGGATCCTGTCACCACAACAACCGCAACGGGAATCTCCTCAGAGAGCGCCACCACCGAGGAGTCGTCTATTTCCATTTCATGGGTTCAGGAAGAGAGGGAGAAAACAACGCCCGACCTCTCAGCTACCACAGCACCCAGCGACGAATCTCAAACCACCGCGGGTGCCGTCCAGTTGACCACTTTCGCGTCGGGCTCCAACGTTGGCGCCACAGAAATGGAATCCAGGTCTGCAGTGTCTGAGTCCTTCGTGGTTGGGAGCCGGTGGACACCTTTCAAAAGCGTGAGCCCAAAGTCGGAGGAAAACAAAGCTCCAGTGTCGAAGGACAGCAAAGACGCGAGCAACCCCTTCGGGATCCTCGTACCCAACTGGGCCTTCGGGCTCGTCCCATCAGGTACGTGAGCTCCCCGGTGAATGCACTTCACTGTCACCATTATCTTCACGACGATGACTGATTCGCTAATCAGTAGAGATTTATTTAATTATGTATGGAGCGCAGCGAGAGCGAGGAACATCGCTCACATGATCGCTGTCTTGAGTGGACGGACGGTACATTAATAGCAGTATGCTAACGCTGCTGAATGCCCTCCACCCGAGTTCACAGCCTCCGCAAACCACCTGAAAAATATACACCTCCAGGTCCTTACTGTGCCTGTCTCTTGTTGTTTCATTCTACATCTCCCCACTTCTCTGCTGCTCTGACACGCATCATGCATTCTTAATCCAGGCCTGTTCTCTCCTCGTCCTCCCACGTTGGTTTAGAGAGACAGCTCCCGACAGCGAGGCAGCGCACCGAGGTGAGACCAACTAGGTCTTAGTGAAGTAATTAGCGGGTCAGAGCGAGTGCAATTAGGTGAACTGGCGAGAGGCCGAGATCCTAGTCCCCAAACAAATCAATGTAGACACAAACTACAAGATGGGACTTGTAATTGACTGCAGTCGCTTCTCCTTTCTCGTTTTCAAGTTTGTCCATGTTCTCTCTCTCTCTCTCCCTCTCTCTCTCTCTCTCTCTCTCTCGCTCGGCTCAACTTTCTGCTCTCGTACTCTATCCCCGAACTTCACAATAATAGCATTGCCCATGCTGTTCGCCTCAGCACACCCGCATTGATTTCTCTTGATAGTTAATGGACCTGCTACTGTGGCAGAAAACCACAGAGTAAAAGAAACATAACAACGACAACAACATACAACAACGCGATATTCTGAGGGCCAATCTTCTCGTCCAACAATGTGTTTGCTTATGTTTGATGTGTCTGTCTGGAATTAATGCAATATTTATTGTGTGTCTCTGCCACACTAATATCACTCATTCATCCTCAGCTCAGTGTGTCTGGTATTTTCAGGGTTTTGAAAATACATTTTTGAAATTCTGACTTGGATCATTAGTCATCCTGCTCAGGAAAGTGAGTTTCTGAAACTTTTCTTCACAAGTCATCACATGGAGAGGTCAGAGCTGGTAGGGATTCAGTAGCTGCATTTACATGAGGCTTTTTATACCACGTACAATGAGGAAGACCGCTTATTCAGAATACATGCACCTCATTAACACCTCTCTATTCGGTCCATAGAAATTACATAAAAATGTCTTTTTACATGCTCACCAACTTGACTTACGTCAAAGATCTTCTCCTGGGAAGATTCACCACTTGATTGCCTCCATTGTTTGATCATTTATGAACACTTTCCCATCGACCATTGTCCTAGGGGAGAGACGTACTAGAAAGCAGAAAGAGAGTATTGTGATAAAGCTGAGGTTCCAGTTGAAAAGTCAGCCGCAAACCAAAAACAGTGCAAAGGCTCAGCTCAGGTAGAGGAATGTGTGGAATGCTTACTGCGGAGCATGACAGGCCAGTCGCCTGGGGAAAAACGTTGGCAGTGTAGGCTTCTGCAAACCTCGATTATGTTGAATGTCAACGTTTTTCCACTCGGTGAAAACCAATAAAGTGAAGTAGAATATCAACAGACCGTTATTGAAAGTTGGGTTGCGTAATAACGAGTTAAACAAACGACAAAGTCTAGTAAAGGTGGGAGGAAAGGGGGTTGTGAATGGGTCAAACAAACACAGGAGCTTCACCCAGGCGACCATTGTTTGTGTCCCGTGTGAATTTAATAATAAACATCGATACGATTGTTAAATTGTTACGTTTGTCAAGTTCTGTAAGAAAGTCTGTTCAGGGCGGTCGATATCTAGTTACATTGTTACAGTTGTTACATTCCGGTTGTTATGTTCTGCTGTTACTTTACGCTGTCACGTTCATTTATTACTTTAAGCTGTTACGTTACATCAGAAAATCCTCAAAGGGAAGTTGTTATTTTGTTACGTTGTTACGGTAGTTCAGTTGTTACGTCACGTTGTTCCCTCACGTTGTTACGCCATGTTGTTATGTTATTATTTTTAAACATACCATGATCTCTTTACTAATTTTAGTAGTTCTGCTGCCTACAACTAACCAATTGTTTCACATAATTGTTGTGTTTCTTCAAGCGTGAGTAAACATATTTATGAAAACCATTTCTGGCTCAGAAATGTCGACATTCAACATATCGGTGGTTTGCAGAAACTTACAATATTTTGCTGGCGACTGGGTTAAACATGACCATGATCCATTAATGAAGTGAATATATAATTCAGATTTCAGTCAGAAAAGCTAGATTTTTTTTTGTTTGAGTAATTGCAGCTCTAGAAAGATGGAATGGTAGTACGTTTATTACGAAACAGAATTAAAAGGAGTACAAGAACAGTGTTCATCTATATCGGTATTTCTGGTATGGTGACATTTGCATGGACCTGCTCTGGTTGAGTGATTAGAAGCAGGAGGCCCGCTCCCTCTGAGTGACCTTTTGTAGTTGTCAGTTATAGTGCAGAGAAAATTACACCAACGGTTGTCTGCCCATTACAGCAGAGAGATAGAGACAGAGAGGGGGGAAAGGGCAGATGGATGGACAGCTCTGGGAAGGAAGAATGGGGGAGAGAGAGAGAGGGGGGGAGGGGTCGGAGAGTGTCCTCTACTCTGCTGTAGGTGGGAGTACATAAACCTCTTTAATCAATGATCAGAAGCTACACTAACACATTCCCATGGGCATCCAGAGAGCACGTTGTTCCTCATCTTTTTTTCCTTTCCTTCCTTCGCTACTCTTCCTTTTTCTTTTTTTCTTTCTTTACATTTCTTCCAATCCTCGTTTATTGTTGGTTATCAGGCCAGTTTCAGCCCCTCTGTGTCCTATTTGGCCGTATATCAGAGTGATAAGACACTCGTAAAAAAAAAAAAACACCACATCCAGCTTTCCAATTCCCCCTCGCTCTGGCCCCCGGCTAAACCCACACAGATGGGTGGACATACGCGAATGCATAAAGACTAAATGTATGTGAAGAAGCACCAGCATGCCAAGCTCGCTCAGGAGTAAACCTCGATAATCCACCCCACATGTCACACCGACACAAACAAGCACACACACACACACACACACACACACTGAATATGTCTTAATCCTTCACTGAGAAAGTAAACAAGTCTCCTTTTATGTCTTTTTTAATAACTCATATCTTCATTTCCATATTGTCTAATCCTAAAGTCAGTATTTATAAAAGTTTGTAACACCGCGAGAAAAGTTACAAAAGTGGCTTCTTAGTCCAGAGAATCCTAACAGGCGTGGAATTGTACCGGGCGGCTCAGAGCGCCGCCATGCAGCCGCGTAGGATCTGACGAAGCAAGGCGGGCGGGACACAGGAACGCGAGCTGTCCGTCCAGCCTTTAAATTATCAATGCCAGTTCTGGCAAACAGGGAACAGGATGCCTCTGAGTTATCGCCTTCTCGACTCAAGCCTTGTCCCGGGCCCGAGATAGATCAGACCTCTGGCGGCATCAATAACACGGCAGCCAGCCCCCAACCAAATTAGAGTGTTAAATTTGGAGGCGAGGAGCCAGTAGGTTGAAGTGTGTGTGTGTGTGTGTGTGTGTGTGTGTGTGTGTGTGTGTGTGTGTGTGTGTGTGTGTGTGTGTGTGTGTGTGTGTGTGTGTGTGTGTATGTTTTTGAGGATGCAGGGGGAAAGACGGAGATAAATGGAGATGGGGACAGGCCGCGGTGGCATATTATCAGTTTGGGTCTGTGGATGGATGTTCAGTTTGTCTGCTGGCTGTTGGAGTCCTTGGACAGGCCGTCTGGAGCGAGAGGGCACATTCTCGATGCTGCATATAGAAGTCTATTGATTTTTCTCCCTCCGAGTGTCTCCCACCTTTTTTTTCCTTTATCTTTCTTTCTCTCTCTCTCTCTCTTGCTCTCCCTCGCTCCCCGTCTCCCTGACTTTATGTCTTTTATTACTCTTCCGGTCATTGTTATGACTCTCGCTGGCATAATGTTTTGATAGCCTCTTGAACTCCGATGTGGTACAACACAAGGCAGTCAATTGTCGTCTAACCATATCAGTCCCCCGTGAGATCCCCATCCTCAGCAGGATCCTCATCGCTGCAGTTTAAAAAAGTGTCACCTCCCTTAAATCCATCCGCCGCCTAATCTGTCATCCCGCTATCTGCTTCTCGTCTCCAAGTTTCTCTTCTTCTGTCTTTTCATGGTGTAATTCCTCCATTTTTCCATATTAAACCCTCCTGCTGAAGCTAATCCTCTGCTATTGGCTGCTGCATATTAAATGAATGAGATTTGTTAAAGAACAGCCTTGAGGGACACTGGGCTCCATCGTGGTGTGGGATGAAACGGCGTTACACACCACTCTGTGCTGACTGAGCGCCGGCTCTTTGTATCCGGTTAACGAGGGGAATAACAGAGCAACCCAAGTGTTGGAAATGAGCTTAAGCACACTGTGGTGAGATGTAAAACGGAGCCTTCTTGTGGTACGTCTGTCGATGATGGAGCTGCAATGACTGAAAAGGAATTAATCGCCAACTATTTTGATAATCAATCAGTTTTAATAATTTTCTTAAGAAAACAATCCTCTGATTCCAGCTTTCCAAATGTGCAGGTTCAGGGCTGCTCAAGATAGAAGGTCAGTTATAGAAAGCAAACCCTGTTCATTACAAAAAATGTCAAAATGTCATCATTGCCTCTCACGGGTAAGAGACCAGAGAAAGGTAATCGATGCCTCATCTCTCACTCATCTCACTGGCGCAGTCAAAAGTCCCAGACAGTTTTCCTTTGTGACCTCCGACTGCCTAATCTCGACGCTATCGGTGCCAACATGGATGACAATGTTGCTAAAGCTAGTAATGTTATGTTCCCTGACTCTCCCTACGCAAAACCAGCCCCTTCAGATTAGCCTCTATATCAGAAGCTCTGGCCGAGGGTAAACAGTGTACTATGGCCGGTGATGCTAATCTCATTATGTGGGTAATGGAGTTCCCCATATCTAGAGTGTGTTGTGTAACCCTGGGGCAATGGAGCTGGCATCAAATATGGATGGGTTCCCTTAAGAGCAGCCACTTTGACAGGTCTTTGCAGGCTAAACATAGGTGTAATTAATAACATTAATTATGGCCCTGTTCCATTAGGTGGGCCAGTGCCCTGGTATAGTGCATGCTGACTCACTGGAATGGCTGTGACTCACTCAATGTAACGGGACCATAATCGACCCTTCGCTTAGCCCCGCCCCCTGCTGCTACACCTTCAAGCTGTCAGAGCTACGTTACCATGGAGACCACACTGTCACTCACTGCACTCCCTGAAGAGACATTATCAAATAAAAAAATTAAATGCTATTTTGTGTTTACCCTGCTCTGCCATGTCATAATGTCTGCTGTGAAAAGGGCCTGTTGGCAGATGACTGCCAACTGGTGACTGCAGTCCAGGCCACATAACCGCTAACATGCCTGCTTTCGATTCTGGAACATCTAAAGTAACTTTAGCAGAGACAAGCTGGTCTAATTTACCGACACGTCTCTCTACAAAATCTGCAAAAGCGTGGCTTCTTTAACTGTGGATGCCTCGAGGCTAACTGAATAAGTAGGCTGGGCTAGAAGCTGGAAGCTGGAAGCTAAACTAACAGGGAACACAACAAAGGCAACCCCTCTGACGCTGAGATTGTTTTGAAAATGACAGGTAACAAAACTGATATGATGTAGACTAAGCACCAAGGGAATATCAGTCGATAGGGACAGAAGTAAAGATTACAAAGAGTGAGGAGATTCAAACTGAATATGGAGGAGGGAGAGAGAACTTAGACAGAAGTCATCCGTCTCCAGGAAGCCAAGATGTGCGCCGCGAGGTCGTACATCATGTCGAATTTGACTGGGCTTAATTTGTTCTCGCGGAAGCTTTCAGCGTTCGAGAAGTGCTGTCAACACATCTGTGTGTGAGCACGGCAGGCTCACCCGTCTCTCCCTGGACCAAGTCAAGTGCTGTGCCTGGAAAGGTTGTTGAACATCACAGCAAGCTACGATATGAAAGGCAAATATTTGCCATTTCGCAAAGTGCTGTTGGTTCCTAAACCGTTAAACTGAAACAGTGACTAAATAATTCAGCGAGAGGATTTTATGTGTAGCAGGCAAAAAATCTCAAGCAAAATACTGGTGAATGTTGGGGAATAGAAAGTGTTGATTTGTGGATGTAAAAAGTCAATGAAACAAACAGCTATGTTTGTAAAGCTCGTGCACCATCAAAATTTGGGTTTAATTTTCTGCTGCGAGTCTGAAAAAATAACAGAAAAGGTCGCTTAAACAGGCATTTTTATGGTATCATAAAAATGCTTTATTATCTTTGCTGCCACAACAAAACCTGGTGATTATTCCGACTGGAGCAGCCCCATCACAGGCAGCTGTATTTTATTTTCGAGCTTGCATGACCCAGAGCTCCCATTATGGCGGATGAATGACTGGATCTCTTGACTCTCACTGGTGGCAGATCCACAGCAGAACTGCAAAACAAGTTTTGTTGTTGTTTTTTATGAATATTTTCTCACATCACAGCCCCTGTGAAGATCAGTCGGGTGGCAGA
Source organism: Ophiodon elongatus (assembly GCA_016806645.1). Classification (NCBI taxonomy): domain Eukaryota; kingdom Metazoa; phylum Chordata; class Actinopteri; order Perciformes; family Hexagrammidae; genus Ophiodon; species Ophiodon elongatus. Next base: position 269,242 of record JACSYO010001117.1, on the reverse strand, counting down.
CCAAATGTGCTGCGTTAACGTAATTTTCTGTTTCCCCACGCACAACACATGTTTTTTAATCACGTATTTGTTTGGTCAGTATGCTCGCGTACACACGAAGCATTGTTCCGAGAGAATTTGCGGTCTTTCCATAACTTTGCATATTTGGATTGGAGGTTTACAATAATCGGTGCTATTCCCACAGCAGCCAAACAGCGTGACCGAACACACCGACTGGCTCAATGAGGAATAAAACTGCAAAGTAAAACAAACAGCCGCGCGGCAGATGAAACCATCAAGTGCTTGTCGGAGCGTCGTCATCATCTCCTTTTGCTTTTATTGGAGTCATTTGAATTTCGCCGCCTCTGTAAACCGGATAAGAGAAGACCTCTGCAGAGCCATGTCACCCCATTTTCTTCCACGATGAATTTCCTATCTTGGGTTTTTATTGTCATGCCCCTCAGGGCCCCTGAGGGTTCGTAGAGTGTTATAAAGAATTGTGCCACGCCACCTCTGCATGCCACCAAATTGGTAGTGATGGGAGGAGACGGAGAGCTTGGCAGGGAACTGTCGGAAGGAATACGATCCGTTCTGTGTGGAGTCATTGTGTGGCTGTGCCGAACGGGATCAGACCAACCTGGTGGTGGTTATGTGGGCAACCGTTACAATGGAGCATTCAGGCGCTATCAGATTAGACGTCAGGAATCTGCTTCCCCTTACTGAGAGAATGTTTCACTCCTCTATCTGTATCTAACAGGGCCGTCCTCTTAGAGGACAAAGAAAGGAGACAAACTAGCAGTACACAGCCACTCTGCTTTTTATTACCTCAAAACGAGGAGGATCTGAATTCAGATTTATTATGATGTGAAACTGCTCAGCAGATCCGGTGGAAATAGGGGCTCTATTATGCTTGTAGCACGCCCAGCAAGATTTGAACAGCGGCGTCCCTGAGATGCTCCTTTTGCATTCTCATTCTCCATTTGCAGTCAGACTCAGCCAGTCACACATGCGAGCACACGGCATCGGGGGGAAAAAATGGAGCCGCCCGCCACCAAGGTTAACGACGAAATGCATGATTTCAAATTGAGGTATTTTCTAGCTCCAGAGGAGTGGCAGCGGAGAGGATGAGTGCACCCAGCTGGAGTTTTTCGAGCTGCCAGATTGCCTGACTGACTTCACTCCCTCTCACTCTCGCCGCCGCTGACGGCAGAGCGCAGCGGTGGAAGCCAGGGGTGTTTGGCTCCTGGCGTCAGTCACAACGCATCACGCGGCAGCCAGCCCGCAGCGGGGTGGGAGGGTTGAGGGGTCTCCTCATGTAGGGCATGTCAGACACACACCACAGATCTGTCACAGCAGGGAGGATTCATAGGCAGGGAAATAATTAAAGGGATAGTATGGATGTTTTGAAGTGGGGCTGTATGAGGTTCTTACCAGTGTTGCCTACAGTAGGTGACGGTCGGCTCGCCCCAAGTTTGGCGAAACAGACGGGAGCTACCGCACAGGAGCAAGGCGGTGTACTGCTGTGGAAGGGGACGCCACCTAAAAGAAAGGCCCACCAAAAAAAAAACTGCATGCTATATTTTGACCACTTTCCTATGAGGAACTGAAGCCGTTATATCCATCTATGGTCTCGCCAAAGCAATCAGATTCCATTGAAAATAAAAAACGTAGAATACCGGCATTGCTTGCGGTTTGTTTGTTTGTTTGTGTTATTATGTGTCTGTGGTGAATCCGAACTAAACAAAGTCACACAATAACACAAACAAGCTAACCGATCGAGGCAGCGGTAGACCAGCAACTCCAGTGTTTTATGAGATAAAATCAATTTTGTCTTGTGGCTTTGAGGAGAGCATTGAGTTTTCATATACCTGCTGGAAACATCAAACAAACAAACTGTATAGCTGTCTGATGGCAAATTAAACTGATGAAATATTCTAAATCTTAGATTAGTCTCTTATCTTAGACTTAAACTATAAATCTATTTCAATATATATATTTTTTCATTTCTTTTTTAAGTTGGCTAAAATATGTTTTGCTGGCGTCCCCGTCCACAGCAGTACGTTGCCGTGCTTCTGCGCAGTAACTCCTGTCTGTTACTCCAGACTGAGGGCGTGTCGACCGTCATCTATTGTTATTAATACACTGACTATGGATAAGTACCTCATACAAGCCCGCGTCAAAACATCAAAACTATCCCTTTAAAAGCCTCAAGGGGAGGAAGGCGTCTTAAGTGCCGTGAGTGGTGGATATGAAGGTGTAAATTACAGAGTCTGGTGAGCTATAAAAATAAATGTTTGCAAATAGCAATGGAGGCTTGGAGGAATTTTGAGAAGCAAGAGTCTTTTCAGAGTTTCTGCTGGCAGGGGCACTGTGAGGTCATGTAAAGTAGTTCTTCTTTGTTGAGTTTTAAACAGGTCTCCAGGCAAAGCCTCCTGCCCACAGCTTGCTTTTACGAATAATGCTGCTCTGCTGTCAGAACAACTTCTTGATAGTAACCACAGTGGAATACGAACATGCAGGGGAGAGAGTATGAGTGTGTGTGCCTCCTGCTTTTGCTTTCTGACTTTGGGTTATTTTGTGACGGCGTATTCGCAGCAAACTGCACAACACGGTAAGTCGTGTGTGCAATGTCAGTGAAGGTGAGCCCAAACCTACCTGTTGTTGTTGTTGTTCATGTTCGCGGTACAATGTGTGCACGACGTTTGGGAGAAGTAGAATATAAATAGGAGGGTTTGGTGATTAATCATTGTCTTCTCAGCAAGTCACATGATTGGCCCCATCACCTTTCTAAGCAGCTGTGCCAATCACAGTGGGACGTGATGAAAATATCTCACCAAATGGAGAGAGGAGTTTTTCCAAATAAGGAAAAAGTGTTGTTTATACACAGCAACCACAAGTTTGTTGCCAAAGGCATATGATGTGCTCTTTGTAAGGTGAATTTAGATTTGTCGGGATCTTGAATTTTCCACAGTGATGCACGGTTTTATAATGAAACGCAATTACCCACGCTGAGTACTCTGTGCAAGTACTGCTCGATTCCTGAACCATCCCTGTGAGACTTAACCAAAACAGTCTCACAGTCAGAGTCGTAATTGGAGAATATAGCAGTAAAAAAAAAAAGATATTTTTACAAATCAGAGATATTCCCATGAGTGCTGTGTGCATTTCCTCCTGTATTAATAAAGATAATGTATTAGATTGTGAGTGCCTTTCATGTTAAACAACAAGAAAACAAGCAAAAACTCTAAATGTAAAACAGGAATGAACTCAGCCTTGCAGAGTGAGGCAGCTTGTGCGTTGTTGCAGCAGCCTCGTGTTGGTCGTGTATGATTTTATCATGGCAGCCACAATAAATCAATCATCGAGCGATTTGACGTGACTTTTCAAGTGTGCAGATGCAGTCAGTCCTGTTGCCTTCAGGTGGCCATAGGGAGATAGAAGATAACAGAAAGTAATACTCATAGTAACACTCATAACAAAGCCCATTTTACCCCCATTCTGACTGTCATCGCTCACTACAGTTGTATTTTTCATGTTGATCTAAATCTGTAAAGCGATTGGAGAGTATCTCATGGAGGTGTTGATGTTTATTATTCAGGATCATTTTGTATAGGCTGGCTCTCGGTACTACATCTTCAACTAAGTGACACGCCAGCACGTTTTCACTCCCAACTACCTTAAGTGTTGGTATGAGACGCACCAGGCTTTCAACTAACTCCAACTTAAACCGACCCACGTCATTATTAGACGTCGGAGCCACTGACGTAGTATAACGAGCAGGAAAGTCCCCATGGGGTGGCCGCGAGTTGATGATGGATGGGTCAAACAAACACAGGACTTTCACCCAGGAGACTGCTGTTTGTGTCCCGCGTGAAACCAAGTCAGCTTTGACTTATTTTACCTTATTTCTGTTCCGTAACTTACGCACTTGACTGCTTCTTATATGTAACAAACTTACTACTTTTAACCCAAACCGTGGTCTCTTCCTAAAACTAACCAAGTAGTGCCGTTGCGTATGTAAACCTACAAACTAAATAAACCTACGTCGGAAGTTTATTTTGAAAGGACAATATGCGTGTAACGAGCAGGTCCAAACCTGACTCCAGCGTCAGAGTTTGAAGCGAAGCGCGTCAGTATTTAACGAGTCGGGGGCGAGAAGGTGTTGGACACGCAGACCCTGATGTTGGTCAGAATACCAACACCTCCGCTGGCACCACTTGATTTGCAGGCAGCTTGTATTTGTTTCGCCTTCGCCTCTCACTTTCTCGGCGTACGCGCCGCACAGGGCCACGAAAATACCAAACTACAACAAAGAACATGTCAAGGTCAAGAACACACCCCTCTGTCTTCTTGCACCACTCGTCTGATTGTACATGAAACAGGAGCTCGGCCTTCACATGTGTGTACGACCCTCTCTTAATTTGAAGGCGTAGCAATCAAGCATGTGTGCATGTGTGCATGTTCACAGCACTGTGGCGTCACGCGAAACAAAACATGTTCTTTTCAGTAATCATGTACGTCTCTACATGAATAATTCATGATACATCACTGACAGTTATTGTTACTCCCCACTTCCAGTCTCGTGTGCGTGTAGAATATTGTTGGATAATTTAAAAAAAAGGGGAATGCGGTTGATTCAATATTCTCATTTCACAAAGCCCTGAATTTGATAGAACAGACACATTGAAGAGAGGCGAGGGGAAAAAAAAAAAAAAAAGGTGGATAGAATGTGTTTGTGATGATAAGCCAAGATGGATTATTTTCTTTCCACTCTGACAGCCCAGATAATGCAATTTATTTAGGACGAATGGAGACGCCACAAGTGCCGCTCTTGTAACAAAAGACCCTCAATTTCTTCGCCCGTCTCGCCACGCAGGCTCGCCGTATTGGCTTGCATTGAATTGCTGGTCGTGTTCCTCCTCGCCGGCCCTCTCCGGGCTGATTCAGTGTGACGCTCGGTTCACGAGGTGCTCACTAAGAGCGCGTCGGCTGCTTTCTGCTGTCTCAGGCTTCTGGCACTGTAGCTAATTGCAAGTGTCACACTTTTTCATAGTTTGTGTGTGTGTGTGTGTGTGTGTGTGTGTGTGTGTGTGTTCTTTTCTTGTGCAGAGAGGAGGAAAACATTCACTGCAGTTGAAAAGAGGTGAATCTGAAAATGGAGAGCATTCTGTATCGAAATAGAATCAGAAATCCTGTTATTAAATTCTCTCTGTTGATTTTATACTTTTGCATTTTCCTATAATTTTAACGTGAAAGTATATTCTAACTTATAAGCGTTATTAGACTTATTTTCTCTACCTCTCTCTTTTGTCATATATACCTGTAGGGTTGATTTAAATCCGTGCACCATCCGTCCTCTTCATATTCAATAAGGAATCCAAAATCAGAAAATGAGCAAACATTCCATTATTTCATTATTCGTTTATGAATCCAAGACAATAAAAACATGCTTGTTTTTAGTACTTTTGATTTCATGCTCAAGTAAAAAAATACGAAATGAAAAACGAGGGGCCACAGACTCAATGTGATGTAGGTTTTGTGACTGATGTCAGATTTGTGTTACGGGTATGATTAATTAGTGCCTTGCACTTTATAAACTTGCAGCTCATTTTTTTATTTGCAGCACACAGTGTAACTCATGTGCATGTACTGGGTCAGGAATGGAAACGCTTAAGAACTTGCCTGAGAATCCTGTTTTTTTTTTTTTTTTATTCCTTTAATATCAAAGTAATTCAGTGATGGTTGTCAGTACATTCGATAGTTCACAACAATAAAACTGTTAATAGTTAATATAAATTTAAGTTTATTATGGGAACTTCAATTTCCAAAATGTAAACAAATGTATGAAACAGGGTTCACATTGCTGTCCATAGTCTAACTCACTGTATCCATGGCAACATTATACTTCCTGTATCTTGTAAAGGTTTATCTGTTCACACAAGTCAAGACTTTTAAAGTGATGTTTTCCAAAATAGGCTTCTTTGTTATAAAGAAGCCTATTTTTATTCATTTTTCATTATTCATTTCATTAAAGGGCAACACACAAAGAAGTCAGTAACTTTGTCGCAGAAATGTGGCACACTAAATATAAAACTTCAGTTTTTTTCATTTCCTATTTTTGACTTGAGCATAAAATCGAAGTACAAAAAAAGCCCTTAATTTCTTTTTTCTTTTTTTTACCGTCTTCCGATTTTGGATTCCCAATTCAATATGGAAAGAACAAATGATACATGGATTGATTTACCCCCTGCAGACATGACTGTAAATTGATCATATCACTTTGTAAATAAATGATAACTTGGAACAGTTTAATATATTGGCACGGTAGTCGTAGTCATTTGAGTAATCCAGTGTTGATTGCAGCTTTCAGCGTGCTCAGTAATAATTAATGCACCGCTGTCGGGGGTTACACGTTTCATTAAGAGTTTAATTTTTTCCTTCGCGAACCTCCTGCAACATCACAGCACAAAACAGTCTGCAGGTAATAACGTACACAAACACAGACAGAAACAGAAACAGAAACAGCACACGAGAGGTCACGTCGTCTCCTCCTCCCCACGACACACTGAGCATCACATGACTTACACCAGGCTGTTCTCATACAGCGTCAGTAGCTACACCTACCAAAAAGAATCCGCTGGAATCTGTAGATATCCACGTAATCATGAACCAGGAAGTACAAAGACCGCGAAAACCTACACAGAGCAGGCGGGAGGTTGACGACCCGTCTTTCACGCAGGAGAACGCTGTTCTGCCTGTGAAACGTGAAGTTATAGTTGATTTATTTCTGAACTTGAGCAATGCCACTTCCGTAGTTATTTTTACCCAAACCACGATCTTTTCTTAAACCTAAGTACTTTTGTTGCCTAAACCTAGCTAAGTAATTCACTACATTTTCCTTAAAAAATTTAGTTTCTCCCTAAAAGTCATTTTTTTGCTTAAACCTAAAAAGGTTTTTCACAATATTTTTCCTAAACCTACCTAAGTAACTCACTATCTTTTCATAAACCTACCCAAGTAACTCACTATCTTTTCCTAAACCTAACTAAGTAACTCACTATCTTTTCCTAAACCTAACTAAGTAACTCACTATCTTTTCCTAAACCTACCCAAGTAACTCACTATCTTTTCATAAACCTAACTAAGTAACTCACTATCTTTTCATAAACCTAACTAAGTAACTCACTATATTTTCCTAAACCTACCTAAGTAACTCACTATATTTTCCTAAATCTAACTAAGTCGTTTTGTTGCCTCAACCTAACTAAGTACTGAGTACTATAACTATTTTGAAAAGACTGCATGCATATAAAGAGCGTACATTGACACGTGTTGCTGGAAAACGCACAAAAAATGAAGAGTAACCTGTTCTCTTACATATTACAATCCAATGATCCCCTCCCCCTAATAAATCTCAGGAAGCTACCTCCCACTTCGACTCAGAGTCTTTCAGTTTGGCTAACAGTAACTCTTATGAGGCCGTAGTCGTCATGAGTTCCAGTCCTTATAACAAGGTGTGTTGCATTTTTCCCATTCCGGAGTATGAAGCGGATTACATGTGGATTTATTTTTACAGACTGCGATCCACATCAGTGTTGTTTTCACCCCTTTCACCGCTGGCCACACACACACACACACACGTACACACACGTACACACACGTACACAAAGGTGCAGCCAGACACAAGGCACCGCATGTGGTCAGACGGACCGAAATAGCTGCTCCCTCCCCTGCAGTGCTCATCAATCCTAGTTTGTCAGAGGCCGCTCTGCCCCGGCTCGCTACAGTAATCACATCGCTACACCTGCTCCGTCCGCACACCCTTCCCTCTACGATGTGAACACACTCCCAAAGGATGCCGGGCGATGCAGACGTCTGCAGCCTTTCAAGTGGTCAAGCTGGTTTCAAGCCCAGATTCAGCAAGTATCCGAGGTGTCGGTCGTCCTTGAGCGCTGACTTCCCGCCAGCCTGGGAACGCTCAGTAGCCGACCAGGTGCTCTGATCTCCCTGTGGCGGGAAGATCAATAAGAGTATTACATTATCATTCTTTTACAACGGCTGCCTTTATAGCATATGTGACCCCTTGGATTGATAGGGCTGTAGTTCTGTGGTCTTAACAACCACATGTCCAGATTCATTTTATCACTACACTCAATCAAAAATTGTGAGACGCGTCCACAGACGGACAATTTAGAGCCTCGGCCACTAAAGACAGCCTGCGTCATAATTCTCAGTGTCAGAAATTTAGGACTAAACTCCTTCTGCCAAATCTAAAAAAAAAACATTTTTTTTTTTCATCTCATTTTTTTTTCTATCCCGTGAGTAAATCGGTGGGATTTATCTTGTCTGCCGCAGACTGACAGTTGGTGCAGTTGGTTAAAAGGAAAGAGGTGGAAGCTTGCTACTGGCGAGGTGAGGCGCACTGACCCTCCCCGTTGTGTGTATGACCGCATGGACTGAATGGCTGAAGAGTTTGGCGTAATACCCCTCGCTGCAGACACATTAGACGGCCTGACTCTGCAGGCTGACTGCTGGGGCGCTGACATCATCAGCACAAACCAGAGCAGCTCCGCCAACAAGTAACCGTAACCTCTGTCTCTCTGCTTCTCTGCTTCTCTCCTCTGCCACCTCTTTGTCCTCCCTTCCCGCCCTCGTGTAGCTCACCTCTGTCAATCCATCACTATACAGCAATGCGAGACCGCTTTGGGGTCTAGCATCTTTGTGCTAGAGATGCGGCGTTATCTATATTTCATCAGAAATAGGTTTCGCATTTCCCCCGGTGTGTGTTCAGCTTGCCGTGGCAGTAATTGTAGCTCATCTGCAGTGAGTGACTTGCTTGTCTGGGGACACGTTGATACACGGATCCTATTCCTACCCGTGAGTCTGTCTTTCCGTCCTGGCAGGGTAGAGATGGAAACTTCAGGAGTCACACAGATCATTGCATTGGTGACATTGCTAAAAAAAAAAAGAAGTCAAACATGTAGAGGAACATAAGCACCCAGGTTGGGGTCAGGTGGCACCCTATGTGTATCTTTGTAATTCAATTATCAGAAAATCTCTGTTTGAAGATACGATTATGTGGGAGGTCTCCTGTACCTTTAGTCTTGGGGTTAAGGCAAAGATTAGCTTGATGAAGAACTTTTTAGTTTACAGTTTTGCTACCTTACCCAAAAAGTGACGAGCCGACCCAATGGAGCCGACGAGGCTGAGCATCAGTTACACAGCGCTCTGAGTCCCTTAGCCAAACGGTTTGATTCAAGCTATGGACCTCTCACTCTCCCCTCATTTCCTGTTTGCCTCTACACATTCAACTATCCAATGAGGGGCAGAATTTCCCCCCCAAAAAACAGATTAGACCCTGTGGACGGGGTAACGGGGGTAACGTAGTTAAGACAGTTAATGAAACAACTTCCTGCTTCACTTAAAGTAGTTTTGTGTGATTGATCCGCTCACCCTTCCTCTCTTGTCCTCGTGGACTTTACTGTGTCGCTGCGTTTCCATATTTCACCACGTACATGAGTGAGTACAACCAATTAAAACTATTAATTTACCTGCAGAAAATTCTTAATGTAGTCTTGCTCAGGATGTGTTGTGTGACCACGCTTATGTGTCATCCAGCATTGGGCACAGCCACTATCACGTTTGCATTATATATGCCTTCTCCTGCTCGGCATCATCACTAAACGCATGAAACACATGTTCACCGCCGCAATCAGGCAAGTGACAATATGAATATTTCACACTACATCACGGTGATGATGACAACGACAGTATTGAAGCTCGCACTTGGCAGTTTTAGCGCAGCTGTCCATATGGCTGTCACTACTCGGTGTCCCTCGGTACCTTTTAGGGATGTACTGTAGCGTTACATTTGAACGGGCTCTCGCTGGGACCCAGGTGATGGCTTATCACGCTCACAGAGGGGGGGACACTTGAACAGGCCAAGGCATGATCTCCGTCTCAGCAAAGCTATTACAAGGTTCAGTGAGTCCAAGCACAGCAACGCGGCGGGCGATAAGCAGGTGTATGTACAGTAAATGTAAGTGCATGTGTGTGCAGTTTTTTTGACCGTGTGCGTGTGTGTGTGTGTGTGTGTGTCGCACACGTTTTTATTCGCGCGGAGTTCGGTGTTTCTGTCAGCACAACCATTTTATACGGCCTTCCATTATGTTGAATTTGCAAAGCACTCAGCTTCGGACTTCACGGGACGCAAGACATTTCCTCTTATCGCAATCCTCTTTTATGGTCCGTTCCAAATCCCGGGTGTGTGTATGAGTTGACATCGGGGAGTAGCTTCCCAAATGTGCCACAGGGCTAAGATAATCTCCCTCCTCCTGAGAGGCTTAGGGAAATCTTAACATGACCCCACAGAGCAGTAAAATGTCACACAGAAGAACATCGTTTAGGAAATTCTGCACAGGATTGAAGAGCTGTTGGAGTATCTGTTCGATGTCGGGGAGGAGGACCTTACATTACGTGTTTGATTAGTACGACTGTTTCATGAACTCTCCCTCCTCTCTTTCTCGGACTTCGGCTTCCTATCGTTCCCTTTTCCCTCTCCGTCTTTCGCTCAGAAACAGAAAGACACACTGAAGAACTGGAAGAGGCGACCTATTTTAAGACCAGTGCGTAATTAATCATGAGCTAGCAGCAAGCATTAAGAGAGGAGGAAATGTATGATAGCTCCCTCTGTGACTTTCTGTGCCTCCCTAGCTGACTCCTCTCTCTCTCTCTCTCTCTCCCTCTCTCTCTCTCTCTCTCTCTCTCATTCTCGGTCCATATCTCTCGCTCTCATATTTGGGCTTCTCTGGGCTCAATTTTAATTTGTATCCTTCCCTCTTTCTCGGAGACCAGGGTCTCTCTCTTTCCCTCATCCCTCTCTCTCTTCCTCATACCTTTTTTAATCAGTTTTTCACTTGCATATACATTTTTAGTTTCACATCTTTGTAGCCTCCCTAATTAAAAAAAAACCCTTTAAATGTCATCTAATGCCCTGACGTGAATGTTTAAACACCAAACCAGTCACATTTTACGTTACTTGTTAAGGGCTGATTCTGTGTGTGTTCATCCTTTCATGCAGGACATTTCTGTGGACTAAATTGTTGCCATAGTCACACAAGCCAATAACAGCTCTCTCATTTCTGTATACTGTACTCGTGATGTCACCACAAAGACTGCAGGCTGCTGTTGGTGGACAGATGGTGAAGAGCACAGTCTCATTTGTGTTTAATAAGTCGTTACTAATTGTCTGCAGATTGGATCAATGTCCTGTTCTGCTACAGCTCAGCTCTGAGTCTGTAATACCACAGACAGCACAGCCACATTCATCGGTGCTGGTACAGTAGAGGGTAGTTAAAGGAAAAGTCTTTCGCACATCATAATTAAGGCAGTTTCGCTAAAAACTGGTCAAATTATGTTAATGAATGGTCTCTTTTGTGAGAAATTAACCAATAGGAATGAACTTTATTAGTCGTCAGGCACTAGCTATGCTCAAAAAAAATAAACTGGCCGTAGTAATTATGACAGCAGTATAGTCCTTGTAGAGAGAAAGTTGGGGTTGATCCATACTGTTATGTAACTTATGTACTTAAATAACGCCTTTGTAAGTTAAGTAACATACACAGGCTACTTATTTTAAGGCCAAACCACTATATTTTCCAAAACCAAGTACTATTTTTGCCTGGGCCTACATCTTTTGGTTTCAATTCACAACGTTAAGTTTCGCTTTCTATTTCACAACGTGGTAGGTGCAGCTTGACCCATCTGAAGCATCAGAATGGTAATGATAACCATTGATAATGTCCATTACATCGGCTGATTACATTCTAAATAGGTGAGGAGATGTCGTCTACTTAAATGCCAAGGAGCTTATAAATTATCATTTTTCACGCTGACAAAGAAAACCCAGTGCAGTATTAACAACACAAACCAGAGCTGCAGTATTACCCTTAGTGGTGTGATTGACCGGAAGAATGGTCATAAGAAGTTTGGCCTTTCGGCTGCCGAAGCCTTCCTCACTAAGTCGACCCGATGAGCCGGTCCTCAGCTGTCAGTTACACTGTGTGCATCACTGCCTTTTTCCACTGCAGCAGAGACATGTCCGCCTGAGCTGTGACTCAAATTGAAGAGACATTTGTGAAGCTGAAATTTAATACCAAAACCACATGCAGAGATACTCGCATGTCAGACTTATCTTTGGCAGTACAACTGTGACAGATTAATACATGGGGAGGAGTTTTGTCGAGCAAACTTAAATGTAAGCATTTAAAAACTGAACTGGACTCTCTCCACTGTTCTTCATATCAGCATATCTGACTTTTGCTTTTGATGTGACCAGACTGACCCTTGGTGTTTATTTTTAGAGGAATTTGTGAACAAAATGTCATTATATCCATCAGAGTGAGATTTATATGTTGGTTCATGAGTTCAGATTTCATTTCTGAAGGTACATCAATCATTGACACCTGCAGGTTTTAACATTTAGCAGTAGCATTGCACTAGACTTGAAAGGTATTAAGTACTAAGTAGGTATTAGTAGGTTAACATTTCTTCTAAAGTATTAATGTATTTATTGCTTAACTGGTTGAGCATTAGGATTAGAAACAACACAGTGACATTGTTTTTACCTATTTACCAATGTCGACATTCATGGTCCCCAGAGGATAACTTACTTTAGTGATCCAATGGTGTTACCAACAGGTCAAAGTGTTCAAGAATTAGGTGAAATATCTCAACATCTACCTTATCATCGAATGGATTGGCACTAACGTGTTGTAGAGACATTCATGTTCCCCAGAGGATTAATCCTACAGACTTTGTTGATCCCTTGATTCTTATGGGGCCACCACCAGGTTGACTCTAGTTTGTTTCGGAAAATTACCTTTAAACCCTAAAAAAGAACTATAAAAGATCAAATTACTGTTACTCTGTTAACTATGCTCTCTACCTTTTAGCTGAACTAGCTTTTTTTCTACATCAGATCTCGAGTTAAGTTTAGCTAATGCCGGTTTTACAGTATGATATCCTGTATCTTGTGTTTATAGTGTTTTAAATGACACACACACCTACTCATACTATTTAAACTCAACCGGAAGATGGTCTTTTATTGTTTTATGGCAAAAAGACATTGAATTTCACAGTGGATGAAAGAAGCCGACCACGTGGAAGTGAAGTGACTGTAAGTATTTTTGTATAAAAGTGTAAGCCACCTTGAAAAGCTCATTTTCCAAAATTGTATCACCCAGAGCGAGAGTAGGCCAAGTTTGAGTCAAAATAGCTTTTCCCATCACATCACCTCATTTACCTGGAGAGTTCCTGTGGACAGCAGCAGCGAAAGTAGATTTAGGTTCATGCTGATAATCTCCCACCTTCCTCTATTTTCTCTCACGAAAACACACTGAAGCTACTGTTGGTGACATGCTTTTATCCACCCATGCTTGATTTGACGACAAAATGGAGTGCATAGTCAAGTTGTGAGCATGTGGCAAATCAATAATTTGAGCAACAGCAAACCAATCATCTGAGCATGCTTAAACGACACACAGCCAGCAATCAGAAGCAACAATGGAAGTCACATTGGGTATTTTCTATGTTGTTGGAAACTATATATTTCAACTCACAGGGTTAGATCGATGTGGATTTAGCATTTGGCCGTGCTAGCCATGCTAGCCATGCTACTGTAAACTTTGCATGATTTTGTAAATAACTACATGAACCATATGCTATTGGTCAGTGTAGTTAAAGCATTACATGTTGTGGTGGCGGGGGCGTGGTTGGGCTCAGCTGCAGAGGGGACGAGTGTGGGAGTGGTTCAGGGAACGGGGCCGGAAGAGGTTTAATTAGCCTCAGCTGGTTTGGGGTTTGGCTGATTGGGTTTGCTCCCCTATATAAACCCCAGTAGGGACTGAGGGAAGAGAGGACGAGCAGGTACACAAGCTGCCAGAGCGTCAGACGGACGAGGTGCGACGCGGGAACGAACCTGGGCTCTCAATAAAAACGGTTACTAACAAGACTAAGCTTGAATCGTCTTCTGTGCTGGGGGGGGGAAACTCACGGGGTAACACGTACTTGTTACACATGTACACTGGTATTATCCCACCTGGATGGATAGATGGATGGATGGATGAATAGATAATGACTCAAACTGTTCCTTTCCGTCAACTACTTTCTCCATTTCCTCTCCTCAGACATTGACCATATCCTGTGTTTCTTTGTCCATTTTATTTAATCTTTATTTCAGTCATTGCTCAGCGCTTGCAGATTTTACCCTCTCCATCAGCACCTCATTAACCTTTAAGTGATATATGTTTTCAAATCAAATACAATGTTGTTGTTTTTCCTACCCTGCTGTTGAATTAAGAAATGAGTCTCTAATGGTTTTTCTCATTCAGCGAATCACTTTTATGCATTTCCAAAGGCAGACTTTCCATCATCTCTCCTGCCCTGTGTATCAACAGCAGCCTATCTGCAGCAGTGGGAGTCTATCACCCCATCTCACAGGAAATTGAATACACACTCACGTTACTGTATACCTCACCAGTATGCAATGAGTGAGGGTCGGACAAACATCCAGAAATGCACTTGCACATGCTTGCGCACGCACACTGATGCATAAACGCACTCAAACACATACAAATGACAGTATTCCAAGTCGTTCTGGGGAACTGCACTCCATGTTCTGCACAGCATCTCTGGGCTCATACATCATTAAGTGAGCCTGGCTGTTATTATGGAGAATATGCAGTGTATTAGATGGCCTGACAGATTGTGTCAGAGGCTGCAATCCTATCGGGATTGGATAATAAAAAGACACTTAATCTAGCCAGTTCCCTAAAGTCCTTCTTTGCACACAGAAAAAAAAAAAATTTGGACGCCTGCTCTGCGGTCTAACCGTCCTTGTCAAATTCTCCTCCTCCTTCCGTCCCATCCTAAAATATAAGCGCAATAATTATGACTTAATCTCCTCAATCTCCGCCGTTCATCCGCCAAAATATTTCCCATGAAGAGGCATGGAGTTATAGCCTAGCAACATAAAATGTGTTTATTGCCTCCTCTGCAACGCTGTAATGTGCCATAAAAATAGGTGCCCGCGCCCAGTATGCATGGCATGACTGGGCGATGATCGGCTAATTTATGGGGACCTTGGCTCATCAGTAGGACCTGGGATGAGAGGCAAGAGAACGCCAGGAGGGGGTCGACTCAGCACATTGTCCTTCGCCTGGCGAGCATCAGTCATGATAAACAGAGGCACGACAGACGCAACAACAGCCAGTCCGTCACCTTGTAGAAAGTCATAGAGACCGGGACGAGTCTACGCACTGTCTGCCCACTCTCCTCTTCTTCTGTCTCCGTCAGAGAGCAGCGAGAGGATGGGCTCTTGATAATGAGAGGGGGCATAATGCTGGCTCACATGCCTGTCGTGGTTTGTCAACACTTTCGTGATGCTCCTTCTCTGTGGAAAAATAAATAATAAATTAACATTTGTCTCCCACTCTGTCTGTCTCTGCAGTGGAGAATAACCCATGCCAGACCAACCCCTGTCTCCACGGAGGGAGCTGCCTGCAGGAAGGTGACGGCTATAGCTGCTACTGTCCTCAGGGCTTCTCTGGAGAGAGCTGCGAGATCGGTGAGTCACTACCGGGTCAGGGCCAGCGGCATAAGGTAGTAACGACGGGGCCCCGGTGCACGCTGTTATATTCTTTTTTTGTGTGAAAGCCATGACTGCCCGCTCAGCCTGTGAGTTTTGACAGATTTTCCGCCTGAACTAGTTCCCGCATAACGTATCCTTTCACATGATCAAATAGAGGCTTACAAATGGACAACATCAACACACATATTACCCAGCAATCATCGCTGCATATCTGTACGTGAGAAAAATACCAAAGAAAATAAGAAATTATTCATTTGACTTAATGTGTTTTTATTGTTTATTTATAGTATCTTATGTAGAGTAAACATTTGATTTTGTTATAGATTGCTGCTCACAAAAAAAATGAAAACCATGATGCAGATGGGTTTACCTTTTCGAGGGTAAACATAGAAACCGTTTTCTTTGTGTTGCAATATTTTTTTGAACACAGGTGTATTTAAGGGGAGGCTTTAGGGAAATTTAGCAATGGCCCCGAGTTCACCAAAGACATAGTTGGAGGGCCCGCTCTCTCTATGGGCCCCCAGGGGTCCCTACGCTGTCTAAATTTACGCGCCTCGGTCAGGGCTGAGTCAGGAGACCTCAGAGGTCAGCGGCTGCAGAAAAATGCTGTGTCATTGTGGCATAATGGAAAGAGAGATGGCATGACATTTACTGTTATTGATGTTTGCGACTCAAGCACTGAATTTAGGAGGAAAGCGCCAACGAGTTTGCCCGCGTTTTGGCCTTTGGGTTTTGGGTTTTGTTTCCTCGTTTGTTAGCAGGATTCTGTATTCAAGAGGAGCGCTCCTGTCAGGTCCAGTGGTTTTGGATCAAGCTCCTTGACTGAAAGTGAACTGGGAATATCCATATGCTGCAAGTCAGCCAGTTGTGACAGAGGTTGCTGATTGTGAGCTATATGCACTCAGCTGTGGGTGTGTGGGTGTGTGGGTGTGCTTCTGTGAATGTGTGTTGTCACTTTTATGCCCCCTGGTTGGCAGCTCATCTTTTCTCTCAGCTGTGTGATGGGGGAGTGTGTCTGTTAGAAAGTATGTGTGTGTGTGGCGGGGGGTGTGTGTGCATTCGTGCGTTCGTGCGTTCGTGCATTTGTGCGTGTGTGTGTGTGTGTGTGTGTGTGTGTGTGTGTGTGTGTGTGTGTGACTGAGACATGCAAGGACACATGGGTCACAGAGGACCCATGATCAGGTTTAGTGAGGGATGCAGCAGCTGGTTAAAGTGCTGAGGGAAATAGGAAACAGGAAAATAAAGAAGAAGAAGAATTAGATGTGGCATCCCGAACAGTTCCATTGAGCTTTAACACATCACAGTTGGTACAAAGTTGGCACGTTGATTCAGGGTCCCGGCCATGGTTGAACTATAGTAGATTACAAGAAAAACTCTAAAAGTAATGGCAGTGGCAATAGCTGGACAGTGAAAACAACACTGATGTAGGGCTGTAAAAATTGGCCAAAAATAGACGTTTGAATTTCTTAGAAAACACTGAGGCTCGAACTATTCGAAAATTTGTTTAATTACATTATGTCTATGACGCCATGTCGTAACTGGCTGCGAGCGACGCAGCTCTGCATGAGCTGAACTCGCTTTGAAAGCGCCCCAATGGAAGAGGTACGGCTGATCGAGGGAGTTGAAATTAGGGGTTATCTGTTCGATACCTTCTCATTTCAGTACAAAAGAAGAAATAATGTTGCAGCGAGCTGGAGGGAGATCACCAGGGAGCTGAACGTTTCCTACTATTTCCAGTAAATATCGCAACATAAAACAAAAGGTACAAACGTCAGAGTACAACTCACCCATCTTTTAAGTGGTTACGTCTCCAGTCTGATCTCGAGGGCACAGCCGATAGGTACGTCGTTTATTATCATGACGTAACGTAGCGCTTGCTGTTAAGACACGGAGTCGTTCTCTCTGTGGCCGAGTTCTCTGACATCTCATTACGGTTGTTTTTAAATTGCTATTCATCGTTCAGCTCTATATTTCATCAATGCTGTATTATTGCTCTGAATTTCAGACTTAGAACCTTCCCAGTTATTAGATCGATGCACCATCAGAGATGCTTTTCCTGAAATCCCTGAATTAGAAAAGACCATGAAGCATAACCTTTTGTTAGTCCAACTTCTCGAGCTCTGCGAGTTCAATAATCATGCATACAAAGACAACAGGCCAAGCTGAGGTTTTGAGGGTCATTACTTACTGAAATAGGTCATAGATCAGGGGTCAGGGGCCATGTGAGGCACATTGTCCCGGGTCTGATTATCAATAACTTCTCATTCTTATCCCCAAAAGTACATATTATGCAGCATTTAGGTGTGCCTGTGCATTAACACCGTTGGAGATCAATCAACAATCTGGCGTCGGATCAATAATTTGTGACAAATGCGTGTTAACTGCATGAATTGCACACACATGTAGTTGTAATGATTCGCTCCAGTCGATGTGGTTTGGGTTCATTATCGAATGAGACAAAACTTGTTTGTATTTTTAAGAGGCATTTGGAATAAATTATGCCATTTTAACATAAATTTCGGTAGGGTAGCACACTCATAAAATATTTGCTGTTTACTGATTACTTCTGCACTTGTCCTTTAGCTCCCTTTCCTCAGGAGTGTTTAATTGCCTTTCCCAGTGTTACTAAAGTGTTGCGTTGTTGATTATGCTGCTAAACAGCTGCATATCTGATGTTTTTATTATGAATTACGGCCAAAGGCAACAAGGTTAATTGCTTATTACAGCAAAAGCTTGACCACAATTTTACCAACTTAACACAGTATGCCGTTCTACAGGAATTAGGCCGGAAGGAAAGTGCTGCTTCATTTCTGTGTTGCATTTAACATCCACAGCTTCTTTTTCCTTCACTTCATCATTCAGCCATCTTATTGAATCTGGTTTTTTTTGTCTTTCGGATCCAAACCAGTTTGGATCCATCCACCACAGCCCCATTATAGCCGATAAAGAAACACATAAACCAATATCCCCTGCATTGCCTCTGTTCTCCACGTGAAATGATTATTTAGGCAAAATGAGGCAGCGGCAACACAGTTGCAACACACCTTGGAGGCTGTCTCCGGGACTTGGCTTGTAGCTGCAATTATTTGAGAAGCGTTTTGGGGAGCTGCATTATTGATGGCCTATGTTTCTTCTGTGGGTCTGTAGTTAATATGTATGAGGGTAGAGGGGAGAAAGAGAGAAGCTGTGTACGTCTCAATGTTAGCACTCCAGCTACACTCATCCTCATCTTTAGAAAGTCATTCGCTCCATTTGTATTCCTAACTTAATTTAAATTGATTCAGGGCTGTCAGTAAAGACACGTGGACTATAATGTGTGGCACCCTTATTAAAAAGCCCAGCTTTAGGTTATTGTGTACCATTGATCAGCTGGACTTTCGGGTTAAATCTGGATTCTGCAGCAGAATAAGTGATTAATGAGGCACGATAAAGCCTGTCGGTTTGATGGCCATGTGCTGAGATACAAGAATGAATTATATTTGCCTTCCTCACAGCTGGAAAGGACATTTGTTCAGAGATATAAACCAAAAAACAATTGAACAAAAGTAAACAAAATGCTCCTCTGGCGAATTCTACCCATTCACTGATAATGTTGAGATAAAAAAGACAGATTTTAATAAATCTTACCAAGCGGACTTTCACTTTCAGATTTTTATTTACTTCTTACAAGCAAAAACACCTTGTAGTCTTTTTTTTCCGTGTAGACGAGAAGTCAAGATGCTTCAGATTCACCGAAAGTTTGAACATTTACAGTCCAATGGCATCTGGTGCAAACCCAACCTTCTGATGAGGGCCGTCATACGCAACATAAAATGCGGCTGATTTTTCTTTCAAAAATGTGCTTTTAAAAAGTGTTGAATTCAAAATCCAGAACTCACATGTTAGCCGAGGACGCTCCACACCACGCTCACGACACCGACACCGCTGAGGTATGTCTGACTTGACGTTGTTTGCACTGTTTTGCTCTACGTCAGCACCGTCAGCACCGTTAGCACCGTTAGCACCGTTAGCTCCTCGCCACCGGCTCAGCCGTCACAAAGTTGAGAGCCGCCAGGTACGACGTCTTTAGTTCATTTAGATTCAAGAACCCACAAATAGAGTGACGAGGCCGCCAGTGTTGACTGAGTTGTTTTAAAGGTTGAGTGGCATCCTTGTTTTACATTTAAATTGAGTCCGTCTTGTTTTCGTTTGCGGGGCTCAAAAATGAAATCTCATTCTTGTTGACGGCAGCAGCAATTTCTGTTTAGTTCAAATGTGGTTTGTTGTCGGGGGAAACGCATTAAACTGTCTCAGCCTATTGCCGAAGGCGGGTCAACACATCACTGATTCTAACTGTTAGGCAAATCACTTCTGGTCGCCCGCTGTTTGTTCTCCAGGAAGACCTCAATCAGCCCATCAGTCCGCAGAAAGGCAGAGCGCAGGCAGGTAAATCACTTCGAGCCGCGAAGGACATTTCATATGCATCCGGATTAACCGACAAAATAGAGGCAGACGCATGAATGCGGTGTTTTCTTCATGGCTCTCCGCAGACGAATCGAAGCTGGTGCACGTGTGCTTTCTGGATTTCAAATGTAGAATGCGTAGTGAGGTCAAGACGTTAAATGATCCTCTTAACGGGAGGAAATTACTCTGATCGCGCTATTATCTCATCCTGTCTTTCGACCCATGGCCCTCTTCCCCTCCATCCATCTTTCTCATGGCCCTGTGTGGATTTCGCCTCTTCCATTTTCTCTATCGTTCGCATGTTGAATTAGAGGAGATAACGGAGCCCGAGCTGCCGTCTCACTCGTTCTCTTTTCTCTTTCTTTATCAGCCTTTTCTGTTTTTATTTCCCCCTCCAACTCCTCGAGCAAATCAGTCAGAAACAACAACCGGAGTGCAGGTGGAGAAAAACACAATACATGTGGAACAAAAAGAGTCAAACACACCTACGCTGTCCCATCACTACCGAACACACTACGGTAACATTCAGCCGGATGCACAGGTGGTTTGAAGAACTCCCAGGTCAATTTCAGCAAAATAAATTGAATAGCAACATCCTCTCTCTGTGCACACAGCAATGTCCTCCAGTTGATTTTCTGCTCGACAGGAAGCCCACCTGATGCTTTTTTTCGTTATTATTATTATTATTATTATTATTATTATTATTGTGTTGCACCTCCCCACACTCTCTGGCCTCATTTCCAATCATGGTGATTAGATCTGAGTTTTCTCTCCCATGTCCTTCCTCTCTCTCCCTCACAGCTCTGTACATGAATACCAAATGTGCTTTTTTCCCATTTCCTTACATTTATTTCTCCAACAACATTTTTCCTTTCTCTATAATTTTCCTTGACTCACTGCTATCACTCTTTCACTCATGTTTCTTTCCGGTTCAGTTCATCTCCCTGCCCCCCCCCCACACACACACACACACACACACACACACACTCCACCCCTCCCCTCCAGCACATTGCTCCTCGGCAGGACCTACAGTAGAGCGCTGTATTGAAATTGCTCCGCAGTGCAGAGATTGGGGTGAAAACAAGCCAGTAGCCCCCCAGCATTTCTCCCAAATAACACACTTCATTTTTCTGCCACACTTTCTGACTCCATCCCCCCAACCCCTCCTTCCCAACCCCTAACCTCTCCCACCTTTTCTCTCTCTGGCTCCGTGCATCCGTCTCTTTCTCTCCTTTGCTCTGTATTACCCTGTCAAAGGCCAATACAATTATTCATACAGAAATGCCTCTGTACTCATGCATAAAATGAAACTTATTCAAGCTCACATTCTCACTCACCTGAATACTCAAATTTTGTCAAATATGCTCACAAGGGTGTGCACAAAATATATTCTCCTTTTTACTTTCTTTTTTTTTTTTATGTATAAATCTCTTCCTCTAACACAGATCTGGCCTACCACACACACACACACACACACACACACAGACACACACACACACACACACACACACACACACACACTTGTTTGGGGCCATTTATATAAAACCAATATGTACCCAAGACTATATGAAGGGCTAATGCATAACTCATGTTTAAAGAGAAACGCCCCCGCTGGACTATGACTATGAACTAATTCATCCTCGGAGACCCACTCTTCTCACATCAGCTCATATGATTGAGCTTGAAAGATTCATGAGGTTGCGTCTATTAATATCATCGGCCCCTAACCCACCTTACCGGTGTGTCCACAGATCTGAGCGATGAGGTCAAAGAGGATGGAATGGCAAAGACAGGCTGGGGCTGAGGATAATGATGGTTTTATTGTAGATTCACACAGGCGGTTGAGATATTTGTCAGCAGATCCCCCCCAACAATCCGGTGGTTTGAGGTGAATTGAGGCAGAGAGGGAAACTGGCATGCTTAGAGCTCGAGGTATTGTTTGCGATAAAGCTGACTTATAGCCAAAAGTGTAACAAAAGTGTAAGGCGAAGAAAGGCGGAAAAGCTGCAGATAGATGGATTCTCAGTGAGTTGTGAGGGTATGTAGAGGAAGACAGATGGAAAGGGCCGGTGCTGCCATGCTGCTCCCCACAGGACATCACATTCAGCCCCTTATTAATGATGGAATGGATTTATGTGTTTGGATCCAAATCCTCCAAGTTCTGGTGCTTACGTCAATATGTTGTCGAGTTTTACTGCTATTTCCTGGCTGCTGCTTTTCCTGCAATGTTAAGGGTGAAAGAACGTACCGTTAGAAAAATGATGATTCATGTAATGATGAACAGTTTGATTATTCACATGTGTAGATGAAGCAAAGTGCAAAATATGTAGACAAAAACTATGCAGGCAGTTCAACATGTGGCTTAAAGGAATAGTTTCACATTTTGTGAAGTGGCTCTGATGCCACTATGGGAAAGGCCTCTGGTATCGCCAAGTATGTGAGTCTATGCACCGTCCGATATCACGTTATATCCTTCATCAGCTCATTTACGCTAGTGTGACTCGCTACCCGATCTGTACATGCTGCCCAAGTGGTACTGCGCATTATGCGACTCTCGACAGAGCGAGATGGCTCACTAACAATAGCTTCCTCCATCATCAGCTGCGCCCGAAGTCAATGATGGAAGAAGCTTACGAGTGAGCCATCCTGCTTCTTTCCCATCTCTGTTGAGGGTTGAACATGTGCAGTACCGCGGGTGCTAGTGGAGAGTGTTACGTTAGCCAGAGCTAGCAAAATGTCAGTAATCTAGCAATATTTTACACAGGAAAATCACATCGGTAAGTTCAGGTAATGTAATCGGTATCAGGAAGGAAAGAAATCGCATCGGAACACCTCTGAAGATTTTGTGATGCATTTATTTCGGCTTCTTGCTGAGAGTAAGAAGTGGAGGTTGATACTATTCTCATGTCTGCACGGTAAATATACAGCAACCATAAGAAGCCAGTTAGCTTAGCTTAGCATAAAGACTGGAAACTTAGACTTGGAAGCTCTGTCCAAAGTTAACAAAATCTACCCTCTAAAAAGCACCATTTCACAAAGGTTTATTCTTATTTATTCCATACATATTCAATACCAAAATTGAATTGTAGAAACGCCACCTTGTAGATTTTGTAGTTAATCAAACTTAATTTTTGCTGACATAATCCTGTTTTCCAAACAACTAAAGCATCCTGACAACCATATAACAACACACGACTCAGGGACTGGGATGAACTGTGCGTGAGGCTGGATGTGACAGCGTGTGTGCAAATGGCAGCGCATGTGTCTCTTGTGTGATTGATGACCAGCCGTTTGTCACAGTTTGTCGGCAGCTGAGCGGCTCCTAAAGGGCTCTGATTGGCTGACTCAGCCCGTATTCACACGCCTCATTAATTCATCCACGCCATCGGATTCCTCAATCAGTATTGTGATTGGCGGTGCCCTCCCCCACCACCACCACCACCCACACCCAGTGCTGCCGACACCACCAGCACTGCCTGATTGCAGCTCCTCGGCCTTCAGCTGACTCCAGTAGTCATACATAGACATTCAAAACTGGTCAATACACGCATTTTAGTCAGTATCCGACGCAGAAATTCAGCAACCAAACACAGACACATGGAAGCACACAGACACAACCTCATGCAAATTCAACCTCAAGCCCCTGCAGGTGTGTTCGTGTGTGCGGTTAAACTCTGTTCACACTAAATAACAAACGGGTGGACGGCATAATTTCCCAGCTTTCAATCAGCGGGGACACTCGTTCCTCTCCAAACTCCTCAGGACAATGAGAAACAAAGGACATACTGACTGCAGAGTTGAATGAGAATGAGCTGCAGGGTGTGTGTGTGTGTGTGTGTGTGTGTGTGTCTGTCTGTGTGTCTGTCTGTGTGTCTGTGTGTGTGTGTGTGTGTGTGTGTCTGTGTGTGTGTGTGTGTGTGTGTGTGCGTGCGTGCGTGCGTGTGTGTGTGTGTGTGTGTCTGTGTCTGTGTGTCTGTGTGTGCGTGTGTGCGTGTATGTGTGTGTGTGAGTGCTGCATGCAGTATTTCTATGGTATAAACACACCTACAGATTAATGAGCTGCTGGCCGAGTTGCAAGGGCTCACCGGTCTCTCTTTATCTCTTTTTCTGTCTCTCTCAAACACACACACACACACACACACACACACACACACACACACCTACACCTACACACACACACATATTCTCCACTCTCTCATACACACACATTCACACACATTCACACACTTGCCACCTTGAGTTGTCTCATCTTTACTACTCATTGTTGTAATTTAGTCGTCAGCTGAAGTGCCGGGTACAGTGAATAATTATGCATGCATGCATGCGTGTGGCTGGTATGTGCTTGGTTTAGCTCTGTGTGTGTGTGTGTGTGTGTGTGTGTGTGTGTGTGTGTGTGTGTGTGTGTGTGTGTGTGTGTGTGTGTGGTGCTGGGTGGAGGCGATGACTCTGTATATACTGGGTGACAGCTGTAAGAGGAAGTGAAGCATATAAAGACTAGCCACGTAGAAAGCGGGACAAATTGATTTCCCATGAAGACGAGGAACTGGATTTTACACAGGAGGGGTTTATCAGTGTTCCAGAAACACTCACACAACACACACACATCTCAAAACAGTCTTGTGGAACTTGAAATGTGCCTTGTAGAGTTTTGGACCAGCGGCTCCATGTTTTTGGATACAGCTTTGGAGGCGGTGTCCCGTTCACCAAAGTGTTGGCTAGCTTTCCTTAAGCCACCAGTTTAAATGCATATATTGACATAAAACCACGTTGCGCAATGTATGTAAACATTGTCTCTTCCAGTCTGTGTGCCGTAGATTGTTCTGTGTGATTTCGAGGGGACTCTGTCTATATAATAACTAATAATATAGAATAATATATATTATACTAGTATACTATAACTG
The DNA here is from genome assembly GCA_016806645.1 of Ophiodon elongatus. Classification (NCBI taxonomy): domain Eukaryota; kingdom Metazoa; phylum Chordata; class Actinopteri; order Perciformes; family Hexagrammidae; genus Ophiodon; species Ophiodon elongatus. Next base: position 244,270 of record JACSYO010001117.1, on the reverse strand, counting down.
TACAGAAATAACCAATCTTCTCGCTGATGGTCTTGTTTGCTTCTGTAGGTCATATCAACGCGATCTCAGTCCCAATGCATCGAGTATCTGATACCGACACACCCTTTACCATCTTTATGTTAAGCGCCGGGCTTTCAACTAACTCCAATGTAAACCTGTCAGCGTCACTGTGTATGAGTAGGGCGGTTGGGAAGGGAGGATGGACGGGTCAAACAAACACAGGAGTTTAACCCTGGTGACATCTGTTCGTGTCCCGTGCGAAACCAAGTCAATGTTGACTCATGTAACCATTAGTTTTGTTCCGTAAACGCAAAACTAACTGAACCTATTTTGTAAGTTTATTTTAAAAAGAGACTGTATGCATGTAACAAGCAGAAACTTTACGTTTATTTTGAAAAAAACGCGGAAACTGACACGTCCAAAACTGAATCTGGAAGAGTATCTAGAGCTTCATTATTTGCAGCGTAGGGCCTCAGACCAAGCTGCCATATTTGACGAGTTTATTATTCAATTGAGTCTGTTTCAATTAAAAAAACTCTTTATATTAGCTTTAATAATTAATGTCAATTACACCAGTAATGTAATATATTTATAGATGTGCGACTTCTTTTTTTTTTTTTTTTACCATAATATGTCCCTGAAGAAACAAGGTAATTGTGATTTTGTCCATAAATATTATTATTGGAAAATAATTGCAGTGAACTTTGACTACAAAGCAGCTCCTACGCAAAGAAAAAAATCCTCTTTGTGATCCAGGAAATGGCCAAAAGTTGGCGCTTTTACTAGATGTTTATCATCTTAGTGTCCTTGGAGGATGTGTTAATTCCATATGACCACGTGTTGACAGTGCATGAAGATACACCCACATGTACACACACTTTAGTGACCTGACCCAACAGCACAAAGGGGACTTTTCCTTTTTCTTCTTCTTATCTCCATGGTAGCGGGACAGAGATAAAAAAGAAGAAAAAAAAAAAAAAAACAGGAGACAACAATGAGACAAGAATGAGACAGAGAGAGAGAGAGATGATGCAAGAAAGCATGAAAGAGAAGGAGGCAGAGCAAAGATGATTGAGAGGATTAAAGAATTTGACCAGGACGGAGTATGATGGACTGTCAAACAGACAAATTAGCTGAAAAACTGTAAATAATTCTTCATTTATCAGAGGCCGTTTGTTTGGTTCATGAGCCATTTCTTTTTAGAAATAGATCTAAATAGATTCAACATCAGAGCTACCTCTATTCAGAAACATATCCTTATATAATTTTACTGTCAGTGATTAATTGATTCTGACAGCACTAAGGAAAAAATAGATAATTCCACTCTACTATTTCCTCTTTAAGTATGTCAGAAATAGCGACAGGAGGCAGAGAATAGCCTGTCATTCACCCCTCTGGGGAACTGCTCTACTTTAAGAGTAGCGGTATTGTATTTTTTAAGTGTGTATGCTCTCAGAAGTAAGGACCAAAAGATAAGGAAATGAGGAAGGAAGGAAGGAATGGGAAAGATAAAAAAAGGAGGATGGAAGGTCAAATGGAAGGAAAGGAGGAAGAAAGCAATGACGAAAGCAACGAAGTCTGAGGAAGAGTGGAAAAGGGAAGGATGCAAAGAAGGAAGCCAAGAGCTGAAAAATGGAATAAAGGAAGGAAGAAAAGGAGGAAGACAGATGGAGGAACGGCGAGGGAGAGGAAAGTAATAGCATAAGTAATCCATCCAAGAGGTAGACGTGTAGCTCATCTAAGCTGAGGTGAGGTGTGTTAATGATCACACCCTGGGTGTCTCAGGCAGATAAAGATGTCAAGGAACAGGCCAAAGCCCCACATGGCCCGGAGGGGCACTACCGCTGCTAACACCGGGAGCCCAAAGGGACACCTGTAAAACCCTCCTGACTCAAAGGAAATTAGCCCGGTAAGACCCCACGGGGCAAAGGAGGATAAACTTGCCATTTAGAGATCTCCAGAGGGAGGGAGAGAAAATAGAAGGTGACGAGACTCGGAAGTAGCTAATGAAAAAGAAGTACAGAAGGAGGTGAGGGAAGGAGGAAATGACTGTGGAGAAGGAGCGATGAAGAGGAGAAAGGAAAGGAAAAAAGATAGCAATGGCTTGTCTACAAATGCTTTTGATTCTCTGGAACTATTCATTATTTCCTGGTACTTTAAAGTCTTCCACTATCTCCAGTTTCCTTCTCTCCTTCCTTCAGGAAGACAAGAAGTAGTCGATGAGGCTGTTTAATACTTGTGGCACTGTTGCAGTTTGCTTGGCTTCTCGGGTTCCTGGCTTCTTTTTCCATGGCAACCTCACCCCCCCAACCTTCCCACACAAAATATAAACAGACACTGAAGATGGAGCCAGCGAGTACACACACACACACACACACACACACACACACACACACACACACAGTGTCAGTGAGTGGAGTCAGACTGTCAGAGCTGAGGGCTAGCAGAGCGATGTGAGATGTTGTGACACTTTACCTCATTACATTTTCCCAGGCTGTTACGAATGTTGCAGAAGCGCTGTCAACCAAAGCAAAGGACCTGTCTGAAAACATTCTCTGGGCACAAACACACACACACACACACACACACACAACAGTGACACACTCCCATAGCCACATTGCAACATGTGTATTAAGATGAATCTTTTGCTGTTCGGGGATTTCTTGTCGCTGCGTGACTTTTACAAACGTCTACGAGGCGGTGGTTACGGCTCTCTTTGCTTGAGCGATCCCTCTCGACGCACAAGACCGTCTGGTAAACCCAGACGATTTGGATCGTCGCCGGCTCCCCGTACATCGTCGAGTCGCCAAAGATGCGATTGCGTCTGGGGCGAGTGGTGAGGTATAGCATGTCCTTGCTCATCCTAACATCTCAGCCGAGTAAGAGGGGGGTGAATCATTTTTCTCTATTTACACCAGAAAACCTCAGGATGAAATGACTTTCCTCCAGACGCTGGATCCAGTGATGGGTTGATCAGCGTCGCTCTGAGCTCTCTGGAGAGCAGCGCAGAGCCCTGGGCTGTACTACAGCTGCTGTGTAGTCTGTCTGTTTCCTCTTGTCCCTGCTGATCCTGATCCCTTTGTAATCCACCCGCACCCAAACACAGCTGAAGGCCGGGGACTCTGCAATAAACTGCGAGCACACATGCACACACACACACACACACACACACATGAGCACGCAAACACGAGAGCACAGAGAGACTCGCGTTCAAAGAGAGACGCACGTCTCACATGTTTCTGATGTGCCAACAGATACACAGGCACAGTATAAAAAAGGCCCACCTTAAAAGTTAGTTGAAGTGTACCTAATTTTAGCTCTTTACCTTGCTGTCAGTCAGCCCTTTCCAACGGGGAACTGAAGCTCTATTCAGAGCCAATAGACTCCATTGACAAAAACAGTCATTTAACCAGACACAGCACAGGGTTTGCTGATGTACCGCCGCCTTGATTGGTTAGATTGTTTATGTTATGTTGTGACTTTGGTGGGTTTTTTTTTTTAAAAGTTAGTTCAAATTTGCTTAACTACACTTGTAAACACTCAACAAAGTTAAGTGTTCTGTAGTTGAAACCTTGAAAACGCCATCTAGTAGCTGTTGTGGAGTGTCCAATCACATCACAGCTGTCCTGGATTGTAGATGCTCACATTTCCATTTTTCACTCAATAGTCAACGAAGGTCTCGACATTTGAAGTTGACACTGAAAGTTTATTCTTGATCTTAGAAACAGCAGCTGAAAAACCAACAATCTCAACTCAAGGTCCATTCAGTTGCTCTTCCGGAGCTTTCACACCCACGCAAATTCCACATGCTAATAATGATAATGTGACTCAATCAAAAGCACCCGGATCAACTACTTAATCGACCTTGAAGTGAGATTGTTTTGTCAACTAACCATATTGTGTATTATGCAATACATATCACAGACAGAAGTATCACATTTATATAAAGTAAATCCATCTAAAGTGGAGATCCAGCGGGGTGAAATGGTAGAATTGTGGAGGATTTCTTTTCTTTTCATAAAACTTTATAAAAACTGAATTCAACCCACGATCCACAATGATTTTTAAGTATCTCTGAGATTAAGAAGAACATGGAGGGACTCGTATCCCACTGCGACGCCCACTTTACAGTATCTACTGTGTATGTAATAATCCTCATTATTCTATGCAACAGCAATAATGTAGTTATTATGGGCAAAGAAACACATGTTCCCCCTCTTTCGTATTTTTTAAGTCAACCATTTTGTTTCTTAAGCCTGCGTGTTGCAACTAAAATATATTTAACATATGGATGGTACTTGTATAAGGGAAAATCTAAAAATGAACACCTGCTAGACTTTATTCTCAAAGCGTCGATGCTCCAACATCTTTCTTCCTGAGAACGTTTGGACAAGCAGTTGCACACAGAGAACTCCTGTATTATTATTCAGCAGCTATAAGGGAAGTTTGTCTAACAGCTTCAGTACAGTTCGATGCTCCTGACTTCAATGCAGTCTTGATGTGAAGTTTGACGGATTTTACAGTCTGTAGCTGTAGTAGGTTTGAGTTTAAGTTATGTTTCTCTTCGTTGACCCCCGAGTAGGCGCATGATGTCAGTGTGTCACACTGTTAGTGAGCTGTGGGGTGTCAATTGTTTTATTCTATGTGTTGTGGCAAAAATTTTTACACATCCGGCAATATTAGCATTCATTTTAATGCGTTGTGCGTTGTGTTGTGTTAGACATGTGGTAAGTTGTTGTTGTTGTTGTTCCACCAAAATCCTGAGGGAAATATCTGATTTTTGCCGTCTGTTTAAATCAGGCGGGTAACGTAGAGTTGTGTTTGCTTCGATGTCGATGAGAGGCGTGAGACTGAACCAGAATATCGTTTGGTAAACCAAAACAACGAGCTGAAAGACGCTAAAACGCTAAGGGGAACTGCAGAGTCAGGAGTTGAATCCGTGTGTGTTCGTCACTACAAGTGACCCCTCTCACTGTGCACATATTCATTTGATCCATCTGTAATACATAAATATTGATTAGTGCCGCTTTAAGTTATTGTTGCCCAAAGGGACCAAAATGTCTGGGGGGGGGGCAGAAAGAGGCTCTTGACCAAAAGAGTTGGAAAATGAGAGGCGAGAGCACCACTTGTTCTCTGTAGTGATTTAGCACACACACACACACACACACACACACACACACACACACATCAAGATCATGATTGCTGCTGCTGATATGCATTATGTAAACAACACACAGAAAGCTACTGCTTTAGAAACAGTTTATCTTCTGCGCTGTTCACACACACACACACACACACACACACACACACACACACACACACACAGTCCTTACACAAACAGACGCATGCATTCATAGAAACGCACATACACACACAAAAAAATAATTTTATGCTCATTAATGCTGCTGTACACACACCAGCATTATAGTTATTGACACGACCCAACATGGTCAATTGAGCGGGCATGCTGTTTGGACGAGTGGCGGTTCAATACAAAGGTATCCATCTTTGTAGAAGGGCATGGAAATGTCAATGCCCCTCAGCTAGCAAAAAGGAAGTCAATCATCCAGGGTCTCGCACAATGAAAGATGACAAACACAAAGAGCCTTTCAGCAAAAAAACCTTTGTGTGACAAACATTTCCATTTCAAAGCCTCCATTTTACAGGATGTCATGTCAATTTATTTTTACATAATGTCCGCTGTGGTTCGGAGGCAATTAGGCGAATTTAGAAAAAGAGAGTGACCAGATCTGTCACTGCTGTTGGTTGATAAGGGGGGCAGACTTGCCACCCAGTGTGTTTGCTGGAGTGCTTCTGTATCAGTGTGTGTCACGGAGAGCGATTGTGCGTTTCCTTCCTTGTAGCTCACAAAAAAAAAAAGTCTTCCTCTCTCGCATTAATGTTGTCCCTTCGTGCCCTCCATACCACCCTGTCAGATGTGAAGTCTCCAGGTGGCATTTACTGGTTCAAAGGTTCTCTGTGTAATTGATCCAACTGCTGTTTGATCTGTACGGCTGGCATTTAGTCTACAGAGAAAAAAAAATTGCTTTCCCGGCTCTGTTAGGACAAACTGGCTGGCTTTCAAATGCACCGTGCCTGCCACCTACAGAAGTTTGGTGGGGATGGATGATATACAGCGTATAATGAGATTTCCTTTGCTCACCATCCACCCTCTGCGTGTGCATCTGTACACGTGTAGTTGCATAATGAATCAAAAGCAACTGTGATGCATGTATTTCATGCCTTTCTTTTCACCTATAATCATTTTTTCATTTATTGCTCTCCCCTTCATCTTTTCATTTACATGTAACGGTCGACTCCATCTGTGTTTCAAATGGAAACTTAGCCGTTAGCAAAAAGCAGTGACATAGGTTTACCAAAGTAAGCTAATCAATAGGGTTATGAATAATGTGAACTCTAGCAAAAGTGGGTTTGTATATATATATATATATATATATATATATATATACCTCCGTGTACTGCAAGGTAAAATGACATATTTCAAAAATGGAGTCTGGTGATTGAAGAGAGCGATATATAACGGCTTCAGTTCAGTCAGAAAGAGCTGTCTGTGGTCAGGGACATCATCAAAACGGATTTTGACCTCCAAAAAAATGCCCACCCAAACAAATAAATATCAGTTTAGGTGTATGCTTTATTTAAAGTATTATCACCGCTTTACCTTGTTTATTCACAGTTTGCTGAAGTAGTTACGTCTGAGTTACTTTTGCAGAAACAAGACCCTCAGTCCTGCTCAAATATTAAATAGCTCTAAAAAACAATGAACGAAAAAGTCACACGTAGTACTGAATTCCACTGTTCCCAGCACTCTTAAAAACAGCTATTAGGTTGTCAGGCAAATGGCTGCAATCTTGACCTTTGATATAGATGTTCGTAGTAGTTTTGACATTCAAAATGGGCAGCTGGCATCTGTACTTTCTCTCCAGCTAAACACAGGAACACCAAATACTTAATATCACAGTCAGAGTGAACCTCTTAAAACCTGGGCAGAGGAAATTGTAGCTATTTTTGTGTCAAAGCCAACAAATGCCAAGTAAAAAATATCTCAAATGCTTCCCACTCTAACATGTGTTTTTATTTGATGTTGTGGCTGAATATTTATGAGTGTTTGGAGGAGAGAATAGAACATTTGCAAAACAACTCACTGCTGCAAAATCAAAAAGATGACCAAAAGAAGTCAGTCCACTTTCAGTTTATTTTAATGAGCTGTGGAGGACAGCTAAGGATACAGACATTTCAGACTGTGGCTGTCATCAGGGAAATAAAAAAAGCCTTTCTCTGTGCAAATAAATACCCAAGTAGCAGCATATTCCTGGCATACGTATATTAACCTCTGACCTTATTTCACTGAAACAATAATGTTCAAATATCTTTTAAATACCACGACAAATACAAAGTATGGAAAAGGATCAACAACAAGCACTGTAACCAATGACAGAACAGCACTTTTGTACCTTTGAGTAAAAGTGGACGTCCATGTACGGAGAAGGTCAGGGTGGATGTGTGGGTCAAACAAGACAAACACACGACTTTCACCCAGGAGACCGCCATTCATGTCCCTTATGAAACAGAAGGTCCGTGTTGACTGAACCTGATGTAAAGTTGAGCATTACATACGGAATTTGTTACTTAACAAACATACTTATTTTGAGCCAAACCATGATCTTCTACTAAACCTAACCAAGTCATTTTATTGTGCCCTGAAGAGCGACCGTTTGTGCCGCTAAGCATGAATTGTAACCTAGCTATTCTCATTCAGAAAACTTATTATAATTATTATGGTGTTATTTCTCCAGGGATCTCAACCAAACAAATATGTTTATGTGATGTAGAATATGATGTGTATTCTGCAGCACGACAATATATAATTTAAATGTTATATATTCACACATATCTCGCAAATCTCACAATTTTTGCACCTCCTGTGATAAGAAAGTAGCAGTACGCCGTATCTTGACACATTTTATATTAAATGTCCAGTGCTAGTTTTTTTTATTTATTATCTATTATGAATGTAACTCTAAAAAACAAATAAATACAGAAAATGCTCGCGTGAAATAGCCCAAAGTGTTTATGTGTGACCCAATCATGAACAGTGAGAAGCTGATAAAGACATTTTTATAACGTTTTCGAGGCCTATAAATTGCTCTTTATAAAGTCCTCACTTGATCACAAAAAAATCAGGAATAATTTGGGTCTTTAAACTGTCAGTTATAGACTTAATTATCCTAATAGTCCAGTGTCATGTCAGAATTTATTGAGTTTGGCTCGTTTTAACTTTAATGAAAAACTCTGGATTTGATCAATCTTTGGCCGAGACAGAATCTCATCACGTCTCATGCTACTCAATCGACACCTTAAAAGCCTTCAGATCTGTTGAGCTGCGCTTTTATGTTGTCATTTGTGTCTGAAGTGTGTCTTTTAATTAATCCATAGCCCTCTCAGGATTCTCTAATACTCACTTAGAGTCCTGATATGTGATTTAAAGTGAATACGTGTTATCTGGAGATAAAGAAAGCCTCTTAAATCCTCTGGAAAATCGTCCACTACTTGTCCGGATCCTGCCTCATTATATGAGCACAGGATGTTCTCCACCTCCTCATTGTTAAGGCAAATAGACTTTGTTATTATCTTGGAGAGTTAACAAAGTTTGTCCTTTTCAAAAAACACTTCCTGCTGCCTACAACCAGCAGAAGGTTTGGGACATTCCCTCTCTTGCAGGTATATAACCATGACCTACTTTTTTAAAGCAATTATTAGACCTCTAAAATAATATACCATGTTTTAATGCATGCCAGTCCTTGGCAAAACTATTGATTATGTTCTCCAAGCTTACCCTCTGAGTATTCTCTCTCTCTCTCTCTCTCTCTCTCTCTGGCCTGAGTATTCTAAAAATGCTCGGTTGGGGCATAAATTGAAAGCATAAATTGAAAGCGTATATCTCCCCGTTGTAATGTAGAAAAAGACCAAAGTCAGAAACGGAAGGATGAGAGTGTCGGGAGGACGGGAAGGTGATGGAGTTGATCTCGGGCTGAGCGTAGCTCTGGACCAATACACAGTTAATATACATTTTATTTGGTCTATTGAACTGACGTTGATCCCAAATGGGAAATGGGGGAAGGCTGACCTAGGGCCTTCTCTCACCCGGTTTCTGTTTGTGCTCTCTGTCTCTCTCTCTCTGTCTCTTTTCAATTATTCATACCCTGGTCTCGACACATGCCCGCAGTAAGCCTCCAGATACTCCGTCAACCGACACCACCCCCGGTTAGTCTGACTGCCGTCTCACTATCCTCCCCCGTATTTCTCTATCTCCATTTCCCCATCCTCCGTCCTCACACTCGCCAGCTATCCTCGGATATACATAGACACACACACACACACACACAGAGAGAGAGAGAGAGAGAGAGAGAGAGAGAGAGAGAGAGAGAGAGAGAGAGAGAGAGAGAGAGAGAGAGGCGGAGATAAACAACAAGAGCAGGTTACATATTTATCCTGTCATCAAACATTCCCTTCCAAACTATATATTTTTCAATCAGCAGTGAACCAAATTTAATCCCCAATTTCATATTTGTGTCTCCTCTGCCATCATGTTAGCCACATCAACTTTTTCACATTCATTGACTGCCTTGCCCGACAGATTCAAATGAATAATGCTGGCTTAAAGAAAAGCTGGTAGCGTCGCTAGCGTTTTAGCAATTACCACGATGGCTGGCACCTGTTTATCCCTCCATCCGATTCTCTGCCAGCAGATAAGTGGAGCACTGCTCTCCTTGACTCCCTGGAGACTGAACTAGTGCCCAGGCCTGATTTTGTTGTACTGGGGAGCGAGCCAGAGAGTCGTGGACACACACACACACACACACACACATACAAATGCACAAATACAGAAATCACACACACACGCTGCCAGCTGCTTAAGTTGGATGGTTCTCTCATTAAGCCGGTTGGGCCGAGTGGACGTTGAGTGGTCTTTGAGTGGACAGGCCTGCTGCGCTCTGGCCCTTCAACGCTCTGCTCGAGTCGAGGTGAGGGAGACACAGACAGTCACTGAGGAACAATGTGTTGTCACCACCATATGGTACGCAGGGTTAACTATACAGTTTCATGAGCATGAATCTCCCCACTCCACTCCAGAAATGTTTAGCTTGTCGACACTTCACTCGTGATGTGTGAGTGTTGCATGTGGAGAGTTTGACGCATTTCCTCTGAGCTCAGGTCAAATCTGAGTTTGAGACGTGTTCGTGTGAGCATGATTTTAGTTCAGAGGCCAATCGTGGTCCGCGATGCAACTTAAACAAACACTGGTCTTCCGAGGGAGAGTCCCATGATTTTTTTAACGGATTTATGCGTGCTTTGATTAAAGGTATTTGTGATGCCTCAAAAACAAACGTAATCTGGGAGAAAATACATTCCCTTGACACATAATAGACGATGCAGTTCCGTTGTGTAGGAATGTAGTTTTTTGGAGACCAGGCTGCAATAAGCCAATATACGTCAGCCCAGAGAAGTTTTTATTATCTGTGCCTAAATCTGAAGCAACTGTTTGTTCCTCAACTGTGAATCTCGTGTTTGCCAGTGCTCCATTTTATCAAGCTCAAAGAGGCCCAATTAGTTGTGAGTGAAAATGCCCATCTTACATAATCAAGTTACCTGTGGTTGGCCTGCAAGGAGCAGTTTGGTAACTATTGACCACCTTTGTGCTTGACCTTCTTCACATCTGGAAACGAGTCAGTCTACGCCAGCTTCCAGTGTCTAGAGTATCACTGTGTTGGTTCCAATGACAGATAGTGTCCACCTGCCTACTGTTGCACCTCTAATAGCTGATGTTCAGAGTTGTACTTTATTGACCCCGGTGCTCCTAAAATCCAGAGGGTTCCTCCGCTCCTTCACCCGGTGCTGTAGTGCTTAATGAGGCCAGATGCTGGCTCATATTAGAGCCCAGTAGCTGTTCTGGCAACCTGCTCGTCTGTTGGTTCACAGTGTTGAGGGAGCTTTATTTCAGGGTCTTTCATTCATCATACATGCTATTTTAATTACACAGAGTTCCTTAGAGGGTCATTCAGGGTTGTGTATTCATGTAGTCATATTTAATATGGATTGTTTTGGGTCATATTAATCTGTTTTGACCACCCGTACGTGTTATTTACACCGGAAACACTTACGTTGGTTCCGTCTAACATGTTTTGTAAAAAAAGAAGAAAAATCACACCTTGACTCCTGTAGGCGGCTTAATTTCCTCAGACACGTTTCTATGGCTTGATGCCCGGTTGGGCTGAAATGCCACTGTTTGTCCTTTAACTTCAACACCACACCATTTAACACCATTAACTGAGCATGGCCTCTCTTTACTGCCAAGCACCTCAGAGACTGGGGCCTCTTTGTTGGATGGCGGGTAACTGTCACAATTGGCCGATAATCCTGCAGAGTAATGTTTTCACTCAGCGGTGATTGCTGAGTCTTAATGGTGAATTAAAGCAGCCATTTTAAAACTAGAGAGCAATCAGAATGTAACCCTTTGCTAAGTCCCGCCCCTCAAACACACACTGGCCAATCATAGGGTAGCTCCGACCAGAATCCGACAACTATCCGGCTCGGCTCCATAGACTCTCATGCAATCGTTTCAGATTTTCTTCATCTTCAGACTGGTTTAGTGGATTTGGAGCTGATTATGATTCATTTTTGTGTAATTGTGATACTCGTCACCCGGAGAGGTTGGAAGAAGAATTATGTTTAGAAACCTGTGGAGCTATAGTACATTAGCACATCATTTACTAGCGTTAAGCAGCACTTGACTGTCTACACATGCTGCTTCTGCTTTTTAATGATTGTAACAGGGAATAAAGACCTACCCGGCTTTACAGGAACAGTGTTGTTCCTTAATTTCATTATCTTCTGTCTCCATCACCGGGTGATGTGGTAGTTCACTTTTACACCGTAATAAACTTTAGCATTTTAACCTGTTTTCTCCGCTCAATCAGTCTTACATCCTGGATATAGCCGTCAAACACAATGGAGACTCTTCTGTCTGCTTCTCTCTGAAATTGCCGTTTTGCATTTTCCAAAAACAAGATCATATTTATTCAAGGAGTGCAGTTAGTGACAGTGTGGGCTCCGTGGTATCTCTGACAGCTTGATGGAATAGCAGCGGAGGGGCGAGGCTTAGCGAAGGCTCAATTGTAAACCACTCTGTGCTGCATTCTGTGGATGAAAGCTGCTAGATAAAGTCAAATCATTCATTCAGTGTTTTGCTTTTGCTGGCCCTAAAAATTTGGATCAGCCCGCCGCTTGATGTTGGATCATCTGAACTAGACTTAAAACTCATTTTCTGTAGAGTGGCATGTGTGCGACTCTCTTGCTATCCCCGCTGTGTTTGTCAACTCTCTTTTTATATTTTATTTTTCCACCCTATCCTATCACGAGTCAGACAGACAAATACACAACGATACACTGAACAAACACAAATGCCATCTCATTGTGACTCCTCTGGCTGGGTCTCTACCTCCTGCATCAAATTCAGCTTTAATATGAGCCAGCCCAAAGCAGAGCACCAGCAATGAAGCTGTCATGCTGTTTTATCCGAACAGACTCTTCCGCCCGAACGCTGTCTGCCTGCAAAGCCTCTGTAATCCAACCCTGAAACTTGCCAACTTCCCAGAGTCGCAGCGTCACCTCGCCCCGTGTTTTCATTACCTCTCCTTCATTCACGATTGTTTTTGAGCATCTCTATATCCCCACATCATTCTTCACTCCCCCCTCCTCCACCCCCACCCCCTCCCTCTTCGTTCACTTCTCCTCCCTTCCTCTCCCATGACCTCTTGCCAAGCCCCCAGGGGACTCACTCAGTTGTTGTGATGGCAGAGGATTGCGGATCACCAGCTGCAGTTTTAATGATTTTGCCCCCAGGCACAGATCAGCCAGAGAAATACAGCTACCATTTTTCAACAGATTGAGAACTCTCACCCCTGCGACGCCTCTGCGAAATATGTGTGTATATGTGTGAATATGCATGTGAGTTTTAGACTTAACATTTAGACTTAATGTTAATATTTCATCTAAGAGATGCCGCCTGACATTGATTGGGGCACTTCTGCCCGTACATTAAGATGGATTTGCACACCGTTTTTGGAGCTACTTGCAACACGGCTGGTCCCCCCTCTAACCTCTCTCTCTCTCTCTCTCTCTCTCTCTCTCTCTCTCTATCTCTCTCTCTCTCTCTCTCTCTCTCTCACTCACTCACTCACTCACTGTATCTCTCTCCCAACCCCACTCTACTCTCTCTCGCTCCTGCAGAACTGCAGCACGTCCTGCAAACACATTGCAATTAGCATCATGCTCTTCGGTGCATCCCAAACCGCTCACTGATGAAGTTCAATCAATTCGCTTTAATTATAACTTTCTCAGAAACTCTTCTAATCTCCCCCAAAAAAAAAGTTTGATCTCGCCAGGGGTTTGTTCAGTAAAAAGCTATGCCGGATAATTTAAAAAGTTGTCATTTGGTGTATGTGTATCTAACCTGACTCACCCCCCCGTCTTTCTCTCTCCCCCTTTCCCTCCCTTTAGACATTGATGACTGCCAGTCTAATCCATGCCAGAATGGAGGAACCTGCATCGACGAGATCAACTCCTTTGTGTGTCTTTGTCTGCCGAGCTACGGAGGAGCCACCTGCGAGAAAGGTAACAATGTGAAACGAAAACTCTGCTTTTCACCCGACAAAAGGGGCGTTTGTTTTGTGAAAGCAGAGAGCGGAGTAGGAGGAAGGAGAGGATGAGGAGATGGAGGATGGAGTAAATGATTAGGAGGAGGAGGAGATGGCAAAAACAGAAGTTAGACAAGGCAGTGAAGGTAGAGAGGGATTAGACAAAGAAGGTGGAGAAGCAAGGTGATGTGACAGTGGAAGATGAAGATAAAGCGGGGGGAAGGGCGTATGAGGAGGTATAGTGCAGTAGAGTAAGATGATGCTGGAAGAGCAGTATGTGGAGACAGAAATGGAGAGAAAACAACGCGGTTGAGGAAGATGGAGATAACGAGGATGTGGAGAGGGAGGAGGTGGTAGAAGTGGGAGGAAGAGATCACGAATGTAGACAAAGAGGTGGATGAGGAAGAGGGAAGCCCTTTGGAATAATGTATCAGGTTTATACAGGACACCTGCGTCCAGCTGGGTTCTTCTCTCATTACGGCAATTCCCGCGTGAGAAGGGGGCCACGAGGGAGGCTGCTCACAAACTGCATGTTACATGAAAACATGGCCGCCATGTCTGTGCAAAACAACGTTGAGGAAAACTAACAGCTGCTGTGTACATTTGGGTTGATCGTATGGGGTTTTGCACATTTCATCAGAAGAATACGGAGTTAATTTATTCAAAACAATTTCACCTGGATTTGATGTCCCGAAAGTAAACAAGGTTTTGTGACATGAGAAAATGTTATTTAGCAATAGACATTGGGGAAATTAAGAAGTCCACAAGTTGCCTATTATATGCCAGAGTTTCTGCTTGACTGGTCTAAATACAAGATTTAACTGAAAAAGGTGTTTTTAAAATCCAATTTTCACAAAAAATATTTTATTTATTTTTTCTGATATGTAGCTTTTTTTAAGCTTTTAATAGTACGAAATGAACACAGATATATATATATGTCTATATATCTATATATATCTATATATATAGATATATATAGATAGATATATAGACATATATATATACGTATATATAAGTGATAATAAGGGTAAAGGGATACAATGGGAGTTTTTTAAATGTGTGAGTTTAGAGTTTCCTTTTTTAAATTTACTGAATAATGCAAACTTGTATCTTTTACATCTCTCAAAACACAAGATTTAAAATAGCACAATTAAAAATTAAAGAAAGATACTTGGAGAGACAAAGAGAGTGGGAGATTTTAACGAGTGGGAGAACAGGGGAAAGGAGGGGGGTTTTTTAGGAATCTGTACTGCCCTGAATCTCATTAAACCAAGCCAGATTACTGGTGTAGAGTGACCTTTGACCTCAGCTCTCAGAAGAGTTGTTACTTTGAATATCAGTTTTTTTTTTTTCAGTGTCTGGCTTTCAGTGTCTCCCTCTGTTTTTTACGGCTCTGCTATGGTCTGAGCAATCGATAGCGAGAGAAGGGAGGGAAGGGAGTGAAGAGAGCGAAGTGGCCGACTAAAGCAGGACATTTTAAATGTGTAGAAACTACAGTAGATTTGGCTCTAACAGAGCTTCCAAATTATCTTTTTACTTTGCTTTGAGTGTGCCAGGCTTGTTCACTGAACTACATTAGTTTGGTAAACCAGCCGCCACCGACACACACCGGCTACTGACGTAACTTTGGTATTATTCAATCTGGACTCCCACGTTCTTGTGTCTCAGGGGACAAAATGTTTGAAACTGGCCCAGCAGAGAGAACGCTGCAGAAAGCTGCAGCTAGACGGACTGCATTATAATCCTTTGGTTTCATTTCTACACCATCATTGTTCCTCCATTAAAAGTGCTTGTTGTCACTGACATGCTGAGGTTATTATTAGAAGTGTCTAAACTACGCTTTCTGCACTCCAACACAACAATATCTGACAACACCGGCGCTCCTCTCTCCAACTCTCACTCACGTTTCCACCGTTGTCCTCCTCTCGTGAGATTTCACTCAGCGTGTTTGTTCATCTGCTAAAGTTGACGTGCTTGCTAGCTTCTTTTGGCTGCAAAGGTTTAAAGTTAGTGGTTCAACTTTGGCTAGAAGCAATGGTTTTTAAATGTTTGTTGAGAGTTGGATAGTAATGATTGACAAGGCGGGGTTTAAAACGATGAATGGGAGCCAAAAACCGCCGGCTAAATGCTAGCTAACGGTGCTTTAATACTTAGCGAGCCTCGTCTCTTCAAACGCAATGCTAGATTGTTAAATTAGAATGGACCATAACATGACATGTTTAACTTTTTCAGCGGTAGCTTCACAATGAAGTAAAGTGCTGTTTATCTGCATGTGCGTTTGTATCATTCCATAATCAATTTGACATAATTTATAAGCATGTAAGAGGTGATTTAATTGATAAGTTTCAGCCATAGACGGAGGGTGTCGTACTGCTGCACAGATTAGAAAGTCCTTTGTGATTTGTAATATTTGGCCCTATGAATAAAATAGACTTTACTTGATTAGATAAATATGAGGAGCCACAAGAGGATTGAGTGGATCGGAGAGAGGGAGAGTCCACCAGTGAAATACTAAATTGCTCCCATTTAATCTTACAGTATTCCAAATACTTGTTAACTTTCTGATCTTTCACCACACCAAATTTAACTTTGGTAACCGCTTTTTCATAATTTCCCTGTGGCCATGGCTGCCTTTTTAATATTCATGCCCTTCCTGTGGTGCAGATCATACAACAACAAGAAAATAAAAAAGAGAGATAAGAGAGACTGTACGGAACACAAATTTGTATCTAGTGCTGCGTTTCAGGCGGTTTTAACGTCATCTTAAATGTACAGCTTCTTTAAATCAAAGGCAGCTTGATCGTCTCTCGAGTTTTGATATTTCCAGCCTCCAGTATTACATGTACGCCCTATAAAGTATGTTTTCCCTCCCCTCCTGCCCAAACAAACACACACATCTCCAGGATGCGCCTCTCATTTGACATGAACTGAAGCTGTGGGTACGTTTCCTCTCCCGCTGCGTCGCCGCCTTAACGCCTAATTGGGATCAGCGGGTCTGATTGTGTGAATCTAAAGTCTCTGTCTTCCTGCCTCTTACGTCTCTCGCTGCTCCACGCTTCGCAGGAATGTAGGATTCAGCTGGGAAAAGTACACTTCGCACCAGGCGTTTCGCTGTGATCTCGGTTTGATATCCGGGGATGGGGGGGGGGGCAGGGGGTGTCCGAACGCGTGGCAGGAACGCTGTAAATGATCTCATCCGTTCCGCCGAGGCTTGCATCCAGTTAAATGTCACGCAATCGGTCCCCGTCTCTCTAAAGTGGTCCGGTTCTCTCCGTCTCCTTCGCTGTGCGCTCTCGACCGTGCATTTGAGGTTTGTGCGTATCCAGAGGGATGCACCATGAGGCGAGATCAGGTGTGCTGAGCCGGAAGCCATGCAGAGTCTTCGGCGTCACAAAGGTGGATTTCTTTTAACCTGGCGAGATCGCCTTAGTGAATTATGCTGCACGCTTAACCTGGTCAGGAGCAGAGTCGCCAGAATTGTAGGAAGTTCTTGTCGGAGGGAGAGAGTGTTTCCTGGCAATATTCTCTACGAGCAGCTGAGGGGAACACGACAAACTGCAGAGCAATTCCAGAAGTGCAAACTGAACGGGAAAATCTGAGCGAGAATGCAGTTTTATTTAATTCGCAAAGATTGTTCTTGCTCTTGCTGAACTACAGAATATGTTTGTAGTGTTCTCTGGCCATTTGCCTCTGCTGGCTCTTAAAGAAGCCTTCTATAATATCACAAGTAGCATACAATGATAGTTAATTAGATCACTATTCAGTATGACGTTTACTCACGTATGAAATCCGGTAAATTGTAAATTTACATCGTTTAGATACTCCGCAAATCCATTGTTCAGCTAATTTTACAGAAACCACGAGCACCACAAGTCATTCAGTTTTACCGGCATGATAAACGAGAGAGATAAAAAAAAATAAACTGTTTTAAGCCGTCAAAAAGTATGTGTCCATTCCTCAAGTATTTATTTATTTATTACTATTCATGTGAAGTCCGTTGATAACTTTCTGCGTCAAATGAAGACCACACAATATTTTCTAATCTTCCTGCACCGTGTCTGTGGGTATGCTTGTTTTCATTACCTTGCTGGATACAAAATAAGAGTGCTCACACCTTTCTCTGTTTAGGTTTCACCTCTTTTTCATGTGATGATGGTGTAAAATGAGCACCTTTAACTGTCTCAGAGTTTGATTTGATTTGATTTTCATACTGATTTAAATAAACAATTTGATAGTACTTTCCCATTTTTTTTGTCGTGTGCGAAATTAATTAAATGGCTATCCCATTTAGTGTGCATTGAGTGGTAAAATAAATATATTCACTGACAAAGTTATACAATTAGTCTGCCAGCATTCCTCTCTTGCCTTATTTGCTGTAATAATACTTCTTTATTCGTCAAGGCGGGAGGCTATCAGTCCATTTTGGACATCAAATGACACCCAACGCCTCCTTTTATGAGGGCGTGCAGAGAGCCCGGGGATAAAAAGCCTCTCTCGACAAAGAAAGTCGATAACGACCGTCGCGCTACCCGTTATCTCTGACCGCGGCTTTAGGTCGAGCCAGCTAAGGCAAAGTGCTGTGAGTTAACAGACTTGAATGCTGGGTAGATCCGGTCCACTGCTGGCCTGTTACCATGGCGATCCCATCTTAAAGTCAATAATTGTGAGTTGACAGTGCTGAAGTCCTCCAGCGAGAGAGAGGAGGACATTTATATTTACATTTTTCCCACAGGTTGTTGATAAGAAGGTCGGTTTATAGCAGTTTCTCCTGAGAACTTTATAAGTTGATCCTACTTTTGTCATTTTTCATATTATTCTAATAATCAGCATTTGTAGCTGTGCAAAACAAACGAATCCCTCCTCTTGCAAACCGAATCCCTCCTCCTTTATCAACGGTTCTGTATCGGTAATGTTTGTTGAAAAGAAAAGTTGCACATTTGCGATTAGAGTAACAGAGACATCAGTCGGTTGTTTCATTCTCGAGTCCAACCTGCTGTTTCTTTGACTCGCTGCCTAATCAGCGGAGGCAGAAACCGAATCTCTCCGAGCCTGACTGAAGTGAAAAGTGACGGAGGAAGCATTAGCCGGTTCCTTCTCATCAGCTTCTTTCCTCCAGTCTGTCTTTTAATCCATCGTTCACGCCACACGCGATCCGCCTCTCTGTCGTTTTAGAGAGGGAAAACGACATAATGTACATGTGTAGGAGGGTGGATTTCTTTTACTTTGCTATTCCACTGTAGACACCTCTGTTTCATGTTGCCTTCCTTTTCTTCTTTTCGCTTCATACCTTTCTGCTGTCACTCGCTGCACTCCTTGCATCTTTTTGTGCCTCTCATCTCCGGTGCACCGCAGGAGGTTTTGTCAGTCCGTGCCAGTGTGCTTGTGTGTCACTGTACGAGTGTGCGTCTGCACGGGACACATCTGCCGCTTCGCAGCGACTGCGTGTGTTTGTGTGATGCTTTAGCATTTCTTAGAGCTGTGAAGTTAGAGATCTTTCAGCTTACTGACTTTCACACGGCAACACATTCGTATTTGTTTCAAATCGTGAGGACCCTCGTTGACATAATGCATACTCTAGTCACAAATAAATGCCTTAATCTCAACCCTCGAGGTCTTTTCAATATATTTTATTTTTGTCAAGGGTACTTACAAACAGAACTTGAATATTAAGCGTAAAAAGAAAAATGATTTTCTGAGCTTTTGCCCCGCGAGTAAAGGCATCAACCAGAAACAGACATATTCACAACATACACTATAGTGTGCAACGAACAGGAAGGCTCCGTAGTCCGAACCAAGATGGCAAACTTTATTCCTCCTTTCAACCTGGACGAAAGCCTCGCACGCCAGATCCACTCCTTCTGTTCTTATATTTCACAATAAAAGCCCTACACATAGACACTGTAACCGTTTACCATGGTTACCAGCGGGAACTACAATTCCCCATTCATAATAAAATAGCTTACGATAACTTAGGCTATATAATAATTTACCTCAGTCAGACTCCCATACGCTGCTCTGTGTCAATATGTGTCAATATCCAAGTAGTTAGTCAAATCTATTGAAACATTTACCTGAAAAAGCAGCTGAGGAGAGCAGACTGAGCTGACTGCTACTGCAAATTCAAATTCATACAAACACATCGTGCTTGTATGAATAGTTTTGAATATTAATAGATCTGTCGATTAACTGACAAGCCCTCTGTGTTTGAAGGCCTTAAACGTCTTAAAGGCCCAGTGTGAAGGATTTGGTGGTATCTGGTGATGAGGTTGCAGATTGCGACCGAATGAAACTTCTCTCGTGTGCCAAGTGTGTACTATGAACTATGGTGGCCTACGTGAACACATGGATGGCCCTCTCTAGAGCCAGTGTTTAGTTTGTCCGTTCTGGGCTACCGTAGAAACATGGTGGACTCCGTGAAGGGAACCTGCTCCCGGTGTATATATAAACGGCTCAGTCTCAGTTAACGAAAACACAAAGATGTTTAGTTTCAGGTGATTATACGATAATGAAAACAGAGTTATGAATATTATATTCCATTTCTGTTAATACGTCCCCCCGCCCCCCTCCGCCAAAATGTTGACACTTTCCCAAACATTCCTCACTGCTCAAGGTCTAAAACTTAAATATGTCTTCACGAAAAATGGAAACCACACACAGTAACACTCACATTTCCCATTTGCTGTGTTTCTTTTCTACTTTGGTGGCACACTAACTGATACTACCACATCATTTGCCACCCACACAAACACACACAACTCTACCTACCCATGAACCCTTCCAATTATCAAAAGATTTTCCTCCTCTGTGTTTATCCTGCAGCAGCTCAGACGGCAGTCGAACACTTCGACTCCGAGCAGTAAAGTAAAGTGTTGTGCAATAACTGGTGGCTACAAAAACAACACGCTAAATAAAGCAGTAATCCTCTCTCTCGTTCTCTGTTTCCTAACAGAACTAATAATCTGCAAATTGGAAACAGAAAGCTTGCGTTAAAAGGATTGTGTAGCTAATTAATCCCAAGGTGTCTGGCGGCTGCTTGGTTATATATGAGGAATGTGTTCTCACAGGCAAGGCCAGCACTTCCTCCACCGTCTCCTCCACAGACTCTTCTCGTTGCCCTGCTGCCACGGGTCAAATCATCAATATTTAGTCATTTTTACTTGACTTTTCGGGGGGGAAAGTGCTACATCCCCCAGTAGGCTGCACAGCTGTTGCTGGCAACTATGACTGGGAACTACTTGTTGAGCAGCATACAGAGTTTTTAGGGTGATATTTAGGATTTTTGGTATTACAGAAACATGTTTCCAAACTGCATTTAGGAGAAAATCCTATCTTATCTTAGTATAGGAATCTAGCTATTACAGAACCCTCCTAACTTAAGAATATCCCAAGTTAGGAATCATAAATTAGGATGTTATAAACCCTGTCCTAAATTCAAAATAGGCATGACAGTACGAGTGCAAACTGAAACACCTGTTGCTCTGAAATGGTTGCGATTCTGTCGTAATTCTGTAGAACATGAGTTTCCTGCCCAACCAAACATGCAACAACCGGACATTTTGACGCTGGTAACAGTTTGAATTCAATGTTTAAAAATTGTTAAATCCTCCAGCTGGCCGGGGCAAAACACCACCTGCGTTGTCAACGTGCGCGTGCATATTTGTGAAGCTGTAAAAGGGTTTATGCAAACGCACACAGAATACCCATTTATGCACAGACACACAGCAGTCATTTGACAGGAAAACAAAAACTAGACAGCATAACAGGAAACCTTGAGAAAAGTAGGGCACGACTTCCCCTCCAAAGAGGACGGCGGGTGAATCTGGGGCAGACAGATAGGAAGACTTTTGAGTACGTTGACGCCAACAGCAACAGCAACAGCAACACCAGCGCTGCAGTTTGGAAGCCGGCAGCAGACAATGTGTAGCCTACACACTGAGACTAATGAGGAGGAGAGCAGACTGAGCCCACTAACAGCGGTGGGAAGTGCTACAGAAAGCTCCAGATGCAGGCCTTCTGTCATTCCATCACCTTAAACTTCTCATCCGACCTCATATTCTAGCTTTGCATGCCATTACAGTGAAGGTAATTTACTTCGGGGCAAATGAACGATGTTTGCAGTGATTTGCACGTTGCATAAATTGAGGGCATGTTGACTTTCCTCTGGTTTAAACAGCACATCCCTCGGAACAATTCACCGTTTACGTCCGGTGCCAATGTTCATTGCTCATGCATAACGTAGTGTATATTTATGAAGCGTATATCTGACTTTGCAGGAGAAGGGAGTTGGCATCCACTTACAGATCTGCCAACTCCGCAATTATTAACTGTAACCTCAACATTTAACCAGCCGTACCAGTGTTTTTATGTGCTGAACCCAAACCATAGTTTATTTGCCTTAATGATGATTCTTCCCTGACCTTAAAGGGGACGGGCACTGATTTTACACATCAAAGTCTGAACAAAGTCAGAACAAAAAGCGGTAAGGATTTCATAATCCTCCGTCCTTTTGTGGTACTTATACTTGAAATAGAGATACAAGTTTCTAGTAATTCTACAGGTTCAGACCAGGATTTTTCCATCATCAGTGTCAGTCACTTCGCCCTTATCATGCCATTGCTTCTGGGCCAGAGGTGTCCGATCATGAAATCCCATCGGTCAATTAGATACGTCACTCCAAGCTTATCGCCTCTCTACACTCTTGTTAAGCCCCAGTACACCGAGCACTTTGGCTGAACTTGTGATCTACGAGCTGCTGTTTGATGTTCGTTGTTTGTTATTTCCTTCTCTTTTTTTTTCATCATTGTTCTTGGAGTGGGTGGTTTTGTGACTCAGAATCAGCTTTCACAGTTGGCAGAGGGGCCGAGGATGAAGGCGTCTGCGTTCGTCTGACTTTGCTGCCATGCTTTTCCGCCCCGTCCCCGACTGTGCTGCCGCCGTCTGAACCGGAAAATCAGCAGCGCGAAATGATTTTTTTGTGTTTCCTCGGGGTCTTTGATGCATTCTAATAACAAGTCCAGAGGGACACGTGCCAAGACTGAGAAGGGAGAGACCTGGAGCTTCTTGGTTTACCTGGCTCACAGTGAGACAGAAACACAGGCAGGCACACACATGGAAATATCCCTGAAGTTTTGCCTAAACCTGGCAGAGGCTATTCAAGTGGAGAAACAGCAAGGCATCACTCTCGCTCCATATGTCGTTGCGTTCAACACTGTTCTCTCTCCTAACAGGAAAGCTGGAGGGATAGGGGAGATGGGGGGGAGGGTGGTGGGGAGAATAATTTATTCTCATTCAAGGTGATTAATTAGACAATGTTCCTGAAGCAACTGTCATTCTCTTCTCCTGTGTGGAGGAAAATTCAGGCAGAAAAGAAAGAGAGAGAGAGCAAGCATCAGAGCAGGTGTTACAATAGATGAAGAGAGAGAGAGAGATGGAGGGAGTGAGGAGAGTCTGTATTCCTCTGCTGCGCACTAATGAAGGTTTCTGATGGAGCGGTGAAAAACACGACTCGGAGCTGGGCTTCGAGGTTTAGCACCGTGATGGCCAACTCACGAAGCCTGGCTTGTACTTTTGCACTTCCTTTTGTCTTTCATTTACCGTCATCCCACAGCTATATCCACCACAGGAAGTTTTCTCGCAACCTTTTTAGCAACTGAGAAACTTAATCTGCACATAAACCACAGGAACCATGTTCCAGTTTTCATTCTTGCCAGCCAAAGTGTCCTTTTTCTGTGTAGTAATCTAAGACCAGGCAGCAACTTACGGTTCTGAAAAGTGAAGCCAAGTAAAATGAGTTTCCTTAAACTTCCATTCTTTATAATGGCCAGCAGGGGGCAACTCTGCTGTATGCAAAAAGCTGTTTGATTGTATAGAAGTCTATGAGAAAAAGACCCCACTTCTCACTTGATTTATTCCATAAATAAACATTGTGAACATGAGTTTATGGACTCAATCTCTAGTTTCAAGTTTTCTTCAATACAGAATGAAGTTAATTTATTAAATTATGGTCCCGTTTAGAATGAAATAGATCATAAAGCGGGGTAGGTTTTAGGGCATGGCTACCTACAAACCCAAGACTTTCACCCAGGAGACCACTGCTCGTGTCCCGTGTGAAACTAAAATTGAACATTGGCCTCACACTTGTTACGTAACCTTATTTTAACTTTATATTATGCTTTTTGTGTTACGTTACATAAGAAAGTCTGCTAAGGATGGTTGTTATTTAGTTACGCTATGATTTGAATATGATATTTTAAATTATATTTTTTCCAACCATGACCAATTATTTGCCTAAGCCGAATCAATCGTTTCACATCACATTGTGCATTTCTGCAGGATGATGAGAGGCTGACACAAAATTATTCATGAAACGTATTTTTGGCTCAGAAACTTCGACATTCAGCCGATCCCCGGGGTTTGCAGAAACATGCAATGCAATCATTCTTTTTTACAGCGAGTGGGTTGGTGTGCATTATATTAGCTGCACAGTGATAGACCATTACCTTGTACAATGTAAGATGTTGATTGTGTGTGCTCTCCCCAACTTACACTAATACACTCTATTTGCATTTGATTAAACAGGACTGTCTTTTTTGCCTATTTACTGTAGAGGCCTTCCTGCTGCCCTCACTTTTACCTCGGCCTCCTTCATCAGTCTGCGAAGACACGTCTAGGGGCTAATTATGCCGAATGAGCCTTCAGACTGACATCAGTCATTCATGTCGCGCTCCGGAGCTGTTTTACTGTAACATCCATTACTCCTAATTGTGAGAATCACACTATTAAGATGTTCCATTCATCAACACTGCACTCGTAACAACCATTAATAATTCCAGAGCCGCTCTCGCATTCTCCTCACATTCTCACCTTTTGTCGCCGGCTATCAGCAGATTCCTCCTCATCTGCCTCCCTCGCTCTCTCTCTCTTTCTCTCAGTTTCACTATGTCTCTCTCCCCCTCTCCCTCTCTCCCTCTCCCTCTCTCTCTCTCGCTCTCTCTCTTACTTCCTCTCTCTGGACTGCTGTCATCTGGCCTCTCGCAAATGGCTCGCTGAGCTGTCAGCCTTTCGAAGAGTCACACTAGGAGGAGGCATAATGGCAGCACACAAGCGCTCACGTGCAAACACTCGCCCGTTTCATCATTCAGGGGATCTAAAAAAGCAGCGCAGTAGAAATAGCACTTGGTGATGCGGATAAACGAGCCAATCAGTCAGCGGGAAGTGTGCGCCTTTTATTTCCTAACTGCCGTTCACTAAAATCTGTGGGAATATTAATCGTTGAAACATACCCCCTGCCTCTATCCCCGCGCCTGACGGAGGGAAAGCGGGGAGGAAAAAAGGAAGACGACTTGAGTAATGTCTAAATATTTGAAGAGGTTGATGTGATGTCGGGCTTTGAGCATCACTGTCAGCGAGTGGGAGAAGAAATCAGCAGAGACTAGGTTGAAGATCTGAAGGGGGAGAAGACACGCTGTTTACTTTTTATCTTTGCTTTTCTTTCTCTCTCTCTCTCTCTCTCTCTCTCTCTCTCTGTGTGTTTGTTTCTGTGACTCTTTCACTCTCTTGTTCTGTCTCTACCTCTCTCTCTTCCTTTTCGGTCCTCCCACTCTGTAACTTAGTGTATTTGAAGCACTTAGTTGGTCTACAATTCATTTTTTTTTTTTGTCTTCCTTGTAATTATTTTATGTAAATCCCAAGTCTGCATTTGCGTGTGTAGTTTGTAGTCTCTGGTTTAAAGGCTTTAATGTGGTCAGCTCTAGCGTTACACACATACAGTACAGACTCACTGCAGTCGGTTCAATGAAGGTGTGCATGTTTAATTTATAGATATATTTGTGTCTGTGTCTATTTTGTCTGTCTCTGTGACACCGACCCTGGCTCTCCTGTCCCTGGTCCGGTAGATAATAACCCACCGTCCACCTTCGCGAGCCAAACTGGACCCTCTCCCGATGCTAATACAATGTTCCCGCTGCCATGTGGGCAAACATATTGAGCAGGTAGCTTCCAGGTCCGATGACGGAGTGAGCACATTAGCGGCCAGCGGTGAAACTGATTTTTGGTCCCATAAAATCAGAGGTAACCGTAGTAACATCATTCTACCTAATGCTTTATTTAATTCTCTCCGTTCAGAAAGACGGCGGCGAAATGCTGACGCTAATGCAGCCGGTCTCCTGTGAAGCTGTTAGAAATTTACAACAATTTACAACATAAGCTCATTTTAAATCAGTAGTTTTAAAAATAATAATAATAATTCATTCTTAATCAGGGCCTTGGGGGATCCTGAAACTTTCTGCATATTGAAATAAACATTTGGAAACAACCAGCACTAATAACCAGTCCATTAGTGTGCAAACTCAAACAACATATTTGCACATTGTCTCATTGGGGTTGTTAATTGCAAATTCTACATAATGATCAATGCTAAGTTAATTAGTCTGGAAAAGGTTTACGCTAATAATAAAGCAGAGTTTAAAAAGTGAACAAGGTTCAGTAATCACACGGACAACTTGGTTTATGGATAGTTTTAATTGTGACAGACTATTCGTGTTCCTCCATAAGCCTGATGTTATACTATATGTTTCAAACTGTTACCTGTAATAAGAGATATTTTACAGGTGATGTCAACGCCAATATTAGATACTGTATTCTTATTCAGAAGTGTGATTTAGATGGTGAAAAGAAATCTATTCCAAAAATGAAGTTTTATGTCGTTAGCGTGTTCATCAGGTCATCAGATTCAATCCCCAGACAACAAGGAAAACCAGAAGCAGGCAAAGTAACGAAGCAGTCCTCCACATTTACAATAATCATCAGAGCAACAAACTGCTCAGAAGACACGACTAGATCAAGAGGAACTTGAGGCACTAAACTTTTCATATCGAACAAACAAACAAAATAATTGACTGGTGCAGAGAACATGCGAGCTCCTGATTTTCTCGCTGTATTTTTGATTAAAATACAGGGCGAATCATCAAGTGTTGTTCTTTTGGAGACCCAACATGCACCTGCTAAGAGTAGCACTTTAGTAGTACTTACACAAGCAAAACACTTGAGGGTGTGATTGGTTTGTTTGTATGACGGATTTCGGTCTAATAATGTTCATAAGCACTCTGGAAATGTGGTTTAGTCGGATTAATGACAGGAACGTATTTAAATGTTTGTTTTGTCATATTTCTATGTGACTGACGTGGATTTATGTCCTCAAAAAGGTCTGTGGCGGCGCGATAAACCTTATTTCATATGTAAAGAAAGGCTAAGAATGATTTGTGATTATCAGTTGATTCATGTCTCGTGCACGCAGGAGCCTCCATTGTTGTGAGTAAGCCCTGAGTCATCAAGTATTAAAGTATTAAAAGCTCCCAGCAATTTGAGTTGTGCAACTCAAAATTGTGTTTGAAGAGATCTTCGCCAGGCAACAAATCACCATCACAAAGCAGAAGGAGCGTAAATATAAACAAACACTTTCATCCACGCAGGTGATTGTGATCGGCTCGTTTGAATCAATCTACTCTCAAGTTTGTCCAATCAGAGCAGAGCTGATACTATGAAGGTAGATTTGTGTCTTTATTACGCAAACAAACAAAAAATATTTTGAGAGCGAATTTCTCGTTTGTAAGTAAAAATATATAAACTGAGAGTTAGTTTTGCTTATGAAACTAGAATTTTTGGCTGCAAATCAAAAACTTTTGCTCTCAGAAAAAAAACCTTTGCTCTCAAAAAAAAACCTTCACTCTCAAAAAAAAAACTTCACTCTCAAAAAAAAAACTTCGCTCTCAAAAAAAAAACCTTCGCTCTCAAAAAAACTTCGCTCTCAAAAAAAAACTTCGCTCTCAAAAAAAAAACTTCGCTCTCAAAAAAAACTTTGCTCTCAAAAAAAAAACCTTCGCTCTCAAAAAAAAACCCTTCGCTCTCAAAAAAAAACCTTCGCTCTCAAAAAAAAACTTTGCTCTCAAAAAAAAAACCCTTCGCTCTCAAAAAAAACCTTCGCTCTCAAAAAAAAAACTTTGCTCTCAAAAAAAAAGCCTTCGCTCTCAAAAAAAAAACCTTCGCTCTCAAAACGAAAAGCTACGAGTTGAGTTTGGACGTAGTGGGCGGGGCTTACGCTGCTGAATGAGCCAGGAGTTTCTATTGGTGGGTTTGACTTGCTCTTGGCACCTAACGGGAGGTTACAGTGAGGAGGACATGGAGGTAAGTTCACATTATATTGCTCTGTTTTGTCAAAATTATTTTAAATGTAGCAGCACTTTACTTTGTATTCATGTTGTTAGTGTAGTGGAGTCTCTTTTTTTTAAAGAACGACATGGAGGGCTGCTGTGTTGACATGAAGCCCCATTCTCTGCGTGCATGTAACGTTAGCCCACGTTTTGACTAAACAGAGCAATATAATGGCGCTGTGTGCACATTGAAATCATGACGGGGGAAAGAAAGTTCCACCGCCTTCCTTTGTGTACTTTACTCACAACGAGAAACAGGCATGGCTGCTGGAGACGGAGACAGAAAACCAATGCATGGTTGAAGCCGTGCCTCATGTCACAGCTGTACTGTATTTTGAAACAGTACCAGCTGTTTCATTACTTTATATATATTTATTGAACATACAAATGTTAATTAGATATGCATGAAAAAGAAAAAGAAAGAAAAATGGTTATAATCATTTTATTTTTACTTATTGACCTGGACATACATGATCAAGGTTTCCACTGTCGAAGGTCACACATTCATCTGTGTCAGAGCCTAATGTCACTGCATGAGACCCGAGACTGTATATGAGACGTGACAAAGAAACATCCTGAGCACAAATACAAGTATATTTTACTATTTTCCGACACGTTGCACATCATCATCATCACTCACTGTCACTCACTTTTACACTCAATGGAGACATTTGTGTGCAGCGTCTGAGCGAGCAGATGCATTGAGCTGCGAGAAAGAAGATTATATGTTAAATAAGCAAATATATTGATTCAAAGCAGCCTCACTTTGAGGCAGTCTCGCTGGGATCCAGTGCACGACATGTTGTGAAATGGTGTCATTGCACTTCGTGTCATTGTACCTCAAATAGCCCAGAACAAAGCAGCAGGTTGACGCTCTGAAAAGCACTTCTCAATGCAGTGTGAAGCTTTTCGAGGGCCTTATTTCATATTACAGTATGGAAGGGCTTTCATAATGGACTCCTCTCCTCTCTTCCTCTTCTTTGCGCGGCCCAAACTGCATCTCTCTGCATACTAAGCGGGGCCCCATACGGCCCAATTTGCACCGCGCAATTTACTGGTGTCGCTTCACATTTGTTGGAGGAAAAGCTGAGGCCTTTTCCCTTATCCCCACACCGCGGGGAGGGGGGGAGGGAGAGAGGGGTGGGGGGGGCACGAGACGGGGTGAGGATGAGGAGGGAACCGGAGGTGGCTTTGCTGACAGATAGGGCCTGAACCACATCAACCCAACATACATTTCCACATATTCAGGTACACATTAGCCAAACCGCATCTGTGAACAAATCCAGCATGGAAGCGAAAGCCACACACACACACACACACACACACACACACACATCACATTTGAAATGTACAGCTTCGAGTCACACAGCTAACCCCGAGACAGATGAGGGACGATAGATGAGAGAGATGAAGGGAGAGGAGGGAGGGAGAGCCGGTGTGCTGACAGCACTGTGACAGGGCTTAATTACCGAGCGAGCGCTGTGCACTGGAAGCAATTTCTAAGGATTGTTGTCATTTGAATAGATTAAAACGCCCTTTCACTGGTCTAAGCTGTCTCACCGCCGGCTTGCCTCTGCTGTGGATTAAAAGTCCAAGTAAAATCAAAGGGAAAAAGACACGGAGAGAGAGATGGAGGGATGGAGACGGAGAGGAGTGTCACGGAGGGCACTAAAAGAAAGATAGCGCAGAAGAAGAAGGAGAGGAAGAAGGAGATGGAGAGAGGGGGAAGCAATATTTAGATCTTGTGTGCTGCAAGACATTGCTGTGATCCAGTACAAAAAGAAAACACACAAAAAAATAATGGTCCTAAATCCTCCTACTCCTTTCCTGTGCAACGCTATTATTCTTCTGCATCTGTCGGCTGTGGGTGTTTAACGATTTAAAAAAAACCACATTTCTCTTCCCATGGATTTCCGATTGACTAATCACTGTCTTTTTCAATTACCTCCCCCTTCTTCTCCCACCCCCCCACACACACACACACACACACACACACACGCACACCTGCAGACACTGAGGGCTGCGAGCACACGTGGAGGAAGTTCCACGGCCACTGCTACAGGTACTTCAGCCGGAGACACACCTGGGAGGACGCCGAGAAGGACTGCAGGGAGCACAGCGGCCACCTGGCCAGCATCCACAGCCTGGCCGAGCAGAACTTCATCAGAGGTGAGTGGAGGTCGAGGAGGACGGACTTGGCACAGACAGCGTAGCGGCTGTGAATGTTTCTTGGTGGTTTTTGGGGGTTTTTCTGAACAGATTACACAGCAGGAAGTCTTAAGTTAGGCAGATAAGTTCCGCTCGTTGTCTGTAATGTGAGGTAACTGCTAGTTGGAGCACTTCCACGACTCATATCAATACGTTTTCCTTGTAGAATCTTAAAGGGCCAGTGTGTGGCACTTGGGAGGCTCTGTTGGCAGAAATGGCACATGATATTCATAACTACGTTTTAATTAGTGTATAATCACCTGAAACTAAGAATCATTGTGTTTGTTTGTCAGCTTAGTTTGAGCCCTTCATATCTACATAGGGAGCAGGTCCTCTTCATGGAGTCTGATGTGTTGCACCGCCACGTTTCTACTGTAGCCCAGAACAGACAAACCAAACACTGGCTCTAGCGAGGAGCTTTTTTTTTTTACGTTACCTGAAGGCCACCGTAGGTCCTCTGACACGCCTGGAAAAGGAGCGGTGGGTATTTATTTGTTACATTTTGTTGAACAAAGTTCAAAGTTAGTAAAGCACAAATTCATCTTGTGGGGAACATGACTATGACTCTAGAGGTGACTCACTTTTTCTCAATAGAAACAGCAGCTGAGACTCATGAGTATTATATAAATACACATAAAGGAACAGTTGAAATAATCTGAATTTATCACCAGATCATGAACCTACAGGCGTGAGCGAAAACTTTTACATTTTAAATTTAAAGTCATTAAAAAAAACAGCTCTTCCTACTTCACAACTCTATAACTCAAGAAATATCTCTCCCGGCTACCAATCACATTTAAACAAGTCACCAATCAGTTTAAATAATGGCAATTACATGGCCTTCATAATCTAACCAGCTCTCCCTCTCCTGTCTGCCTGCTACACGCTGCTTTTACTGTTGATTTATATCTACCCTTCTACTTTATTATTACCATACTTGGCAATTGCAGCTCTTGCCTTGTGTGTATTCCATAACTCAGTGATAAATGTCTGTCTGGATCTGCTCTGAATGGCCCCTGAAGGGTTTTTATTGAGCTCCCCGCTGAAAAACACCCTCAGGA
Organism: Ophiodon elongatus; assembly: GCA_016806645.1. Classification (NCBI taxonomy): domain Eukaryota; kingdom Metazoa; phylum Chordata; class Actinopteri; order Perciformes; family Hexagrammidae; genus Ophiodon; species Ophiodon elongatus. The sequence continues at coordinate 213,076 of JACSYO010001117.1, read as the reverse complement.
GCCAAGTCGGTTCAGCCACATAAATGTGTATCACCTTTTGTCGCAGTAAAACGGTGCCACGGGCTCTAATGTAAATGTCTGTGACAGAACATTTAATATACTATCATATTCTTTCTTAGGATGTGATTTGTCTCTAAACTGGTGGAAAAAAAATCCCCACAGTGGGTGAAGTAACTCCATTTGTTTCCGGAGAAGGAAATGCAAGTGTCAGTAATGTGGAAACCGGGTAAAATAAGACCAGTATAAAGACAAAAGTGTCACTTGATTTATTTTAAATAGAGTGATAAGAAATTGTACCATTCAACACTTGTATTTCAAATAATGCGATTTTAAGACTCATTGATTCAATGGTTGTTATGTGTAGCGAAGTCCACCAACCTGTTTTTTAAAGCATGTTGTCCTGAATTATTATCCTCAAATGATATTTGATTTTTTTTGTTGCAAATATCCACACACAGTCTTTCTTTGGTGTTTCATTCTCACTTGTTCACTCCCTGGCAGTGCTTCACAGCCAGATCACCAACAGTAATCCTCTGTAATATTGGATCCACCTTCTGTCTCGGACAGATGCCAGGACGGCACCATCCATCTAGCACTCATCTTTCTTCCACACGTGCACAGTTACCAAAAAGTGTGTTTAATTGCCTCGAAAATGGACGTCTCCACCCCTGCAATAAGGGGATCAGAGCCATTAGGGAGATTAATGGGCCTGGTAATGATGTTAAGCAGATACACCATGATTGAAATTCCATTACATATGTGCACGCACGTGCACGCGCGCCATATGTCCGTGCACACAGACGCCCCCCCAATACACACAAATGAGATTAACCCAAAACACAATTAGGGATATTTTACTTTCGCACAAACAAAAATCTCATCAGCAGTGCATCAGAGACGGGAACAGTATATCTGCATTGTTGTTGGTCTCTCAGCTGAGGCCAGAGAGGGAAGATCTCTCAGCTGCTGCTGTTCACAGTTCAGAGACAACAGGATCCTCACATGAAGCCTGTTGCATATAAAATAACCCACAGCACAATATGAACCATCAATGAGCACTTCACTAACTTTATTTCTACGGTACATTTCAGTGTATCACTGAACCTGTGCAAACAGCTGCAAGATATTTTTTGTGAGTCTGGAGGAGCTTTGTGAGACTTGGGAAAATAACCCAGATGATGTCATCAGGGTTTTTTTTTTGTCAGCCCAGTTGCCAAGAAAAACCACGGAAACGTTGAAAGTGGACGTTTTTGCAGTTGGTCAGAGCAAGTTATGTCGTTAATCGGGCGACCATTATTGAAAGTCACGTGGTATAATAATGAGTATAACAAGCGAGGAAAAAAACACTAAGGGCTAGTGGGAGGGGCATGGAAGGGGCATGGAAATCCATTTGCGGCATCCTTAGAAGTGTAGGAGCATTTCTGGAACGCAACCCATACTAGGAACTAAAAGTCTCTGTATTTTTTTACCCTTATTTGAACCCTAATCTCTGTGACATAACCTATTCTGCTTTGTGGATAATTTTATTAAATGTGTGTTAGGACCATGAATGCATACATTTCGAATATATTGAGAGAATTAAAACCCAATTAAACCTTTCCAGAAATGGTTTCTTTCGTGTTACAGTGTACAGTTTGTACAGTTGGACACAGACTCATGAAATCTATTGCAATCCAAAACAGTTACTGTGTTTGCATTCACCACTTCTTATGCACTTTTTCAATTTCCACATAAAAACCCGAAGAGCATATGCCGTTTGTATGAGATTGTATTATGTTGTGAAAGTGAAAGTGCTATTTCTACCTGGACTACCTTGTCTGTTGTGTACTGTACTGTACTGTACGCCTGTTTAATTATGTCTCTATTCATTTCCCAATACCTCCTACTCAGGTCTCAGCCACGACAACACTTGGATCGGGTTAAACGATCGTACGGTGGAGGACGACTTTCAATGGACCGACAAGATGGACCTGGTGAGGAGCAAGCACACAAGTGTCTGTTTGAGTGAGCTCAGTTGATCCCAGTGGAGTTTACGGCTCCAGAGAAACTGAATACACTCAGTATCGCAGCTTGAGACATCCTGAGAAGCAGTTTGTTAAAAAAAAAAAAATAATAATAATCCATGAATTTGTGTTCCAACGTGATGCCAACAAACCTCTACCTTGAAGTATTTCTTTTCTCAATACAGCTTTATCTACAGAAAATAACAGCATATCATGTTTTGTATCTTGAGTTATATCCTGATTTCCTATCATAACGTACAAAAACATCACAACGTCAAATAGAGAAGATGAAATTAAGGGGAGAAAAAAATATAGATTCTGCACAGAAAAAAAGAAAAGTAGACATTTGATCAGGGATTAGTCTCTGATGTCAAGAAAATTATGTTTAATTGGAGTTTTAAAAGATACATTTGTTCATCTCAGTGTGTGACTTTCTTTTTTTGCATGTGTGTGCAGCAATATGAGAACTGGCGTGAAAACCAGCCAGACAACTTCTTTGCCGGAGGAGAAGACTGCGTGGTTATGATCGCTCACGAGAACGGCAAATGGAATGACGTGCCCTGCAATTACAATCTGCCCTACGTCTGCAAGAAGGGAACAGGTGAGAGGAGAGGAGAGGAGAGGAGAGGAGAGGAGAGGAGAGGAGAGGAGAGCATGGAGAGACGTCTACAGGTGATTAAAATGACTGACGGAGAGGTGAGGAGGCAACAAATAAATAAAAAATAGGAACCCTGAAAAAGAGGAAGAGACTGTGAGGAGACATCGGATTTAAAAAAAAAAGTGAGCCGGTGAGGAATCGGACGGAAGGAGGCAGAGTGAGGAGGAGAAAAAAAGAGGGACAGAGGAGAAACAACCTCGCTCTGCTGTCAGTTCTTTAATCTGAGATCCTATAAGGAGAATCGAAAGTGGGAATAGATGAACAAAATGTTCTTCTAACTGTTTTACTCACGGGTGTTGCAGCCTGTTTCTGACGACCCGTCTGCCTTGAACATCCCGGCTGTGTCGTACTTAACATTGTACACGTCTCCGTGCAGCGGACGAGATTAGCACCGAGCCTCTTCAATCAGTCCACCTCCTCCAGATTCACACTCATTACTCTTCTCTACTCTTCTTCTCTACTCTTCATCGCCTTGCAGCGCAACTTTAAAAAGTTCCCCGTGTACTTCTGGTGTCGCGGCTCCATGTCCTCTGCCTAATGCTCTGTTTTAGTTACGTTAAGCACGTCTTCGGGGGGGCAGAACGTACTTTCTGCTTTATGTTCAGGAAACTTCAACTCAGCAAAACGAGGTGAGCAAACTTGTTGGTTGGTTAGGTTCCTTTTATGCGCCGCCACCTCCGCTTTCACGTCCCCTGTTGCAGCCGCCCCTTCTCGGAGCTGGAGTCGGGCCACCACACGCTCCTCTGAGAGCCTATTAGGAGCTTATTTTTGCCTATAAATTTGCATACAGGTCGGACTAACGACCGATGGCGAGGAAGACAGCCGCGTTAGGAGCGAGGTGGAGTTTAGCTGGCAGGTTTAGAGAAATACTGGGACACAAGGAGCCAACGGTGGCTGCATCCCCAAAGCTTCCCCCCGAGCTTTGGATGGAACAAGCTTTGTGCTTTGGCTGTGGGCGTGTGGAGGTAAAAATCCTTCCCTTTTACTCTCAAGCTTTACAAGAAAAGCTATAAATCACAGACCTCAGATGACTGCGGCACAGAAACAGAGGTAACCTCTTTGTGAATATGTTAGCTGAAGAAATATGTGTAGTTGAGATTATGGTAGTTTTAGCCCACTATTAAACTAAGATGTGAATATCTGGTTTAAAAAATCAAGAAAAAAGTTGGCATTTATTTGATTTGCGATCCCCTTCTATTGGGTAAATCATTGAGTCTGATTGGTTATTCCTGCTGTGAGCATTCACATCATAAATCACGTGATTACTTGTGAGCTGTTCCCATGTCCCATTTTCGTGAACGCGATATCTTAGGAATTTTTTCAAATTTGGCACAAACGTCCATTTGGACTCAAGGAGGTGGTCCAAGGTCACCGTGACCTCACGCCCGTCCCAACCTCGTGATATTTCAGGAACGCCTTGAGGGGTTTTCTTTGCACAAATGTCTAACAGGATAAAGTGATGAAGTGATGACATTTTGGACAGACATGGATGTAAACTACAACTTGTCTAGTAGGCGGGGGCGCACAACCACGAGGCAGTAATTCTAGTTTACTCCAAACTCTGTAAAGCACTTTTAAATGTAATTCTGACTTTGATAAATGTGGGATTATCCAAATAATCCCATCTTGATCTGGATATGGATGGCTGACGGTAGATGAGGGTATTAGTCAGCTAACAAAATAAATCTTTACTGGGTAGGTTTATGACATTTGGGTTCATGGTTGTCAACATGGTTGTCATCTTAACCCATAAGCCTATGGAGGTGGTTGATTTATACATATGTAGAACTGATCAAATAGCTTCCCTTTTAGTCCCTCATCATCACTGAATATTAGATGAGCCTTAGCATAAAAGCCTCAAAAGCCTTACTGATGGGCATTATGTTATTTTAAACAAACTATTTGTGCTTCAACAGATGCTTTTTGTCACCAGGCCACCAGCGTACTTTTAAAGCCTCAGGCAACGAACACTTTTCCATTTCTATTCCTGTACGAAAGGAAAGTTATTTCCCTCACAAGCAAGAAGTTGCACCACCTCCGATGCACACTGTCACAAGTCCCCAGCATCCAGCCCACCTCTGACCTTAATCAGTCAGCTACAATCACCATTTCTTTTCATCTTTTCCCCACCGCCTCCCCGTCAGCCTCTTCTTTCACTCTAAGTAACCCCATGTAATGTCTTGTCTTATCAGTGGAGTCTGTCACCTCCATGCTGAGTATTCATCCGCCCAGATTTCTAACGCCCACAGCTCAAGTGACCCGTTTTTTCTGCTCATCAGCAGCCCCTGGGTCTTGATTAGGCGATAATCGGACACCTCGATCAGTCGCCCTGGGGCCGGTCGGGGTGATGTGTCATGCAGATGGTGATGATGTTTTTGTCAAGTAACTGAAGAGAGGTGAGACTGTCATCTGATGACACAACGGTCAGATATGGGACTCATCATTTCGTTTGTACAACCCACTCACACGGGCCTCTAAGCAGTAATCACATGTGTATTGAAGCTTGTGAAACTCAGAGACTGTATATGAGAAGTGGACGTAGTCGTCGTGACGTCACCCGTTAGTTTGTGCACTGACGTTTTGAAGCCTTTAAGATCGGCGTTTTGGCCGTCGCCATCTTGGATTTTGGTCGTTGTTCTTGGCTTTTTGCAACCAGTGAACAGAAGAGACCATATTTGTACTTATTGAAGAAGACTTGAAACTAGTGATTAAGACCATAAACTAACGTTTACAATATTTACTTAGGTAATAAATCAAGTGAGAAGTAGAGTAATTTTCTCATAGACTTCTATACTTTTTTTGCAACCAGAGGAGTCGCCCGCTGATGGCCTTTAGAAAGAATGCAAGTTTAAGGCACTTAAACATTGTCTTCACTTTTCAGAACCGGAGGTTACCGCCTGGTTAAACCTGCTGATTTCGCCCCAACAGAAATCTTTACGTTGGTTGTCTAGCCAGCCAAATATCTACATAAACTGATGCAATGTGTTGCTGGGGTTTCATCCGTTACACAAATGTTTTCCAATCATTGACGTGAGGTCTATAGGCAATTCTGAGAGAGATTTTTGTTTTGTTTTGTGATCTGGACTGACTTTTAACCTTTCATATGGATGATTTTTGTCGGTTGAAACACAGCAGGTAATACATTCAGAAGCAGTATTTCCTTGTATCGGATTTTTTAAACAGATTTTATGGAAAACAGTAGCACAAAGCAAATTTTACACTTCCATTTGGATTCAAGTAACAAGAGAGTCACGTACTCTTGAGCTGCCTTTGAGCTCTTCCAGCGAGGACGAGAGGGGAATTACCCACAACAGGACATGCACGTATTATGAAATTGTTCCATTTATTTTGATGGGTTATTATGTACAGAGACAGGAAATCTAATTTTGCGTGACATACTCTGCGCACTCTCCGAGTGCTTTGGGAAATGATAGGCTGTCGTCAGTGCCTTTAGCAGTTGATTTGTCCATTGCTGTGTAATGTAATCATTGTAGGATACGCATTGTGTGGCGTTAAACTGTCAAATGTATTTTGAAAGTGAGGGGAAAAGTTGTTTTTTAATTTCTATATGAATTACCCAACTAGCTATGTGTGTGCGCATGGAGCTGTTTAGTTAGCACACACACTCCCCCTGTGTTTAAATGAGGACGAACTCTTTATTTATATTTCCAATGTGATAATTAATTCAGATGTTAATTTACATTGAGTGCTGAAGAGGAATATTTGCATATTTGTCACAAAGAGGAGATGAAGGTCCTCCTCACCAACCACACCTGAGCAGCCACAGAGTTCCCCACAGGGACCCTGTCTTGTCATTTTGTAGACATCGCTGCTACAGATTGTTCCTCCACAGGAAGACGGGTCCAGGCACACAGCAGTCCACCTCCCACTACACCTCCACGGAGCTGCTGTCTGAGCGCACTACACTGCTCACTGACTCACATAAATCTGCAACCCCAAAGTTAACATTGGATTTTTTTTTTGGAGGGGGTTGATTATTGGAGAAAATAAGCTCTGTGGCAAATAAACGTTAATGATACTTACACATTTTGTTCAGCGAGATCATTTTCACAAATGAACACCACGTGAAGCGTGATTCGCCAGAACTAAAAAGCTAACGTTAAGGTATGAACCTAACCAAGGAGTTCTGTTAACCACGTGTTTAAAACTGTGTCTAAATAGAACGGTCATGCATGTCGTTTTGGGAGTCGTTGGCAAATTCCCTATTCTGTCCTCTAGGTATGAGGACGTGTTGAAAGCAGAGGGAAACAGCAGGCCTGGCTCTGTGCAAAATCCAAATATCCACCGAGCAGCAGCGCTACAGCGCAATAATATAAACGCTTTATCTTGTCTGTTCATTCCGTTGAAAAACAGATTTGTAAAAATTACAATTGTGACAAGTGAGTTATGTGTTGTTACGTTTTCTTGGCCAACAACAAGTAGTGACTTCCCGGAGCCTCGTGCTGCTCTTCAGAGGTTCTGGACGAACAGATAACCTTTTGCCGATCCTTCTGCGTGATTTATTCTGAAGGCTGAAATTGTTGTTCCAGTCTTCATACTAAGTAAAGCTAACGTGTCCCTGCTGCAGCTCCTCTAATGCAAAAAGGGCTATTTCACAAAATAGTTATATACTGTTATTTTAACAATGGCTGCAACTTGGCAGGACTGCCTCAATGAAATGGCCTGTTGACATATTTAATTGGAACTGAGCCATTGTTAACGTTAATGGTGACACCTGGGCTTTTGTTGTGAAGACAAATTGCTCCGTGATACCCTGTGGACACACTGTGGTCCGTGTAGTATTTTTGTACCCCATTTTATACAGTCATCTAAAACGTCACTGTTTTTCTATCTGCGAGGTGCTCTGGGCAGCAAACATCCACACAAACAACTCTTGTTTGTTATTTGAGAAACGAGACTGAATCCGTCCACAGCTAGTGTTTCCATGCGAGACTCGCTCGGGTGGTGTCTCAGTAGGAATGCACGCACACACTTTGATGTGTCTCTGGTTCACTCTAACAGCGTTGCCAGTAGGGGTGCGGATGCTTTGAGGCCATGGAGGAGTGCTGAGAGGAACCAGCATCTAACTGTCTGCAGCTCTCCCCGTGCCACTAACTCACACTGACTACCTCCTGCCACGCAGCCACAGAAACTACCTCCAGAAACATGCTGCTTTCAAGTATACAGCTAAAGAGCACACACACACACACACACACACACACACACACACACACACACACACACACACACACACACACACACACACACACACACACACCCACCTGCAAGTAGGAGTAACTTCCTCTTAATGTTGGCTAAACTTAAATATCTTAAATCAGCTGCCGCAAATTGCCATCTGTGGGTTTTACATACATTAATGTAAATTCTTTGATTTAGATTCTGAATAAGGATACATATAAAGCTAAGGACACTTTAAAAATCCCCTCTCGTCTTCAGCTCCCTGTCTTCTTTTCTCTTCATCTTCAGTCTCCATCTCCTTCGTTTTTCCATCTCTTCACCCACGCTTCTCCATTTCTTCCCTTTTAAAAGAAAAAAAACGTCCTAGTTATGATCCTATTGCCAAGTCCTTCACAGCTTTAGCCCTGATTTCCCACTCGCCAGCTACCAAATAAAAGCCCCACAGCAGAGGCAAATCTGCGTTGGCTCAGAAACGTAAGCTGGAGAGACTCGCCGATGCATCGTAGACACATCCAAGATATCGGGCAACACACCCGGCCCTGTCAGGGAGTCTGTTGGCGAGCTACAGCCAATGAGGGCGCAAGACTGGAGTTGAGGGGTCGCCTCTAACACCAGGAACTTTACCGTATGCGTCGCATTTGCGACACATACCAAAGATCACCTGGATGACAACAGGAAATAAATAAGTAGAGACATGTGGATCGATCAACAGATGGTAAATGTGTGGCACTTTTCTAGTCTTCCGACCACTCAAAGCCCTTTTACACTACATGTCATTCACCCATTCACACCCACTCGTACACTGATGGCAGGGGCCACCATGAAAGGTTCCACCCGCACATCAGAACTATCTCGCCATTCATACGCATTCGGGAGCAATTTGAGGTTGAGTGTTTTGCCGAAGGACACATCAACAGCCGGAAATTGAAGGACGACCCGCTCTCACACTGAGCCACAGTCGCCCACATGACCACGCTCATGGATATTACGCCATTTACTGTGTCACTTCTCATATGTAGTTTGGGGACTCGCCAGTCAGGTGTGTGTGTGTGTGTGTGTGTGTGTGTGTGTGTGTGTGTGTGTGTGTGTGTGTGACTCTCTCTCAGCTTTGCAAACACAGAGTTAGCAACCTTACTCCACTCTCTCCAGCAATGTGATTCAACAGATTTCTCTTTCCACATTGTCATTTCATCCATTACTGAAGCTTTGACAATAGACACCGTCAAAAGAACTTTTCTAAATCTGTCTGTGTTTAGATGTTATATTATATTATGAGCCAATCTAATTATTTAAGCAAGATTATTGTCTGAGAGTGTGACTGTGTGTTATTAAACACAGAGGGGTGTCAGGAGGGGCTGAATGTTTCATCTAAAAAGTGAGGTTTACCAACCTCATTTTTATTTCAAAGGTTAAGTCGCTGCTTAAATGATCGAGCAATGGATTCGATTTTTCATGGCCTTTTTAAAAAAGAAACCTAGTTCCTCTCTCAGCAGCAGCCCTGTACGTCCTTCAGGCTTTATTCTACAAAAGACCTTTTTCTGACTTAAAGCTTCTTCCATAAAATCCCGGTTCCATTTGCTTTTTCTAAGTTTAGTGACATTTTCTTTTATCACTACTTCAATACATTCTGACTTTGCACTGCGAGAAATCGTTCAACAGTGTACATGGGTGAGGACTAATGGAAAACTACCTTTTAGCCTTCCATTTGTGTCCAGCGTGCGATCGTCTCAAGTGAGGAGGAAAGTGCTTTTTGCCCCTTCCTTCCACAACACATTAAACTGTAAATGTGGCATTAAACCTTTCATCGGAGTTAATGACATTGCTTTTCCCTTATTAAGAATTTAAGAGGTATTAGGACAAGGACAAGGGAATTAACAGGGTTTGTAAACATTTTCTGATTGCTGATTAAGTCCTCTCATGACTGCTTTTGAGCACGGAGGTGTGTAAATCACATTCACGGGTGGAATCTATGGTAGTTACTGGTTTTGGTAAAATAGGTACCTTGGATCGGGGGCAGCATGGAAGTTATTGTTGTCGTTGTTGCGACATCCTTCTTAAATATCTCGAAACTGGAACGACACCACGGCAAAAATGTAAAATGCCAGGAAAAGTAATTGAATGATGACAGAACATGGAACTTTAAAAAAGAAAGTTAAATAATTCAAAATGTTGAAATGTAAAATTAGATTAATTAAAGGTTCATGCGGTTAATGATCTGCTTTAATCGTCCTTTCAACTTAATTTGCTGACTCCATCCTTCTGGTTACAGCTGGCTAAATCCCGGCACCTGCAGTTTATTTTTAGACTGCTGCCAAGTTTAAACCGCCTGCACGCACACATCTGCACATCAACTAGACTCACAGAAACAGCTCTTATTAAAACGCTGTCCTACTTAAAGTACCGGTAATAAAATGTGGTATCACACCGTTTTTAATGGCAGGGTATTGCGATACGTTTAGTATCAGACTAAAAGCTCTTAAGTTTGGCTCATACTCTCGCATGGCACCGTAACGCGAGCCCCCTCAGATGGCGTTTACGCTCAATGCGCTGTTCATTGCATCATTCACTAAAACGCCACAGGGCGTCCAACACAATGAACTGTGTAGAATCAATAAGACAACGAGTGTAACCGGCAAAAAGACATAAACCAACCTCCACGATGCCGAGGAGGGATTGTAATTATCTGCAAACTCATATCTCATATTAATGATCTACTTTATTGCCTTCATACAAGCCCTTTAAAGGAAGGAGTCAAGTATTACATGCATTATAAAGAAACAAAGGTTGAATATCCTGTAAACAATTTGATTTGGCTGGCAAAATATTTACTCAAATGAAGATATTTAGGACTTTCTGTTTCTAAATCATCTAAAAACGAATAGGCTTTCTTTGTATGATCCCAAGACATGTAAATAGTGCTTGAGTGCCAAGTTACAAAAATTCAGAGGTGCACGACCGACGGACACTTCCCACACAACGCGCAGGCCGTAATTACGTCATTTTCTGGCGTGCGCCTCGCCTTAACTTCACTACTGCGAGCATAAAGTGAGCTTTAGTTTTCTCTCTAATAGGAGCTCAAGCTGGGACTTAGAAAGAATGTGTTTTTGGACGTCATTACTATTAAAATCCAGATGATGCTCATTTACTGGATAGTTGGGGTGCAATAATCAATACACATTAAACAAACACATCGGTCAAATCCAAAATATAAGTTTCAGCAGTGATGGGAGAAACACATGGAATGAATGGAAACATGCAGTTCACGTTCTTTAAAATGTTTTTATTTTTCAGTAAAATTGGAAAAAAACAATGGAAGTATAGATTATAACAGTGTTCAAAGCCAGCCTATACCTTTCAGTTGAAATCTCAGCAGTGCATTGAACTAGAGATTCTTCCATCTCTGACTGTTTGATAAATGGTTAAGCACCCGTGCACTGTAATAACTAATAACTGCTATATTGTCAAATAGTATCATAGGATGAAATGGCGATTCAAAGTGGTGACTAAAAACTTTCCCTGTGATTTTTGGTGCACATAAAGTTAAAAAGTCCCTGCACATTCAGCCGCTGCCTCCACCGGAGGGGCTGGCGCCCTCTGACAGGAGCGTTAAAATATCTGTGGAGTTGTTTGAGTGCGTCCCCGAGGCCTGTCCATCCTGTCAGTCTCTGACCGGAGTGTCACTCCCCGCTCCATGTCAGCTTGTGAAAACATCTTTTTGATTCTGCTCTTCCTGAGACGCTGTGTTACTTTGACAGCCGCCCACTCACTCACAGACTTGGACAGACGCGCTGTCCTGCGGACACTAAATCCACATTTTGATGTTTGTGCTGTGAGTGGTGTTCTCAGAGACGTGTGCGCCTTCGGATCAGAAGTCCGAATGCGGAAAGCAGAAAGCATCGAGGACATTTAAATGTTTTAATCACGCATGCTTGATAAGGTGAGCTCGGGAAAAAGCCATTATTATGAGATAACAGATATTCTGTCTTTCCTTTCCTCTGCAGTGCTTTGCGGAGCCCCGCCCACCGTGGACAATGCTTTCCTGATTGGTCGGAAGCGCTCCCACTACGACATCCACTCCGTAGCTCGCTACCAGTGCGCCGACGGCTTCCTGCAGCGCCACGTGCCCACTGCTAAGTGTCGCGCCAACGGCAAGTGGGACCGGCCTAAAATCATCTGCATAAAATGTAAGTTTTATTTTCACACGGCGAGGCGCCAGACATTAAGACTTAAAGCAGTATTTCCATTTGTTAGGTCATTTTTCACATTTACATTTTCTTATTTTTAGCACGCACACCACCGTAGGTCTCTAACACGAACCTCCCACATTATCTGCCCTCGGGAGCCACTGTCACAACGTGCAGTCTGCCTCGCCATCCCCGCTCTCATTATTAATAATTGCAAGCAAAAAGATTACTGTGGTTACAGACTAAATGAAATCTCCTGGGCTTACTAAGGAGGGGTAGGGTCTCCTTTGAAGAGCTTGAGGTGGAGGTCTTCTTTTCAGACTTTTCAAAACAATTTTGTTGTTGGCCATTTATTAGATACAAAGGATTTGTACTAAAAGCTTAAAACCTTCGTGAAATATGACCTTTTGACTCTGTATCACACATGAGTTTCAGAACAAAGAATAAACACTTGCAAGTACAGAAAATATTATCATATTCATTCCCGTAGAGGTTTTTAGATGGGGTGAAATTGTGAGAAGGGTCTTGCTGCAGAGCTCCAGGCTCGGGCCCACCTCCTCCGTGGGACCATTTCTGGCCCCAAAGCTTGGGGAAGAAAAATTTCTGAAATTTTGTACGGCAAAGACGGGATCATCAGTAGCATGCGTTCATTAGTTTGAATAAGCCACGCGACCTCCACCAATAACACCAAGGTAAACTGCATAACCTGAATATTTAAATTTAACTTATCTAGCGTAACATTAAGCGGCAAACAATTTGTACTAAACAAATACATTTTCTTACGTTAGCTAGCTATGGTAATGCTATTAGCAATCTAACTTCAACTGAAATGCTAACTTTAAGCTTTTCTCGTTCCGTCCTGTTGTTAACATTAGTTCGCTAACGACATTAGCATAGCTAACTCACAAAGTTATTTGCTGATGAACGTTATGTTGCCTGCCTTTATAAAAAGGGGTGAAAGTACCTCGTATCACTAAAAGATCCGGTGCTTGTTAAAATCCCAGATACAACAACCCGTCACGATTGCATTTCCAAGAAGAAAACACATCTTCTAACGTAATGTCAGTGTGTTTTCGGCTTGGTTTGTTTGTTTGTTTGTTTGTTTGTTTGTTTGTTTGTTTGTACAAGCATTACAGCATGATTCCCTGTCATTAACACTGCAAGATTCATGTCGTTTCAAAATAATTGGAAAAATCGGTTCCCAACTGTCGGAACAAGAACTCAAAAGCAGCGATACACTGCTCAATATTATACAGTGGTATGTAAACGTTATTTATTGAAAAGGAAGCATGATAAACACATATGATTTTCCATCTGATTCGTTAATGCATGATTTTCCACATTAACACACTGTATAACTCGTGATTTTCCACCACAGGTCTGCAGCACAACGCTCTTGGAAATTATGACATCAAAGCATTTCAATCCTTTTAGAAGCCACCTTTTGTTTTAACACAGTTCAGCATCTAAAATCAATGACAACGGTCTTTTACTATGCAACTTTCACACACCTCATCTCCTTTGAACCTGAAAATAAACTTCATTTTTTTCCCTAAAAATGACTTGAAAGGACTGAATAAATGTCTTAACTTTTCAGCATAATTTCTCTCTTCTTCAAAGGAGATATAAAGGGGTTGATATATATACATATTCAACAAACTGTGCCTTGTACTTCATTTCACTCAGATCACAATGTGACAGTAATGATGAAATACTGAAATAATGTAGCCTCTGTTGAAAGTGATACAAAATTATTTTCCTTTCGACTTTGGACAGAGTTGTTTTTTATGGTCCAGAGTTAGTGTGTCCTTATCATTCATTGCAGATGACATGTCTTTGTTGGCAAAAGCCAGAGAGGGACAGAGCAGCCTAATTTGGCAGTACACCCCAGGAACGAGCTTACACCGGGGCTGTGAGTGGGTGGCGGGCGACTGAATTTGAGATGAAACACTTTCCCTCAGTGTGGTGGAAACAGCTAAACCTTCGACAGAGAACATGCGGTTTTTGACCTTCCCGCTTTTTGATTTCCTCTCCTTCGTCTCATACCTGGGTTTTTAACCTCCCTCCGACTCTCCGTCTGAATGCTTCTGACGCTTGTCAGTGATTCATCTCCCTCTTACATCAGTTTTCCACTGTTTGCCGTCTGACTTCTCTAATAAATCGCCTGCCTGTTTTCCTTTCATCTGACTGTCTCTCTGCTCCGCTCTGTTTGCTCCATCAGCCCGACGAGCCCACCGCTACCGGCGCCACCACCACAAGGGCAGGAGGGAGCGCAGGAAGCACAAGAGGCACGGCCACAGAGAGGGAGGGCGCCACGGAGGAGAGCTGGGCCACAACCACGCCCACGTCTGAACCAAAAAAAGAATAAGAAAAAAATAACCACCCCCTTCCCCCCCTCCGCCCCCCCTTCTTTTCCTCTGCTGCCAACCGCGGTTTGCCTGTCTCCCCGTCTTCCCTCCCTCTCGCCCCGTTTTCCCCCGAAACACCACTTCACACGTTACAGCTCAAAACTCTCTGCCCAAGGCCCCGCCTTCCCTGCACTGCCCCGCCCTTAGCTCCGCCCCTGGCTCTCCGAGTCAGCCTGTATCATAGTATCAACGCTGAGGCTAAAGTGCTGCCAGGCGTCACCAGGACAACAACGAATCCCTTTGTACTCTTTTTACTTTCCTCTCTCTGTTTACCTTTCTCGTCCTAACTCGTCTGTCTCCCGCCCGTCCTCTTAACTCGTCCCGGCTACTCTCCCTCCGAGCTCAACGACGACCTGAAACACGGGGCTACGCTGACCTGTTTTTAAGAAAGAACAACAACAAAAAACCCTTTGAGATCCACGCCGAACATTCTTCGGAGAGAAGTGGTTTAGTACAAACTACAAATAGGGACGACATCACTGAAAATGGCGTATATCGAAATCAGACGAGTCAAGGATGACATCCGTGTTGTTGACTTGAGCCTTTTGTCTGTTGAACACACATTATTTTTTACAAACACTGTTTGTGTTTATTTTCCTGACTCCGCTGCTTTTGGTTTGCTTTTTATAAGACATTGTACTTGACTTTAAGCGACTTTATTCTGAAAACAGATTTGATTGATTTTCTTTGAATCAGAGGCGGTTGTAATTGAATTATTTGATTGTTAGCGTTGTATCTTCTTGTCATTGTGAGACAGTTACTTTAGATCAGATGCGAAACCCCCGCCCCCCCCAACCCCCCCCCCCCCCCTCCCCCGCCACCCCTCCCAGAGGAAAATGGAAAACACACGGCATTTCAGTTTCATCACATCACACATTACACATCAGTCACTTTTCAGAAGTGTCAAACTGTCTCAAACAGGCTTCCGTCCCTGTCATCTCGGAGGGTTAATCGAATCCTTTGATGTCGGTTTGTCTCAACTCAGCTCAGCAATCCCACGTCTGCTTTGCCTTTTCTTGTAGTTTGTGTCTTTGATGTTTTGTTCAATCGCTAAACATGACCTTTTTAATAAATGATAATACATTAAATAACGACTGACCTCTCTCATTAGCAAAGAAGGAAGTAATGAAATTGCCTTGGCCACATTGCCAAATTGGTCGTTTTGGATTGAACTGACAAATAATCAACATTGTTGCTCATGTATGAGGGAAATTGTTCATTTTAAAAAACAAGCTTAATCGCACCCCCAATGTATTTTTCACCTTCGGCCTCTTTGTACCCCACAACATTGACTATGTTTACATGCACAAGTAATTCCAGACAATATTCCTACTTAGCTGTTTACATGGCTAATTAAAATGAATATTCAACTAATATTCCTGTTTCCGTGCAGCTGTGCATGCTACGAATAACATAACCGGTGTTGGTCTTGTTCGACCGTGCGAACACAGCGTCCCTTTTTTGTATTCACTCCTTCAACCTCCCTCTTGAAAAGGTTGCACACCCTTAACCCTGTTGGTATCCAAGGTATGCCCAGTGTGTAAAAGTAGATGTGTTTTCCTTCCGACCAGATATGTGGGCTTTTCTTTGAGCACACCAGCCTTGAAAACTGTTGACTAGTTGGTTTGCGTACAACGCACAGGCCATGTGTCACAAACTGCTGTAAAAAACAACAACAATTGAGACGCATATTCCGAATGCGCTGTATACACGTCCAAAGAATGCTCATAAAACCAGAATAATATCGGCATATCACACGTCTTCATCAGAAAATGCTACATTCAGAATAAGGCCTAATTCCGATTATCAATATGGAATATTCTGTTTACATGACAGAATATTCTCATATTCAGAATAATAGTGGAACATCAATGTGCATGTAAACGTAATCGGTGACATATTATCGCCTTATAAAGCCTTATAACCCGACCTTTGAGTGGAATATGCGTCCCGTTAGCAGCTGAATGCCACACTGTTCGTACTCCAGCTACTTGCTAACTGTTTCTGCCTGCTGTTTGCCGATGGGCAGGAAGCGTGCATTCACTTCACTTCATCACAAACTGCTTCCTGTGGCTGGAAACAGCCCTGATGAGAGCGGTGAGAGTGAATCAAAATATTAAAAAGGTAACACCGAAACCATAACACGAAAGAGGCTTGACCGCTCCATCAGTCGGAGGTGGGGGGCGACGAAGTTTGGTTTTCTGTGGGTACACATCACTACAAGCATCACCTTTTACATTACAAATTGTTATTTGATCCAATGTTAATATATCAAAATGTACAGCACTCTGTGGAAAGAACGCGCTGCGATGACGACGCTGAAGCTAATGTAGCTGTAAGGTTCCCCAAACTAAACTAAACAAAGACACAGAAATAAATGGTGTCCCAGCACCGTGAATCCATCACGGTAGCGTTACTGTTTGTGTCCGTATGGCTGACCTTTCAACCGGAAAAGGGTGAAGCGAGCAGATCGTAAAGCTCCGGGTAGCCCTGCTGCTCTAAATGATTAACTCCACCTCCCACATATTTACAGCAGAGTGATGCGCACAGAAAAACAGATCTGTTGTTCCTCGTCATGAGACGTGAGGTGCGCGTTGCAGCGCTTCAAAAGTTGAACTATTTTAACTCAACTTGGCAACGCTTGCGCACCGCAGCACCGAACCCTCTCGCAGGGACACGTGAGCGGCCCCTGAATCAAGATGAGTCGGGGAACGCTAGCAGAGACTAACGTTGGATCACGAGTCAAAGCTGTACGCGGCGTATGACGAGGAATATAAGTCGGAAGACACAGGGATGTGGAGCGCTCTCTCTTATCTCGGCGTGTTTGTGTGTTTGTGATTGAGGATGTTGACGATGGCTGAGGTCCCAGAGGATGATGATGGTAGAGGGTCAGCAGAGATTAAGGCTTCCCATTTCTGGGGCAGAGTCTCGCAGCTGCTCACACCTGCGCTCGCTCCGGCTGCGTGTCCTGCTGCACAGAGGCGGATTGAGACGGATAGAACAGGCGATTTGCTCTCCTTTCGCTCCCTTTTACTGCCGGGTTAAAGGGGTGTTTTTTTAAAGCCAGCACTTGAGGTTGGAGCCTCTAGGATTACGCCCCAAACACTGACTCCAGCACTTTTATCTTTTATGTTTCCCCCCCTCTAGTTCTCGCTTTATTTTCCATCACTTTAGTGCTTCTCGTTTATCTTCCTCACTGGACATTCTTCTCACTGTCGCTGTCTTTTTACAACAGAGAAGTATTGAAGGACCTAAATTAACCAGCTCTTTTTTTTCTTCTTTTTTTTTTTTTCCAGCAGCCTTTCACGTATTTTATAAAAAAAAAAGAACACAAAACTACAATCAGGTTATATAAAGTCACATGAGGTAAGAGAATCCATCCTGTGCACATCAATTCTCTGCCTTTGTTTGTCTCTGCTCACCTTGGCAATGACATCACTCCTCCGCACGGAGCAGAAAATGAACCTACACCTCTGTATCGGTCTAATTAATCTACTGCATGCCTAATTAACAAGTTGTATTATCTGCAGAACGGCAGAGCCGTGATGACAAGGGAAGGGTTAGGTTGACGGACAGCCAGTGGAGGGTTTAGGGTGACGGACAGGAGACCCACAGAACTGTCACAGCCGTCAAACCCCTGTCGTATCTGAGATCTCAGCGCTGCAACGGGCCCCTTCTTTTTCTATCTGTCCGGGAAAATGGATTGAGTACGGGTGGGTGAACGAAAGGGCAGACAGAACAGAAGCCCCCTCTCCCGGTAATTCAATTCAGAGTTGATGTCCAGAGACAGTGTAATTACAGCGGTGTAAAAGTCCAGCTGTGTGACAGGAGTTAGAGAACTTTCTGAAAAAAAAAATAATAAAGTGAGGAAGTGAATTTGGCCCGGAGAACAGAGCGGGGAGACAAGACTGAACAAAAACTTTATTAATTGAGGGAAGTCACGGGGTTGGGTTGAACCGAACCCTGGAGCGTTTAACCCTTTGGTGCAGTTTGTTTGGGTTGATGTGAAAAGCCAGACTTGAACACAAACAAACACTCTAGTCAGCCTCGAATGGTTTGCCTCGGGTTGCCTCATCTATTTAAGCATTTGCAACCACAACATTTTAAACATTTACTGTTTATCAGACCACAATTCCACCGCTAGGAGACTAGTTTGCCGGTAGGAGAGCGGTCGGGAGCCCCGTAGTCTCCTGGTGACGGTGAGGGACCGGCGGACCATATAGATCCAGCTCTGACGGGGCCCACCAGCCCGCTGTTCAACTAATTTACTATAACCAGCGTAGCATGAAGGCACGGTGGAATTGTTAGCGAGCTAGCTCGCTAACAAGCCGGCCGCTAAATGAGTAAAACAACTTAATGCGTCATTTACACATTTATAGCAAAGGAAAGCACATGGCCATCGCCAGATGAGGGACAGCTTTTTCCTACTTAATTCCTGGAACCAGTGTAGCACAGAAGCATGGTGGAATTAGCGAGGGAGCTAGCTAACTAGCCAGCAAAAGTAATATTTAAACAACTTTGCTCCCACACACTCATGTCACAGCGTAGGAGTAAGTTAAATTACATACTAACAAATCATCTATGTTGAGTTCAGATAAATAATAATCAGTTGAACTGATCTTTTCTTTTTATTGTTAGGGCTCTCACAAAAACACAGATATTTGTTTTGCGTCTATCCTTAATGAGTTGGATAATGATTATGTTCCGCTCTGTATTTTGTTGAAGTTTGAGAGGTTTGATTTCCTTCTGCGAGCAGTCCAAAGTAATAGCAGCCTCCTGGGATTTGTGTGTGTGTTATCTCTGTAAAGGGACCTCTCTCTCTCTCTCTCTCTCTCTCTCTCTCTCTCTCTCTCTCTCTCTCTCTCTCTCTCTCTCTCTCTCTCTCTCTCTCTCTCTCTCTCTCTGCCAAACTTTCTCACAGCTTCTCTCCGACACTCTCGCAGACGACTTTTAGTATTGAATTCATGCAAAAACACATATTTTATTTTCACACATCCTTCCTCTTCAAACTTCAAACGCGTTGACCCTCACACTCAGAAGTGTCTCCCTCTCGTTGCTTTTGACTCCTCCTTTTCATCTCCTCGGCTCACACGGCTCTCTCTTCCCCTCATTGGTCTTTCTAGTGGAAGCCCTGAGGGCAGGCAGATAGACAAAGATGAAGCCTTATGATTGTGAGCCTTAATTGTGAGGATGAGTGACTTAACAGAGGTCGCTGCCAGCTGTATCTCGGCTCAGCTGCCTGAGGGGAGAGCAGCAGGAAAACCGTCTTCAGAGCCGGCAGGCCTTTTCTCAGGCTCAGTCACCTCTATAGTTGTGACTTAAGAGCAACGTAGGTTTTTAGGTTTACTTAAGCAACAAAACTCGTTGGTTAGGTTTGGATTAAAAATGTTTGTTACATAAAATAACTATGCTTGTCACGTAACTGCCTTAAGTAAAGTACGGAAGTTACGTAACAAAAGTACGCTGAAATAAGTCAACGTTGAACGGTGGTCTTCTGGGTGAAAGTCCTGTGCTTGTTTGACTCATCTAACCTCCCTCTCCCCTCTCACCAGCACCTGGTTCATAGCAGGTGCTCTGACGGGTTTACATTGGAGTTGGTTCAAAAAGCCCTGTGAGACGCTGAAAGGTGCGACGGTGCTTCAGTATCAGACGCTGACTGTCCACGCGGTGGTATTTGACGAGTTGGGAGTGAGAACGGTTTGCTACGTGCATGACATCATGCTAAAAGACGGAGGCGAAAGCTGCACGTCCCGGCCACAAAGATAGCTACCTCACCAGGTGATGGTGAGACGAGGAGATAAATAAACTGCACTGCTCTTAGCCGTAGTATTGTGAAGTATGATAAGGAGAAGAAAAAGATAAATATTTGACTCTTATTTCCTTCTAACGTGACCCTGTTTGGCTGCTTGCTTTCAGACTCGGACAAGCGAGACAGAAGTTATATTTTTGCTTTTGTCGTTTCCATTTTTAAGCATTACAAGAGAAATGTCTTTTCGGATGGCGACTATTGTGTTTGGTGGACATAAGCTTATAAACTTTCTGCTCTCACTAGTTCTGTGTGTACACGCCTGCCTGTGTGTGGGCCTTTTTTGCAAACAGTTTAAGAGCAAACCGAGAATCTCGGATCCCCACGTGCACCGTAACGACCGTCGGTGGCCGTCAACCTGATGCATTTGAACGCAGCGCTAGTCAGCAATGAGGATGTTGTCCTCAGTAGCACACAGACAGACTATTGATTTCATGATTAGGCTGTCTGTCTTAGGTTCCCATTAAGTCTGTCGATGGCATCGACAGCACAATGACCGCTGGATGTTTTCTAAACGACGCGGAAAGCGGACTGTCATAGCTCACCTCCGATTCCTGCATCATTTGCATCGCTATCTTCTTCTCGTGAGACTTTTTCAAACGCTCTGCTTTCCAGCTGTGGACTTCCGCGTCGCTCCTTCGCGGTTCGGCGTCTAATGCACCGGTGCACCCCGCTGATATTGAGTTGAGACTCCGGCTGCATTCTGTTGGGATGGTTGAATGGAAGAGGCGTTACAGTGAGAGGATGAGGGATGAGAGACAAACGTGGAGCAGAAATCAATGACAAACAGTTTTTTTTCTCCTTTGTGATGTAAATACGCTGAGTTTTTTTTCTCTTTTCCTTTAAGAAAAAAAAAAAAAAATCCATTTAGACTCTGGGTGTGTTTGTTGCTTAGCCTCTCTGGACCATGTTCATACAGCCTCAGCGGATCCAAAACTCATTCGGTTTCTCCTTTCTGCTCACACACTCTTTTTTTCTTTTTTAACGACTGCATCAGAAAAGCAGACGCCTCCGGTCCACACACACTCTGCGGGAGAGCCAGAAGCGAGGTGATACTTAACCCTAAAAATAAATATCACTTCTTCAGCTCTGCTCCTCGCACAACACTTCAGCTTGCAGCTACCTGTGTGTTCCAGATACAACACACCTGCATCCGAGCCCGTCTACGGCTGTGTGAGCGTGGTCCACAAGTATTTATCCATATTTATTGATGTGTGTTCTTATGAATTCCAGTCCTGTCATTGTATTATATTCTTTACATGACAAATGATCATTAAAGGAAACCCTTGTTTGGATCAGTTAACTGTCTTCGTTGGAGTGATTATTTGTGTTCATTTACTTTATTTAAAGCGTTACATTTTGTGTGCGATTAAACCTCCCTTTAAATTATACTGATGACATACGGTTGTTGTTTTTTTTTGGCAGAAAAATGAGACACTGGTTTCCACGATGACTTGTATAGCTACAAAGTGCTTCAACAAAGTACATAAGGGAGAGAAATTAAAATATAGATTAAAAGGTAAGAGGAGATGATACAATATTGCCAATAAAACCAACAAGAAAGAAAGAAAATTCAAGTGCACATCATAATGCCTAATGACCTTACCAGACTTACATATATGTTAAGACCAGAGTGGAAGTCGTGACCAAGACCGGACCGGAGCTCGTCCCACACGGCACGACACACTTACAATAAAATGTGGAGGCTGTTTGTGCCGCCGCTCGTTACCCAGCTCTCTATCTTAACAACATGAACCAGCATTGTCTGTTTTTAGAATTTCAAGATGAAATAGACATCTGATTCAAGGCTTTTTAAAATATTTTTTTCAGAAAGACTCTCTTTACACTCCTTTTCATTCTCTCTCTCTCTCTCTCTCTCTCTCTCTCTCTCTCTCTCTCATCAACTCCCTTCATCTCCACCCCCACCAGTGTCTGGACTCACATGGGGGCTTATGCCTCATCTGACCTGAGCATCACTACCCCTCTACTGTCCCACTTCATGATGGAGTCCACTTTGCACTATTCAATGTGTATTCATGTTAAATTCTAATGAAGTCTCTCCTGATTGAAATGTAGTTTAGCTGAATAGTAACGTAACTTTTTGGACTCGGGGTTTCCCCCGTTTGCACCTGTAACCACGCCAACAGTGATGTCACAGTGTACTGACGCATCCTGGAGTACACTTCTACATCGCTGCAGCAAAATGAGACGTTAAAGCGCACGTCAAGATGTTTAGGGAGCGTTAAAGCCCCTGTGAATCTTCACAGGTCTCTATGACTTTAAATATTCAAATAAGCCACATAAAGAAATGTTTTAAAAACCAACTTAGTTTGGACCAAACAATTTTGTAAAAAATATTGACTTGCGATTCATTTGACTGATATTGCAATTGTGATATCAGAGGGACAGATTGTTTTTCTAACTGAACCAAAGAGCACCTTCGTTACATTTATTTGACCCTCTGGACCTTTTTTTATGAGATTTTTGAGATACGAGACTTTCTCAGTGAACTCTGGACATTTACATGTACCCTTGAACAATCATATTTCGAAGCCGCAGCTACCTGTACAGAGTCTGAGTCTTTATGAAAGTACAACATGTTCTGCTTTCACTCTGAAAAGCCAAGCCTTGAAAAGTTCTCAAACCTATTCAACACATTGATCCAAGTTTCAAACCTGGAGCGACTACATGGCCTACTGTTTGAAAATATGTAGAAACACAATGATCCAGTCAAGGGCAGTATTCTTTCTTTTCACACATCTATTTGCATGGAACGATTGTTTCGACCGGATTGTTAAGAAATTCTTACTCTTTCCTTAAAAAAATGTAGTTTTCTCCCCGCCGTTCAAGAGGTTCCTCTCTTCCTATCATCATGTTCCTCGGCTCATGAGAGATTCAGCTTCGCTCTGAGCTGCTGATTCTGTAGCCGGAGAACAATCTGTGCCTCCCTGACCTTCACGTGTTGAGGAGATGCATTTGCAAATCTCTTTGGATTAGGTAAAACATTTCTCCACAGCCAAGATATCAATAACATGAATAAGATTTTGCTCATATCTTCTTTTTAATATATTTAAAATCCGCTGCATGGAGTTCAAGCAACAGAGCAGGTCGCCGAGAGCAAGTCCCTCGGTGAAAGAGTGTAGGAGGCAGAGAGGAGGAGAGGAAGGAGGAGACAGAATGAGTGAGATGTATCAAAAGTGAGAGGGAAGACGGCGAAACGGGAAGGAGAGAGAAAGAGAGAGAGAGATTCTGTCTTGGCAGCAAACAGTCGGTGAGTACGCCCACTGTTGTACTATTTCACCTCGGAGACCTTCACTTCACCTGAACTTCCTCTGATGAGCTGAATATGAGTCCTCTCTTATCAATGGATGGTTTCATTGCCTCACAGCACTGCCTCCTGTAAAAAAAACACAACCTCCTTTCTCCCTGCCCCCCTCTTTCTCCCTCCCGCTCTCTCACTTTCCCACCCTCCCTCTCTCTCTCTCTCTCTCTCTCTCCCGTTCCTCTCATCTCCTTTGATATGTGACTCACTCATTTCATTATTATTCCGAAACACCGGAAGAAGCCACACTGCCGGGTTCTGCTTTCCGTCGACGATCAATCACACTGAATATAGCATCTCTTTTACATCCTCTTTTCTGGCTGGCTGAGTGATGTTTTTCGCTCAGCTCGGTGAGTTCCAAGGACAGCGCTCATTAGTTCCTTTTAAAATTCACAGCTGAAAATGACCTTCAGCTCTCCTCTGTTGCTGTGCAGAAGTTACACATGTGTTACAGCCACTTGGAGCAACCCTCCAAACAATCACTGACATTAGGTTGTTTTTTTTTGGGACCAAACAGTTTTGGGGACTCACTGAGGGGAACTGCCCTCTACGTGCACCTGAAGGGCTTTTTGTGTGTTTGCCTTCACAGCAACCAACAGGTAGCCGTCCGGGGAGTTTGCTACGTACGAGCTCTCTGAGCTTCTTTTATTTTAGTAATATAAGAATAAATGAACAACTCTGTTACATGTTACAATCATAAAAACGCAAGCTAAAAATAAGTCACAAAAGTACCTCTTGAAATCAGCTTTCATTCTTTGGCTCAGTGGGTGTGATTTGTGCTAATGGTTCAACCTTTGTGCTCCTGAATTAGCCTTTCTGCTCCTCGGTTAGCTCGGCTCTCACTTGTTATTTGGCTCAGTGGGAGCGTGCTCGTGAACTAGTTAACTTCTAGACTTCACTGTTGTTCCATTTATCCGAGTTTTCTTCCATTTCTTTTTTTCATTACAAACTGTTGTTTGTGGGGTTTTTTTTTTTTAAATGTCGGTGCTGCGTTGGCTCATGTGTTCGACCAATCGACATAAACGTAAGTCACTCTGTGCTGCGTATGCTGAATACCTTCCCCAAAAGAGAAGCTAAAAATGTCTGTCAAAACAACTGACTAAGAACTACAAATAGTTCCATATTCTTGAGAAAAAATTCCTCTAGTCCAAAAACACATATTATGTCCAGAGCCCTGAAATGTTTGTCACCGAGAACCAGCATGCACACGAGCCCTCTGAATGAAGTTTCCATGAAGCTTATACATGCATACCGATGCATCTTTCTTACTAAACTTTCTCATGATAACCAATGAAATGGCTTTAAAATGTTCTATTTATAGTCCAGATTTGTCCTGATTCTTGTTATTTTGCGATAAGCAGATAAATTAGAGGCATGAAAAGACTGCTCATCATAACCTTGTTCTCCGGTCGATATCAGGCTGATCTAGCAGGCATTTCCAATCAATGGGGATCTCTGGTATTATCCTGCATTATCTCCTAATGACGCTGCCAAAGTTCAAGAAGATTATGAAAAGCAACAAGGGGTTTAGCATCATCTTACGCCTGGCAGTCTCTTACTTAACCCCAAAGCCGTTCTGCCTCTCTTCTCCTTCCAGTGTTTATCTCGCATATAAACATAAGAGGCTGCAGGCAGAGGGACTTTTTCTCTGTCTCCACACACGCACATCAAGTCGCTTATGCAAAAAAGAATTTAAAAAAAAAAGATTAATGTGCATCTTAACCCTGTTTATCTTCCTCATCTTTATTGCGGCCAGGTTGTTGAATAGCTTCACCCATGAATCTGCATTCACGTCCGTCCTAATGACGGCTGCAGATGGCGCCGCCTCGGCTCACTAACAGCTTCTTTTACAATCGTCTGTGTGTGTGTGTGTGTGTGTGTGTGTGTGTGTGTGTGTGTGTGTGTGTGTGTGTGTGTGTCAGTCCTGAGGAGCAAAGCCAGCACAAACATCAGCGTGAGCCAGGTCTTTCATACACTGTCACCCTCACATTCTGCCCTGCCAGCTGTGTGTACACTGTGCAGTGTTTTGTTGAATGCCCTCGACTGACGATCGGGAAATCTGGCTTTAATAAGCTGCTGTTAGTACAAGTAACTAAGTACATTTACCCAAGTACTGTATAAAATGTGGAAGTGCCTTAAACTTGCGTTCTGTCTAATGGACATCAGGGGGGCGACTCTTCTGGTTGCAAAAAGAAGTCAGATTGTATAGAAGTCTATGAGAAAATGACCCTATTTCTCACTTGGTTTATTTATGGTCTCAATCTCTAGTTTCAAGTCTTCTTCAATACAGCATGATGTTCATTTTGTAAATTATGGTCCATTTATAGTCAAATAGACCATAAAGCAGGGTATGCTTTAGGGCGGGGCTACCTTGTGATTAACAGGTCATTACCACGACGTTGTCCGGTCTGGGAGTTATTCTTGTTTTTGTCTCACAACTTTAACCTTTTCAGTGTGTTTTCAGTTCATGAAAGTAAATCGTAAAAAACATTTTGGTCGGACTAAAAATGTTTTATTCAGCATTTGGTTGTATTTAGCTCCACCCTCTCGAGTCACTTCTGGTTGCAGAAACCAAGCTGGCGACGGCCTAAATGCTTACATAAAATCTTAATCTTAAAAGTAGACAGTAACTGTAACTTTAATTTGTCAGATAAGTACAGTACTGGAACAAATGTAATTGTAGTTACTTTACACCACTGCTTATACTGTAGTATCATCATGTAAACAAACACCTTTCCTCCCATAACTTATTTTAACAGAAATTTAACAGTCATTTATTTGTCACGTAATTTACGTACTTAGGTAATGTCACTTCCGTAGTTATTTTAATCCAAAGCACCATGTTTCCCTAAAACTAACAAAAGTAGTTGTGTTGCCTTAACCTAACCGAGTTTATTTCGAAAAGACTGTTTGCATGTCACTGGACATTTGAAAGCGACAAACAAAAAAAGAGGGTGTAAGTTTTTGTAAGATATTCTAATAACCACTATATGAGTTGCTTGAGTGAATTTTTTAATGCATAACACGTTTGCAAATTTGCACCGTAGTATTGATACTTTACTTTAGGGATCACCTCACACCTCGGCAGCAGTAAAGCTACTTTATTTCACTCTCAACATTTTCAGTATTGTCTGGCGTTTTCTCTCCGGACCCATCAGACTACCAAGTGTTCTCTGGACATTAAGGTTATCTATAAAGCAAACGGCAGTGCAGTGTGGGAGTCCAAATGAGCTCATTAAATATTGAATCAGAAAGATGTGCGATGTCGCCGCTAAACGGGCAGCGTTACCGTTTCCACACAACAACACGGGAAGATCTCAACAGTTTTTAAGGTCTGAAGTTTGCCTCTTTACCGCGGCTTCCTCTGGGAAGTCACTCGAAGTTCCTTAAAAGATGAAAGTGCACACAAGCCATTAAGTGAATTGTAGGTGTTGGTGTGGGATGGGGGATGGGGGATGAAAGGGGGTGGGGGGGTGGGGGGGGTTGTGACTGAGGTGGGATAAGGTGCAGCCTGTTGTGTACTTCTGGAGCCACTCAATCCCTTCTCTCCCCTGATGGACCACAATAGCTCACTGACCAGTCAATTTCCACATGCCGGTGCAAGGACAGATACCCTTGAGTCTTCCTACATTCAGCACTCCACATTCCAGCTGTTTTTCTGCCTTCTCTCCCCACCCTTACCCCCCGTTTTCCTCTTATCTTTCTGCCTTCATTTTATTCCCTCACACCCTTTTCTCCCAGCACCACCTATCTCTCTTCCACACATCTTATTCTCTGTGTTGCTTTTCCCCGCCTGCCTTTCACTCTGTCCTTCTCTGTGACTTTGTGTTTTTTTTTTTTCGCTGAGGCAGTTTCCTTTCCTTCATCTCTTTCAAACACACACACACACACACACACACACACACACACACACACACACACACACACACACACACACACACACGCACGCGCGCACAGAAAGGTTTGAACTCTTTTATTTACCTTCCACTATTCTCTTTTGACCAAATCAGGGATTGTTGAGAGAGCCCAGTGTGACAGCTCGCTACCAAAGAGGAAGAGCCAATGGAAAGATGGAGGCTGTGTTGAAAACTGAAGCTCACTTTTTCTTGAGAGGCATCTATAGACGATGGGGCAGACTCTCCTATTCATTAGCCACACTGCACTCCATTAGATGGTTAACACTTTCAATTAACTCAACACTGCTGCCTGTTTAATATGCCCCGCACTCTGGGGGAAACCTCTCACAATTTGGCCAATTACCCATCTCCACAAACCAACCGCTTTCAATGCATAATATGTAGCAGCAGCAGCAGCAGCAGCAGCATGCTGCGGCTGAATTACACACAGAATGCACGAGGCATTAAGGGAGATCGTTTAAGGGAGATGAGGTAATTTCAGAAGCTATTTCCCATGGGCTAATGCTGTATGGATATGGTCTGTTTGTGTGTTCCATCATAACACTGTCGAGGTCTGATGCAAAGTAAAACTTTAATTCCTGCGGGGGATCATCGCAGAGTGCCGCACTGCCTCCATGTTTGGCTGCAGTGAGCACAGTCAACACAGTCAGACATTTGTGGAGATGAATGGAGGAAGTTGCAGATCTTAATGATTATTTATAAAAACATTAATGCGCTATGAATCAATAAATTGTTTGCAATGTGTTAACAATGTGTCTCTAGTTTTTTTTTTTTACATATCATTCTTTATGTTGTATAATATTACTCTCGGCGCTAGTGAGGTTACTTACATACTGAAATGTGCCTGTGGCTAAATGTATGTTGGAATAACAAAGCAACAACTTAGAATTCAGATTTCAGAATAAGAGCCTTCTGAAAACAGGATTCCTTGAAACATTTGCTGGAACAAACCATCTGCAGTCCATGTTTTCAAAGCCTAGAAAATCCAGAACCACTATAAATGAGGTGGCGATCAGGAGTAATTGCTTTCCCATCGGGAAGCATTTGAGACGCACAAAGAAGAGGTAAATCTCATGTGTTTCCTAATGGACTTTAATTTAATTTAATTGTGAAAAGTCTACATATTCCACTTTGGCGTGCTGTACTTTTGTTCTCTATCAGCTTGTATTGTGATCTCCAATGAAATGCAGCAGAGGAAAATGTCTCCGTGTGGCTATGAAGCAGACCACAAGATGGTGCTGATATGGAGAAAAGAAAAAGGTGAGGACGTGTGGAGACACAGGTGAAACAGATGCTGGTCTGATTACTGAATGATACAATTAACCTATTAGAGGCTTTGGGCAGGGCTTGTAAAAAAAAGTGTGTGAAGTAGTTTCCAACATGTCACTCCTGTTTGATACAGACCTGGGCTGAAACACTGGGCGTCGGACAGAGGGAGGTTTTCTGTGTATGTCGGCTTCTCCAGTTCCTGTTGTTCAGTTCCAAAACCAACCACAGCAGCACACATCTGTTTGGGTTGAGGAAGTCAATGTTTGCTCTTTATTCCTTCAGGTTGTCATTCTTGACTCAAGGCTGATACAGATGTCTGTCAAGACAAGTTGAGGACAACACACTTTGCTTTCTACAAGTCAAGTCAGATGCTTATCACCTTCTTTTGCTCAGTAAACCTAATATGAGAGAATCTACACCTTGGGCATGTTGCATAGTTGGACTTGAGGAATCTAGAATGGGTGCCCTGCAAAGAAAAATCCATATATTTTATTAATAAGTAATACTTAGTCTCAGGTTTAATCTAAAAAAAAATCTTGTGTGGTTGATAATAATAAAGCTTATTTATATATTTTTGTCAACGCCCCCCCTGCTGCCGCCACCTGCTCTTGCCTACTTTCCAGGCGAGGCGCCGTTCCTCTCCAACGAGCCTATTATTAAAAGCCGTGCACAACTAAACTGGTGTTTTACTTCTTGTCCGATAACGTGTCGTGCATGATTACACAGGTGTAACTAATTGCATTAACAATGGCTGCATTCAGGGTGCTGCGTTTCCCTGCACGCTCGCCGGTCAAACGGACAGGAGCCGTCATTAATGCCACCAGCTCCACCCGTACTGTTCCTGAATGTCACGACATCTGCTGTGAAAGAGCCCTGAGAATGACAACGGTGACATTTGACCCACTCAGGCAGGTGAAATAAAACAAAATTTAAAAAAAACACACCAGGAGAATCAGGGCGACGTCAGTCAGTCTGTGCAGCGAAGAGGTCTAATTAGGCTTAAGTGTAAACACCTGTGAGTCGCCCCAGCTCTGTGTGTGCGCGCGCGCGCGTGTGTGTGTGTGTGTGTGTGTGAAGCCTTTGAATTAATTTCTATCAATGTATTTGACTGCCATGAATCTTCGTGTCTCGTTGTCACTTTCTCCGCGGCTCCTCTGTGCTCTCTGTTCGGGGCCCCCCCCCCCCCCCTCCCCGACCTCTGTCACGAGTTTGATAGATGAGAAGCGAGCGAAAGAGCCCGCGCCGTCCCATCTCTTTGTATTAAATGTGTGGCGGCCCTCTGTTGTTACAGGGTCATCTAATTTAATTTCACGCTCAGGAGCAAAAAAGGCGACGAGGAGGCCCAAACTCGTTTAAAGGGCGCGTCTCGCCCCCTCTACCTGTCTGTCTTTCCTCTCTGCGTCTCTACGGCGACTGTTTTCTCCCGTCATTAAATAAAGGGAGCGTGAGGGAGCTTTAATCAGGGCCAGAGCCTCCCCTAATGTTCTGCCTCCTGAGGATTTTCTGCTGCCTGGCCTGTTGAGCTCACCATCTGTTGGATGTGCGGTTTCTTTGAGCACACTACTACTACTCTCCTGTTACTCTGGCGGCCGCAGTGGGAAGTGGAGGCGGTTATATTTGCGATGACCTTGCTCTTATGTAAGATGGAGTTCGCATGCAAAGTGATTTTTAAATGAGTTACCATCAAAATCCTGAGCACATCAAAAAACATCTAAATTACTTCAAATGCGGAATACATAATCCTCCATAAATTATAAATGTCATAGTGCATCAAGCGGGGACTTTGCTTATTAATTTAGTGGCTGTGACTCTAAATTCGCACAGTAGCACAGACTCATCGAGGTCATTTCGGAGAATCTTTTTTGCCATCGAAAATTTAAAGAAAAACAAAGCTGATAATACATTTTTTTTGACTCAGGTCTGTGATTGTGATTTTTATTTTTTTTTTTTTACAAGTCAAGTACGTCACTCACAGCTATTATTTCAAGGTGTTGGACTTGCGGTGAACCTGACTTTGATCGCATGCTGCCAGTTGCTATGACGATGACATGGTTTAGTTCTGCTGTTCTGGCACGGCACCAGCATGCTCCCACACAAGAGCTCAGAGTTCAGCGCTCAGCAGTTTCTCTCTCCGGCGCATGTTCTCCAGAACCAAACGTTCATCGCTCATCAGCGGCGGTTGATTCATAACGAGCGATTCTTACATGTAGCACAAAGTCAAAAGTGTTGTGCGACTCATTAGGTATCTTAAAAGTTATTTAAATAAATCTCTGTTAGTCACTATTGCTAAAATTAGGTCACAACATGGTGTCTAATGAAAGTATTGCATTATTAATATTTTACAAAGTGGGAGTCTGTGGCCACAATCAATTGTATATATGTAGGTAGTCTCCGTGACGTCACCCACGGGTTTCCCCCTGTAGAGTCTGAGCGCCAAAGACTCTGTCAAGACTTTATCATCACACATCATCCGCTAATAGTAAACAATTATCTTTGCTCATCTTACCTGTCTCTCCTGATTGAACTGTTGCTGTTAGTAATGGAACAAGAAGGAGCAGCCACAGTGAGAGCTACATGAGGAGCTGCGGGCGACAGGCTGCTCACCTCCTTCTCAGCGAGGCAAACCAGATACTTTCATTTTCACAGTTTGCAGACTCGTGCCCCGTGCAGCATTAAAATCGCATCATGGTCGCACATAGAATGATGGAAAAAAAACTGAACAATTATTGGCTGACTTCTTTATCGAAACATAAATAGTTTGGTTTGGTGCCTGTATATATTTTTGGATTTTTTAATTTGTTCTGTACTGTTACAGTAAAGCTCTTTGTAAGCTGTGTTTAAAAAAAGCATTTATTAATTCTCATATTCCATTTCTGCCACATTGGCCCTCTCAGTGAAATCGCTCGACACTCATTGCCATGAAAGCACCAACATCAGGTCAAAAGTTAATTAATTTGTCCCGTACTTTTATGACCAAATATCTTCAAAACTGGTGACATTCCCATCAGCCTCAGCTGAGCTATGTGTTTAGTGCCAATTAGCAAATGTTAGCATGCTAACAGGCTAACAGGAAACGGTAAACATGACATCTGCTGAACATACGAATGTTAGCATTATCATTGTGAGCATGTTAGCATGCTGAATTTAGCATGTAGCTCAAAGCACCACTTACAGCAGTGTTTCCCAAATAGGGAGCAAAGGGCCCTTTGGGCTATTGCCGGGGGTGAGATTAAACTATATATCCTACAATATAATAAGTTCAACAAAAAGGTTTTTTATGTTTGATAACCACATATTATATTATATTATATTATATGCAATAGTCCTATTTTTCAAACTGCAAAGTGCTCTGGATAAAAGCACTGTATGAATGCAGTCCATGTCCATTAAACTCATCAGACCATATAGGCAACGTTTGTATCCTGTATGGAAGTGCATTTGCTATAATTCATCAAGTTTCTTTTTATTCCTCCACCATCAGTAGATCTCTTCATATAGGGAAAAAACGCACCCAAACACAACAATTTCAAGACTTTTATTTATTTTTCCCTAAGAACATTCATCCATTCTGTAGTGGCACACATACTCTGTAATAAAGGTTTCTGCGTATGTACCATATATAGTGCATTTTGTGGCCCAGGTAGCTTAGAAGAAGTGCAGTATATGAGGTAAATAGCAATTATTGTAGCATTGCATTTCTGCTTCAGCCTCATTAACTATACTCTCAGCCAAGCAACACATGCCCGCTTTAGTCTAAGCTAAGAAGCTATCATAGAATAGAGCTCTATGTATTCAAAGTGCAAATATTTTAGAGCTAGTGCAATATTTACTACTTGTTCAGCTCTGACGGTAAGATTGCCAGGTCTTAGTTAATGAAAAAAATGACTCGCATTGTGCCAGAGGGTTGCTAACCAAGCATGGTACTCGGATACCGGCAATTACACAACTCTTTTTTTTGTTTTTTTTTTGCAGATTATCCCGTCTCATGAATGTTTTCATCCTGGCACTGGGTTTCTGGCTCAGACTGGATCTCAGGAGCCACAGCGCAGGGGCCAACATATGATCTCCACACACACACACACACACACACACACACACACACACACATGTAAGTAAGGATATTCACGGCAGACTCTCTGATCTGATGTGAGCCTGGGTGATGATACAAGCTGCCGTTTAACCTCGCGGTTTCCCAGCGACAGATGTGCTAACACACTCACTCCTTAAGATGACTGACTGACTGGAGATAATAAAGATGCCACCCTTAATTTCTACCACAGCCTCGCTTCTTGTCTCTCACAAATCTGCAAATGAGTGCATCTTGTCTACGAGCGTTTAACTTTAAAAGCGATGAATGGAGTCGGCTGCTATGGCGACAGTTGTTGCTGTTAAATCTTAAATGGGCCCCCCCACACACACACATACACTTTAAATCCCCGTGGTAGCATTCACGGGAAGGCTGTTGCTGCTCTTCCTCCTTGTCAAAATACCTGCGGGGCTTTTTGTCGTTTCAGTGCCACCTGCTGTTTCGTCCTTGTTCTTGCGGAAACAGTAAACGCCATAGAGGCGGAATTTCTTATCAGGGAAGCCCAGGTGTCGGACACCTGGCTGGGCTCCCCCACAGCGAGAGCGTGGGTTGACTATGGGGTAACGGATGCTGCCGTCCTCCAACCAGCCGGCCTCACAGCGGTCCAGAAGCTGGAACTTCCACGCGGCGTACAGCTGACCCACTTTGGCCACCGCTGAGCCGTCTCGAATGCAGGCCTTCATCGCCTCCGCATAGTTCACCTTCTTGAAGCGTTTGAGGAAGTACACTTTGCCTGAGGGGATATAGAGGGAGAGGGTAGAGGATGTTTGTTGTAACAACAACCGAAAAGGTGGAGGAAAACAGGGCGAGTGCATTGTTCATGAGGGCAAAAAGAAATAAGGAGAGAGGAGAGAACGAGAGAGTGAGGCCCCCAGAGACAAGCCGAGCCCTGAGGGAAGATATTCACAGATTTCCCGGCTTCTCGGTCTGACTGTGTTCAGAATATCAAATCGTTCCAACAACCGTCTGGGCAGCTTCTCAAAATCGAAAGCCAATACTCTCTTACTCAAAATTACTCTTAAAACGCTTCCATTTTTTGCTTTCATCTCACCTCTGGGGAGACTTTTACGCCTGGCAGTGTTCAAGAAATTGGTGTCCTGATTGGCTGAATTGTTTCAACTGAACTGAATCACAAGTTAAGCTGCGTCTAAGAAAAGACGCAGAGGATGAAGGAAGTAACCAAGAATAAAGAGCTTGGCAGTTTCTCCAAACAGCAACTGCTGCGATCATGAAAATCACGTCCGCAACCTGAGGTTTGCACTTGGCCCAGCTATTGATTTTATGCTTGCTTATGTGACTGCTGGCTATTAGAGAGGCAGAATATTGTCTCATATTTCCCCGGGGGACGCTCAGTAAATACCTTCCAGCTGGACCGAGCAACAGTATCGGCCACGACCAATGCTGAAACCTCCTGCCCACAACAGACTGTCCACAATAATTAACACACAGGGGAAGCCATGAGCAATCGTTTAAGGTTTTGGTCATACTCCTTTTACTCTCGCCAAGGAAAAGCACTGGCACTGCTTCTTTGTTCCAGTTTGGACTGTCCCAAAAATGTTTATGATTCACTGAAGAGCCTTGTCTTTTATCTAGATAATAAAAATTAAAAAAAACCTTTTACTTTTTAGAATGCATGAGAAGTTTTCGATTCTCTTTCAAGCTTCAAAGAGGCTCTGGCAGGATTGAATTCATGTTTTTCCCAACTGGATGTATTAACCAACAGGGTACTGTATGTTTCTCTAATTGGTCAATGTTTAAAAGGAGTCGTTAGAGAGGTTTTATGAAATATTTGCTTTTTTGCCCGAGAGTTGAGAGTTAAGTTCAGACAAACTACATGAAAATGCGAAATACTCCTGTGTATATTATATGTCTTTGGCTTTTATTGTAAAAGGTATTAACGGAAGGAGAGGATCTGGTCTGCGCAATAAAGTTTGCTGTCTTGAGTCGGACTAAGGAGCTTCCATATTGTTGTTTCATATATATATATATATATATATATATATATATATATATATATATAAAACACATATAAAATACACATAAAACACAACCCAGTGTAAAAGCCTTAAGATGAGAAGGTCACTACTTGTATCCATCTTCTTATCTAACTCAAACAAATACAAAATAAAAAAGCAAATAATGTGTATTTCCCAAAATAAACTATTCCTCTTTAATCAAGTGATGGAGTAGAAACATTTGGTCACACTTTCTATGGGGCCCATTTCTATAATGTTTTAAAAACACACTTATTATGTGTTATTATCTGTAAGTGGTCAAGTGTTCTTGCACAGATTTAATGATTTATTTTTCACTTTACTTAAAGCAAACAATGACCACTTAAAATAAATAATAATGATGATACTTGACCTTATAAGTTATTATAAAATGCTTTATTTTTGCGTTATGATTATTGTTCTAAAGCATTATGCAGATTTATGGAGGCTTATAACTTTAACGTTACAGTGCTATAAACAGATTATAACACATAATTAGTATGTTGTAATGAATTTTAGACATAGAAAATCATAGAAAGTGTTACTCAGCCTTTGTCTCCTCATACATGTTCGACTGCAGATTCAACGATGTAAAAAAAAATTCCAGCCGCCAACTTCCCCAAGTTTGTCTGAGCGTATGAACCTGGAGGTGTGTGACGGAGACACTAGCAGACTCTCTGTGGGGATCTGATGTAAATCAAAGAACTGGGAGATGAAAGCCGATGCTTGGCACCCAGAGGACACTGTGGCCTGGGCAGGACCCGAATCAACACGGCCTCATCTAAATCCAATGGCCTGAGGCCAGAGAGATCACAGGCAGAGATCAGAGACATGGGCCTATAATTTCCCCACGGTCCAACACTCATGATGTATCCTCTTTCTGTACCGTACCACAACAATCCAGCTCGGCCACTGTCTTGCTCTAATTAGCCACAGATGCTGCATACCCAGTCTGATGTTTGTATTTAGTCGTATGATCATGTAGATGGACTACAAAGTGTTTCTGATCTTCAGATACGGACATTGCCTGTGCACACAACTATGTCCGCCAACCCACGTGACGGCTCTCTCTGTTTCTCACCATTGAGCTTGGAAGTGAAGCAGAAGGCATCATAGCGCTCATCCTCCTTGTGCCTGTAGCCATAGTTACGGACGCCAGCAGGGTTATCCTTGCGGCCGCACTGGTCTCTGGGATGAGAGATAGGGTACTGGACTGAGCCGTCCTCCAGCCATCCAGCATTACACCAGTCTAGTCCCTCCAGCCAGGCCTGTGGAGGGAGATAATGTACATCAGTGGGTCATACTGAAGGATTAAATACATTATTAAGAGGTTTATCTCCTTCGACATAACTCCATTACTCTGGACTTTAATGCATATTT
Source organism: Ophiodon elongatus (assembly GCA_016806645.1). NCBI lineage: Eukaryota > Metazoa > Chordata > Actinopteri > Perciformes > Hexagrammidae > Ophiodon > Ophiodon elongatus. Next base: position 176,849 of record JACSYO010001117.1, on the reverse strand, counting down.
TAAATAGGAGGATGGGCCTGCAGTAAAATGTCTGGACTGTGATATGCACATTCTTAATTTCAAACTTACTGCTGCTCTAAAGCAGTTTATGACTGAGGGTTGAAGCCAGTAAGCGCATTATTACAACTAAAAAAGTGGGCTGTAAATGAATGTGCTATGGAAGGCGTAATCAACAGCAAATGGATGTAATAAATCCTTGGCAGTGATCTGATCCTTCTACCCCTGTCTCTCATGACATCACAGACATTTGTACCACAGGCGGCAACTTCTGGTTCTGAAAAGTGAAGCCAATGTTTAAGTGCCTTAAACTTGCATTCTTTCTACTGGCCATCGGGGGGCGACTCCTCTGGTTGTAAAAAGAAGTCAGATTGAATAGAAGTCTATAGAAAATGACTCTACTTCTCTCTTGATTTATTCCCTCAGTAAACATTGTAAACACGGGTTTATGTCTCAATCTCTAGTTTCAAGTCTTCTTCAATACAGCACGATGTTCATTTAGTAAATTATGCTCCATTTAGAGTCAAATAGACCATAAAGCAGGGTATGCTTTAGGGCGGGGCTAACTTATGATTGACAGGTCGCTACGACGCCGTTGTCAGGTCTGGGAGTTGTCCGTGTTTTCGTCTTAGAACTTTAACCCTTTCATGAAAGTTAATTAACATTTTCGTTGGCTGTTTCGATAACATTTCATTTTATTTTACACGGTACTGTTTCCAAAACCTGAACTTGCATGTAATACTGAGGACCAACGCATTGTTTGAACGCATCATAATGTAAATCAAATGCAACCTCCATATATTAGCTGTGAGCTATGTTATTAAGCTAAGCAGGACTGTGCTGCCCACCAGCTGCTAGCAGCTGACTTAGCTTGGATGAGAGGCATTTCCAGCACCCGTATCAGTATTGCAACAATTCAGCGCTCGGTTGTAGCTCCACCCACTCGTGTCACATCTGGTTGCAAAAAACTTTGAGGCTTAAAAAAAACAATAGGTGACATCGCGGTGACTTAGTCCACTTCTTACATACAGTCTAAGCATAAACTCACCTTGTGCAGTTGAGAGTGAGAGGCCAGAATGGCATCCTGCTGTTTGCAGGCATCCTCCCCCTGATGGTAGTTGAGCCTATAGCGTCCCTCACGAGGGAAGTAGGGAAACACCACTCCTAACGGTGACAGAAACATACTGTTGAGTGTGGGGCTATAAAATGTATGAATTTCACTTTAATCTTGTGTGAACCGGTCTATCTCACTGGCCAACACTTTATACAAGAGCCAGTTGAGCTTTAGAAATGTCAGAGTTTCAACAAAACCTCCCCCAGTTGCATCTTTAATTCCTGACCTTCTAGGTCGAGGTTGACAAATCCCGTATCGTCTTCCATGTCATCAGTGACTTCACACTCAAAGCGTCCGTAGTCCTCCAGGGTGACATTCTGGATGATCACCGAGGCGTCACCTGGTCCCGCCTGCTCCAGAAACACACGGCCTTTATACGATCCAAACACACGCTGCTGCCTGGAGAGATTCGACAGAAATGCTAAATATTTTTTTTTTTTACCATAGAAGTAGAATATTTTTATTTCTATGATTTTCGCCGTTGTAAAAGTTGCTATGAGCAAAATAGTTGACATGAGAAAATCTATAAAGGTGGACTTTATGTGGCACCTTTTATTTTATAGCGTGCGGGAAAGTGTGATGTATTTTATTTGTGAAAATGAAATACCATATTGTGACTGTATGCTAGGCATCTATAGTATTGGGCAGACACATTTATTAAAACAACAGATACAAACTGATTGACTAAAAAAATTGGTTTTACCTTCCAAGGGCCACAAAGACGTCCTCAAACTGCAGTGCATCGGTCACTTTGGTCCATTTAATCCGAATGCGATCCGGATCGGTGTTCTCCGGCTCGTGGTGGAATCTGCAGGGCAGCGTGATGGAGCCGCCGCGGTGTGTCACCACTTTACCAGGAGCTGTCTGCACAATCACCGCTCCGGTGTCATCCTCTGTGGGAAGAAAAATACTGAATTTATTGACTATTTATATAGCTTATTTGTATTATCTACTCCAGGAGATCATGTATTCGGTCATTTGTATGCCTGTGTGTCTGTCCACGGCTAATCTCACATATTACTGGACCCATCAGCCTAATAACGTTTGTGCTCATTTATGCCTGTATGCTCAATGACCTCTAGTGGTTTCAGTGATTCACACCTTTTGAAAACATTTATTATTGAACATATTTGTTCTCTTATTCTCTTAACTGACCAAGTAATCAACAACTGCTTCAGTTTGGAATTTTGTTTCTGCAACAAATTGCAAATTGTGCCTTTCTCAATTTGCATGCCAAGGTAAGACACTTGCATGTATATATGTATAACTATAACTGAGCAAATGACAAACTGATCTAAGCTCTGACTATAACAGAGCGCGTCTTCTTATGTTGCCAGGAGGAGAGCTAGTTGACTGTTTGCAGACGATGTTACACAATCAACACGAAGCGTTACGCACAGCCTCGGCGTTGTGGGCGGAGCCCAGGAGGCCAGAACCGCCCATTCAGGAATTTGGCCCTCCTTTTACTTTTATTATCATATATATTTTTGGGGTTGTAATTTATTACAATCAAAATGTTTTCATTGTGCTTTATCCAAATGTTTCTTTAATATTAAACTATCTTGCAACTTTTGTGTGTAAAGTTGTTTATAAATCATGTTTTATTGTGGGACACACACACACACACACACACACACACACACACACAGTGTTGCCGACCTGGAGACATTCTCGCTGGACAGTTTTAACAACTTGCCGCTTGGACTAAACTCAGTCAGCGTCTCTCCTCTCTCCTCGCACACATGCAGCCAAGAGTGAGTTACTATGGTTACAGGCGTCGGTGTCACCAGGTCAGTTTGTCGAGCCTTAACAAACATGTCGAGTGTAGCCCTGAAAATGATTTTGTAAGTTATAAATATTTTGTAATAATAAATGTAAGCTGAAGTGAAGCTCGACAATTTAAATGTGAGTCCTTGTAACTCAACAAAATAAATGCAGGTCTCTAATGTAATGGCAGAGCGGATTTATTTTTTTACACCACAATTCATAATTAATCTGGGAAGTAAACTACAGTTTTTGATGTACACATTTAAATGTTTCAATTATTACAGACATGTAGGCTACTTTGCGTGTATGCAAGGGGCCGGAGTGCATTGAAATAACATCAAAATAGGGCTTGTTTATCAAAACAGGTGGCAGTTGTGGTTTGTATTCATTCAATCAAACATTACAGCAGTGGCTGTTGCAGACACACCTGGCAGAGATCTGCATTCTAGTTTGCGAATGGGAATGACGTTTATAACTTTTATGCTCGTCATCGTGCAGCGCTACTATCTTCTATAATGTATAAAAGTGGTAGATACAAGCCAATGCATAAGGAATTATCCATTGTAATGTAAAGATGTGCAGTCAAGTCCTTGTAAGGCTGTTTGTAATCACCCTTGACACAGCCAATACTTGTAACTTTTGTTCTAATCGTGAAATAAAGTCCTTGATTCTCTTATTGACGTCCCCCCAAACTAGAATAAAGCATGTGCTGTTTATGTGTGTTGTCGCATTAGTGCGTCAACATCCAGCATGTCAATAGAAGAAAAAAGCATGTCGGTCACTTCTCTGCCCAGAGCTATCATCAGATTACCCCACTCAAAGTTTTAACCTCAACCTCTCTCAGCAATTCACCGAAACGACCCAGAACTAATGGTAACCATAGCCCTCTTCTCCGCCTGGGCAATAACAAGACCGATTTGCATTTATTGCAGACATTCGCTCAGATGCTGTTTGTGTGTGTGTGTCTGTGTGTGTGCTGGGGAAGCCAAAGACTACACGCACACTCAACAAGTGCGGTGTAAACATTTAATGAGCGGCTGCAAGAGGTTTTCTACTATGTTGTGACCAGATAAAGGCACCAACAATTATCCATGCCAGCCAGCAATTAGTCATGTCACTGCTGCTCTCTACAAAGTTGTTTATCACCAGCGCCCATGAAAGCAGAGTGGTGTTTAATCAAAACTTTTAGAACCATTATTTCGGCGACCGACTGATGTTGAGACGAACAACACCATGTTATTGGCGACTCCAGTGATTGTGTGAAACACGTTGGGAACTGAAGATGGGATAGCGTCAGGCAGTCTTTAATTAATAAAAACACAATCTGATCAAACCACTCTTTGCTACCTGCCCAGCATAAGAAACACAGTAGACAAACAAAGGGACTAGCTTGATGAGAAAGTCAAATTTCTAAAGGGCCGGATATTTTTTCATCAAAAGGAGAGTAAATATAGGACTTACATTCATCTTATGGGATGATACTTTTGGATGTGCTGAATGTGTGAATAGGCAACTACTTGCTAACATATTAGCCATAGTGACGATATAAGACACAAAGGTTTCAGGGCTGTGTCTGTCAGCTTGTTGTGGAGTCATTCGGCCCCCAAGCATCGAGACCGAGAGCAGTGTCGTAGAGGCGTAGCACCCGCCTTCGGGTTCCCCCTCAGATTGACACAAAGCCCCAAGGATGAGCAAATTTTACATAGTGGCCAAACAGTGGAATTACAATTTCTGGGTACATAATTTTTGAGAAGAAAAAAAAAAAGATCCAAAAAGAGTTCTTCCCATAGACTGACATGGGGAAAGAGACATCTGTAACTCAGCGGACCATTTTGAGGTAAATCAACTTCCCAGTATGAACTCTGTCCTAAGACCGATGTGAATTGGGATGGGTCGGGGGCTGGGAGGCGGGGTTAAAGGAAACACTAGGGTGCTCTCTCTGGGCCCCATGGATGTGGAAGATCTCCGGAAGATTTTATACTCGGAAGTTGAACTTTTTTTGCTTCACGCATCACTGAGCATTTCATAGCAATGAAGAGGGAGCCGCCTCAGACGCAGTATCCAGTTATTTTTATACATCCATGGTTAAACCTGTTAGCTCTGTCAGCACTGTTGTCGTTGTCGACACAGTTAGCACCGTTAGCTTCTAGCCGCCGGCTCAGCCGTCGCCATGTTGAGAGCCATGTGGAGGCAATAGAAATGCTTCGAATTTGGAATTGCGCAACCTCAATGAGAGATTTTCTTTTGGTTTCAAAGGTTTAACTCTGTGACTCCAAAGGTGACCTCTAAAGTATCCATATTCCACATGCTGTGCAGAATGCAGAGCAACTGACTCTGCTGCTGCGAGAAACTGGAAAGAAATATATTTTCCTTACCGAGCACATGCACCACCTTCCTCCTTCCCTTGTCCATGTCAGCAGGCAGAGAAGCCACTGAGATGGTAGAGGTCAGGATGAAAACCACAAAGGACATTTTCCCAAAGGCCAGAGGCCTCAGCTGCTTTAAGAACTGCAGGAAGGGACACAACAGAGAACTGTGGTTATCAAAGGTTAAACGAAAATAGAGAAATGAGACAGTAGTGTTTCAGGGTGAATAGTAACAAGGACATTAGCTTGACATCTTCAGTGTCAGAAACAAGGGACTTAACTGAATGACAGTGGCACCATCAATATGAAGATTCTGGTGGGTTTCATAATGACAGACTATATGCAACTTGGGTAAAAACCACATGTCTCCTGCCGCTCAGTCATAATGAAACCCCAGCAGGGAACTTGTAGTTTAGCTTGTTAGTGATCAAAACAAAAAGTAGCAGATAACTGATTTGTTCAGCTTTCTCAAAACAAGAAAATAATTTTTGCCGACTGTATCTGGTTTGAGTTCCGCTTTCAAGTCGCAGTCTGCTACACATGGCAGTTTTAAACTGCCTGCTGTGACTCTCAGTCCCCATATGAAAAAGGGAGATAGTCCTCGCAAGAAAGTCAAAACTTAAAGCTTGTTAAGCACTTTTCTATTATCTGTACTCTGGCAGTTGAAGGAAAAGCAAGTGTTTGGAAGATTTTGAAGAAAAAAATGTCTTGGCTCAGTAGTCAGAGGAATACATGCAGACATGAAATCCTCACAATTACTGAAGAAAAAACAAAAAACATAACATATAGATTAGGCATTAAAGGCACAGTGTGTAGGATTTGGTGGCATCTAGCATAGTGGTTGCAAAGTGCAACCAACTGAACACCCCTCCACTCAATCCTCCCTTTCCAAGGCAGCGGTAACGTGCACCGCCGTCGCTTCGCTCAGAGGCCTTCCTATCTATAATATACTACTACTTTCGTAGTTTAGCTTTACTTTTACACAACTTAAGGAGCGACAGAAGTCAGACAGCAGAGCCAGTGTTTGGTTTGTCCATTCTGGGCTACTGTAGAAACATGGCGGCGCAACATGGTGGAATCCAATCAAAAGGACCCGCTCCCTATGTAAATATGAAGGGCTAGTTCTAAGCTAACGAAAACACTACGATTCTTTCTTTCAGGTGATGAAACACTAATAAAAACATAGTTGTGAATATTATATTCAATTTCTGCGAAAAACATCCATCTAAATCCTACACACTGTGCCTTTTAAGAAGGGCAGAAAAAGACGACAACACATTCTGAAACTCTCATCCGAGTATGTGAACTACATCCCCCGGCCGTGACCGATGAGGGATCACCTTGCTGTAAAACTCTGGTCAAGCACTCATTATCGTTACAAGCTCTCTCTCTCTCTCTCCGGGTTATGGATGAGGGTGAAGCGGTTGCTCGGAGCACTACGGCTGCAGACCTGTGTGTGCTTTGACCCGTGATGGGTTGCAAACCCTTGTGCAAAATACAAAACTTTCAACACATGCTCAGATACATATAGGTGGGTCTACATTGTAGCCTCATAACAACAAAATACAGGAGGCAATAAGTACAGTGTGCCGCAGCTGTGAGCACTGCTCGAGGTTCGCACTGTCAGTGTCAGCAGAGTAATCGTTTCCTGCGTAACGGCGCCGCTGCAGCACATAACGTCTGAACAGGCCCCAGTGAAGCAGAGTAACTAAAGCAGCCACTTTACATGCACGTTGCACACAATAAACAGCCCTGCTGCATCATTTCATTTTCTTCTTTTTCCTCAAGGTTAGTCCAATGAACATCCCTGCAGTTCCCACGCAGCACCGAGAACCGCAGAGCAGAGCCGCACTAATGGAGCACAGAAGTGAACTTACCATGGCTCCCACAGCAGGATTAATGCCGGGATGGAGGAGATGTGCCGCTGTGTGCCGTTTAACTCCTCAGCCAGGCTAAATGTTGTTCTGCGGCAGCACTCACCTCTCTCCCTCCCTGTCTCTCTCTCTCTCTCTGTCTGTTCCCAGTCCCATCGCTGATCTCCAGCACTGCAGGGGAACCACCGGTGTTTGTGGGTCCCGCAGTCCTCCGATGACGCAGCACACATTTGCCTGTGCATGCAGTGTGGATAGCAGCAATGATTTCACACTGATTTACTGTTTGTGAATGTCTTTATTGGAGCCCATCAGAGTGTCACTTATTGGTTTGAGTGTCACACAGTTTGTATCAGTTAATGCAGTGAAGCCTCATTAACTTTCAGGCGGAAGCATTTCTTGCTATTAAAGATTCATTGAAATAATGGAAGTGTTCGTGTTGAAACTACGGCTACAGATTAAGATTAGTTCATGTCAAATAGACAGATCAAATTCATCCAAATAGCCTTATGGCTGGGGAAGAGTGATAAAGAATAGACTTCAGCTCAAATGTTCTTATTGTATTACATGATAATCATAGTGCAGTAGTAGTAGTTTATATTAATAAACAGAATTTGAGGTGGAATGTTAGTAGCCTATATTTCCTTATGTAACTGTATTTAAAGGCACAATTGAGATATTATTTGCTTCTACTCCACTACAATTCAGAAGGAAATATTATACATTTTTATCACAGGGGCCATTTTTCTGAATCATGAGTACTTTTCCTTTTTGATAGTTTTTATACATGTTGCTAATAATACATTATATAAATTCCATTGCAAGTATTTAAATATTGTGGTATTGTTACTTTTACTTAAAGCTACTGCAAGGAACTTTCGTCTTGTGTTGATTTTGGCGGTCCCTGTGGACCAAAGCGGTGGTGTTTCCATGCGCAAGAGTCCCTTTAGAAAACCTCTCATTTTACAGTCTGCCCTGCTCAGTCCTGGTTCTGGTTCTGGTTCTCCCGTGCTTCCCTTGCCTCCAGTGAGCCCAGCAAGACGACCTGGGTCTCCAGCAGCGTGGTGTCGGTGTTGTCTCCCAGCAGGGACCCGAGCAGAGAGGTGAAGGTCGAGCTCCTGGTCGGAGGAGGAGCACCGGGTGCTGAGCTCTCCTCCTCCCGCCAGAGCTCCGACTGCAGGTCGAAAAGCCAAATATGGGCCTCGTCCAATGGGCTGGTCGCTGCCAGAGGCCGCACTAAAGTCTGAGCCGAGGGAGTTTCTAGTGAACCTGCATGATTTTGCGCGGAGTACGACCCGGTGGCGCCGATGATAAGCTTTGAGAATAACTACATAGAAATAGCCAATCCTCTCTCTGACGGTCTCGTTCACTTCTGTAGGTCATATGGAGGCAACAGTATTAAATTGAGACCATATGTTTCATAACCAGTTAAAAGTTCCGCACAGTAACTTTAAGTTAACTTTAAATTCCACAGATATTACCAGACATGAATTAGTAATCACGATTCGGACTCATTGAATAAAGATTTTGACTTTAATGACCCGTAACTCTTCCATCTATTATCCTGGCCAAAAAAAGCAGTTGCTTTATAACAATACCACAACAATATTATCAGAAAAGATAACCAAATTTGATCAATATGCTCGGGGTATTCAGTGGCTTAATTGACTTCATTGGGTTTGCCCATATAAACTGGTTTCAGCTATGGTAAAAATGATCGCAGATCTAAGATCAGACCTCTCCAGTTGTTGAGGACAGTTATAGTATAAAGCTTTTAATACATCAGTAAATGGTCAATGACGTGAAATCAATATTTGGAAAACAAATATTTTTCCTTGTGCAGCCCATTCCTTGAATTTCCGCAAGTCAGTTTATGAGTGTCCTGTAGCCCTACAGGCTTTTGCTCTTCATGCACTCACCAGTGGAATAAAGTGCAGCATCACTGACGCGTCTGGCACTGAAGTCTCTCTCAAGCACCATATGGGCATGTGCTGCAGACGCCACAAGAGCCCTCCACGAGAACGACAGCGAAATAAGAGAGGCCCTTGAGATGATGGCAGCCAGCCGACAATGAGAGGAGACAGGACACTCAGCATCAGGCGGCTGCACTTTGTGTTAAACTTTGAAAAGAAAATGAAACCGCGCTGATGTCTTCATCATTGCCCACTGTGCCGCTGAGATTCATCTTGACTAGCGATGTCTTGTAGTGCAAGGATGTGGACCTGTCAACTGCTGTGCAGCTGCTCGAGTTACTGCAGTCCTGTGCGGCGTCGCTGTGAGAGCGTTTCCCAGAGTTTGAGACATCTGGCTGGGCTCTCCCCGGTGCATCGCAGACCTACCAGCAGGGATGCAGGAAAAAAAGGAGGAAAAAAAACTGTTGACAAGCAGGCGATACTTTGTCGGAGTGAGAAATTCAAGGTCAACGCTATTGACAGCTTGCTTTCAGGCTTTAGCCAACAACTGGATGCTTACAAAGACATTAACAGTTGATTTAGCGTGTCATCTTAAATGATGCATTGGTTACTCTTAAATGAGCTAAATTATTCTCTGTACAGCATCTACTGGATTTAGACAAGGCCTCTGCAGAAGAGTTGTTCCAGTTCTGGGATTCCTCAGCACAGAAATATTATCCTCCTACAAATCTATTACAAGTGGAGAAATACCCTCCAGGCCAACTTCCTTCTAATATTGTTTCTGAAGGTTTTTCTAAGATTACCTGTTACCTCAGAGGGAGGTAATTATCTTTAATGAAATGCAAACAAAAAATAAACTGAGAACAGGCCAGCAGTGATTCAGTGGGCTGGATTTTGAGGATTTAAAAGCTCAGTTTTCAAAACAAAATCCAGACGAAGGATCACTAAAGGTAGGGATCAATTATTTAGTGTTGGTGCATTGGTGCATAAAAGTGTCCAGTGTAGATGCGGTAGAGCTCAGTTTTTCCCAGGAGATGCAGAGCTGGTTATGTCGGCCAAAAATCAATAAATGCAGCTTCAAGAGGTTCAGTGATAAACACATGTTTACTGCCTACTGATGCATGCTGTTGTGTTGCCTAATGCTTACACTAGATTGTAAGACAATCACAGTCAACATGCATGTGTATCAGTAAACATACTGACTGCAGAGAGCTTGAGTCATGTAACTGGGGCAGATTGGGGTCCACACTTACCTGACAACCCACCCGATACATACCAAACAAATGCCCCCCCTTTTTGACACGCCCCACAACTACCACCACTTCTGTCGTCCTTAAGAAAACAAATGAAACAAATGTATTTAGGAATATAAACATAACTTATGACGATATTACGGAAAGACTGTTTTTCTACCACACTTCAAGATTAAGTCATAAAGCATAAAACCTTCAGTTGATTTCATGATACGGTTGAACATCTTCACCAGAAAACGTTCTTGTTTTGAGCTAATTTGATGCCACAGGTTGAAAGCCTAGCATAGCATCGATGCTACCCTAGCTAATGCATGATGGGGACTTTACAATGGACCAGAAAGAAAAAGGTAGGTTCCCCTGAATCATATGACGTACAACACTTGACAATGATGGGATACACTCAGAATTTGCAAAAATATAAAACTATGTCCAGGTGTTACGCTGTCAAAGGTCAATAAACATACTGATTGTATACAATGATCAATGCATTTTTTATGTACTATACGTAAGAAATCAATACATTACCTAATAACTACTTCGATACAACTAGATAGATGGCGGGAAGGACGGACAGACAGACAGATAGAAAGATCGATAGATAGCTGGATACTACTTATTTATTCATGTGGACCCTCATGACATCCTGATTTGTCATGCCTTAATAATTGAAATGGAGTTATGTAAAGCAGCTCCTCTTTCATTGCTGCAGCGCGACTTGTTTAGCTGTGTTCTTTCAGAGCCACATCTCTCCGGGGCCCGTCTGCACCGCCCGACCAGACATCTGCAGCAGTGATCCCCCTGCGACTCCCATCATGGGATTACGGAGCTGTTTGGAGCGGCCTCATTTGATTTAAAGTCTCTGTCTCACACACACACACACACACACACACAGAATGCACCGCTAGCATGTGCGAGTAAAGGCCGATGCCACACTTAAGCATGAAAAAGCTGCTGAGGGAGAGTGAATTAAATGAGTCTGCCTCTCTCTGTCTGTCGGTTGGCCTATTGCTCAGAGACGCAGGAGGGATAATTACTTATTAGAGGGGCCACTGTTATTGATGGGTCAGGGATGGCGACAAGGGCTACAATGCTGTTTTAAAAACGCTTTATATAACCACGTAAATGACCCCCTTTATCTCTGTCAAGAGAACACTGCGCGTTCATTTAAATGACTGAACTGCATCCAACGCATTGCGTTACTGAAAAGGTTTGGCAGATAGATTCAGTAGTTTGTCGACTGTATTGCATTGTGTGCTGATGATCTCCTCTTTTTATTTTGCCAGCCTTTTGCCTCTCCATACTGAGAATTGTCCTCACAGCATTGGCAATCGTCTCGGCCCTCTTTCTCCCAATAAAATGCGAAGGAAAACTCTTCCTGTTCGGCATTTCAGTGTGTTTGTTTATGCAAACCAGACACCTACATGTCATTCATTTGATGTCTTTGTAAAAGACAATGGCGACAGCGCCGGCAGACTATTTACTGGGCCGCCCGCACAGGGCGAGCACACAGCAGCATCACTCAGCGGAATAGAAACAAACAGGATCAAGAAATGTAAAGTGGGGAAAAAGGATGAAATGCAATTTGGGCGCACAGGATCAGAAGAGAATGCAGAGCGGCAGAGGCTGCGTTTTGTTTTTTCCTCCTTAAAAAACTGAGATAAAGGCTGGCAGCAGACAGCAGCGATGCGTGTTCACCAGAGTGAGTGAGTGAGTGAGTGAGTGACAAGAGCCGCTGTTGAAGTATGCATTAGCTTCTGCAGAGCAGAGCACGTCCTTGCCACTCAGCCATGAGCAATGATCTGTGGTGGCTCCAGCAAAAGTAACAAGCATGTTGTGGATTCATCGAGTCCCCCTCCTCCGTACTCTAAACCCCACGATGTCTATTTCACACACGTGGCGGGCGTGGTGGACCAAAAATTACAGTTATGTAGCAAACTGCATGATATCTACAACATAAACAATATATATATATATATATATATATATATATATATATATATATATACGTTTTAGTAATGTCTGCACCAATCAAGATGTTAAATTGCAGTGCATTTTAGACAACCTGATCTCGCAGAAAAACGTGGAAAAACCTCAATACCTGGATGTGGCACGAAATGTGTTAAAAATGATGTGCCACAGAAACAACTTAATGTTAGGTTTTAGGCAAAAAAACACTTATAATTGTCGGAAAAACAGCACAGTCGGGCTTAAAATAGGTACATGAACTATGGAAAATACGTAAGTTACAAATAATTCGTCAACAAGACACAACCACCGGTCTCTGCAGTCAACAACTGCTAATCAGTCGGCATCAGAATAAAACTGCAGCTCTAAATCAGTTTGGATGACATCGTTAAAATACACTTATTCACTCTCTATCTCTGTTGTTGGAGTGTTGTACAGTTTAGCTTTATAAATGCATAATATGTCATTTTCTCTCATTCAAAACAATAACAAAGTTCGGTTATGTCGTGTGGTAGCAGGGGATCATGGGAGTTGTTGTGTTCGCCATCATTGCCGTCATTGCTGTCAGCTTCTCCTGGTTAGGGTTCCTTCAGTGTTCATCATTCGGGGGGTTTTAACTTGAAGCTGAATTATCCGCAGAGGTCTCCTCCTTCCCAAAACAAACAGACCCGGTGATTAAAAAACAACAACAGTAAAAACACAGAATAATGCTGTTTTTCTCAAATCTGGATTCCTCTGACGTCGTTCGGTGGATTCAGGACGTCCCGGAGAGGCTGCAAGCAGAAATGAAGCTCAAGCGGAAGTTCAGTCAGAAAGACACTCGCCACACTCTTTGTCATTCCTAATCTCAGTCTCTAATCTCCCTAGATTACTCCATCAGGTGATTGGGGGCGTGCACTTTAAATTAACCAATCAGATTCTGCGCAGTTTCCTTAAGCCAATCACATCGTTTTTGTCAAACTTTTAAATAGGTTCTCCTCTCTGCTGCTGTCAGTCGTCATTTCAACTCAAAACAGATGCGACCCTCCTCCACCCCAGGCTCCTCCACCCTCCTCCACCCTCCTCCACCACAGGCTCCTCCACCCTGCTCCACCGCAGGCTCCTCCAATCAGCATCAGTCATGTTCCTCATTCATCATCGGGTTACAGCAACTTCCTTCTTCACCACCACCACCAGTGTCTGGACTCCAGGGGGGAGTCTTATCCTATTAGCTTATCCTAATTCAGGATGGAGTCCAATCGCCAAGGACTTTGTACCATTCAAATGTTAAGCAATTGTAATAAATTATTGTTAAACTCTATACAAGTCTCTCCTGATTGAACTGCCACTAACGTTTGCTCAGCTTGTTTCTCTGATGACTTAAGATCCAAACGTCCGATGACGTTAAATCCTTCATCCGGTTGAAATATGTAGTTAAAAAACGACCAAAATCTAAAAACATTTATCGTAAAAATGTGTCTTAGAAGTGGATGTAAAAAGTAAATTTATGAAAGCTTCTGGAAAACAACCACAAAACTGACACGCGCACAAAGGGGATATGACGCCATTGACGGGCAACAGAATGAAACCGTTACCTTTATTAAAACCAGCTATTTTGGTTTGAAACTGTTGCAAACATTTTAGATAATCTAGGTACACAACTCAACAAAATATATAACATAGGTCGAGTCGTTTTGAGACATTTGAATGTGGAAACGTTACATATTAAACATTTATATCAAATGTAAATTGACATGTTTCATGTTGAACAACTACATATTAGACATTATACATACATATTTGTGCAGACTTCAAGTTCCACAGTTACCTTTTCTTCTGCTTTGGTCTCCTTTCTGCCTCAACCACACACGCTGGGAATAAAGAGACTCCAGACCGTTCACGTTCACGTTGTTGAAGCTCCTCTGGTTCAGTCATGCGAATGTCTGTGGGTGTTGACTCTGTTACCCTCATGGCTGTATGCCACCAGAGCCGGTCCCTGCTGCCCAGCAAACTTCAAACCATGTGCATTTATTTTGTGTTTTTGCAGAACAGAATAGAACAGAGGTGTAGGAACAAGTGTAAAGGGGGAACACTCTTGGGTGGGGGGATGGAGGAGAGGGGGGGGGCATGTGTGCAGAGTATCTCTGAGATTAAGAGAGTATAAATAATATATCATAAATTTGAAATGGTTCCAATGTCAGTTAAGATGTCTTAAATATTCATTCAAACAACACTTTGACTTGCAGAAAACAGAAGCCTCTGATTTGCACAGAGAGCAGAGTGAAATATAATATGATATAATATATTACTCTTATTATTAGTCTTCTGCTCTCGATGTACTTTTGTTGATTTGTGTACATCATTAGCTGCTGTAGATATTGTCACTGTTTTCCAATTGTCTTGATGATGTTTTTCTTATGGTGCAATCTGCCCACTTAAGCCACCACAAAATACATTAAACCTCAGCAGCATTCTGTTTCAACCATCAACATGCAATTTGCTCGAGTCCTTAGAGGCACGAGGTTACGGAAGGGTTTCAATAACTGATGTGATTTAATGTTCATTCATCTCCTTTTTCTCCCTGATTGTCTGAAACTAACAAGAAACTAGACCAAGGCCACGATCAGACAAGGTTTGTTGTAGAAGCCTGAGGCGGCTTTTTCTAATTGTTTTGAATGAGAATGAAGCGTTTCGTGCGCTGCCTCTGCGATGTCGAGCGCCTCAGCTTTTTCAGCTCAATGCGCCTCACGTTTTCACTGAACCCCTTTTCTCATTGTGGTGACTTTTGCTGGATACCAGGAGCGATATGACTTTACCAACCGTAGTTACCATGATCTGAACATAAAATAGATCATTAGTGCGGAACTTTGAGACTTCGGGGAAGTTGTTTTCATTCATTTAAACTGTACTATTAACTATTAAGCGGTGTACAGTTCATGGTTAGTGTTAAGCCAACTCTCTCGTTGGTCGCCTAACGACAGATTTAAAAAAGGCTGAGCAAACTGTATCGGGCAACAGATAGGCCAATGAGAAAAGTATTGGAAGCGAACATTTAAATAATCACTTAATCCAAAGATGTTGAGCAAAATAATCTTATATTTTGACATTTGAAATAAAACAGCTCTTCGTGAATCATCAGATAGGGAAGTAAACTCCAACGGTCAAAGAAGATCTTGAACGACTATTTGTCTTTGTACTTGGTATCTTTCTCCTCGCTGTTTGGCAAGCCCGTCTGCCCGGGAAAGGGGGCGATCTTCAGGAAGAAATAAGGGTTACTGTGAACCCGCATGGCCACCAGGATTGGAATAACTGTGTAGAGCAAGTTTGCTCCCAGCACGGACCAGAAAACATCGGTTGGGATACGAAATGGAGCCGTGGTACGAGGGTGGAGGGACGCCCCGATGTGGGCCCACTGGCACTGCAAGGAGACACAGACGGCAAGACCGAAGTTAGACTGTGATGTCATATACTGTACGATTACTACTTATTGTCCCTATCAGCACCGATACTTCCACTATTTTGAATCAGTAACTTCTTTTAAATCACTTCTTAAAACCCATTTTTATAGAATTGCTTTTACGTGATGTCGTCCTTTTATGTCCTTTTATGAAGTTATTTTTGTTTTGGCTTCTTCTATGAATAGCTTCTCTGTAGAAGCACTTTGTAAACTCTGTTTTGAAAGGTGCTATATAAATAAAGTTATTATTATTATATTATGTATTACACTGATGGCAGGTCATTTGAAACTCCAGTGTTTGAAACACTCCAGAGGAATAACTTGAAGGGAATTAGTTCCCTTGAGTCTGTCTTCCACAGTCATTAGTCCACCGTTAAAAAACACAGAAAAGGATCGTAAAAGAGAAGAAAAGCCACTGCTCGGGAGATGCATGGACTTAAGAAGCTGGCTGTTTAGAAAACACATTATCCGCAACCTCTTATGAACAGAAAAACAGGACTTTAATCAAGTGCTTCCTCGTGGTTCATGGCTCCGATCCTTCTACCGGGTTCGTATAAAGAGAAAGCACCTGCAGCTTGTTCATTATAGAAAATATGCTCCAATGGATAAATGCAGTCCCGGTGATTATTAGCCGGATGAGAGCTCACTACAAGGAGTAATTTTAATTGCAGTGGCACGTTTCAGACCTCTGTTTGTAAACTTCACTTTAATTTGACTTTAATCAATCAGAGGCAGTAATTATGCCTATGACTTAATGCAATGCAACAAACTGTTGAAGCGACTCACTTCCGTATGCAACACCTGCATTCTAAACTATATATTCAGAGTCAGTTTCACACATATCGACTGTTTGTCTCCGTGGCGTTACCTGGATCACGGCTCCGGCTAAGAACACGGTCCAGTCTGACATCCACGAGCATCCGGGCTTGAGGAGACCGTAAACGAACGCACCCAACAGAGGTAGTCCATAGAAGAACAGATGCAGCATCTGTAAAGAAAATTTAAAATAATTGAGAACTTGTTCACTTGGCGTTTATGTTTTAATGCCACATATATAAATTCCATAGTTATACACAATTGTTGGTGTATATTATAATGTATATTCAAGCGAAAAGGTTTTCTCGATCCAGTGAAAAGTGTCTCGCACAGTGCAGAAGACCTTTTCCCTCCATCACTGCCGGTCTATGCTGTTCTTGGGTCCTGACCAACAATCCAGCAGACAATTAATACAGTACATTCTCCTTCTCCTTTGGCCTACACTGCAATCCGTCTACTCTTACTGAATACAGAAGAGGGCTGCTTTGAATGTGGAATTACAATTACACTGACACCCTCAGAATAAAAGTTGCACTACCAGTGTGGAAAAATAATCGAAAATATCAGCAAAAGTAGAGTAAAAGTTAACAGGTTTGAGCAGTAAAATGGAGGTAAATATCAAAAGTAAATGTACTTATCTTTGTACCCTTTGGAGTGTTAAATCGTTAAAGGCGTTACGAGAAATTTGGTATCACTTTGATGTTGTATATCTCCCTGGTTCCAACTAACACCGCATCATTTTATCACCTTAATCTAATCTCATTGTATTCAGCAGCGTGACTTCTTACTGCAGTCATCAGATAAATGTAATGTGAAATGTAAAGAAGGAAAATGAGCTCTCTTTAAATGGAAATACTCAAATAAAGTCTCAGTTGTTCTAAATTGTTCTTAAGTGCAAGTCTCTCAAACATAAATTTGCACCCCTCAGCACAAATGATTATTTCCACACAATGGTCATTACAGAAATTGTCCTGACCTTCAACTTCAAATATTTGGTGCATGAAAGCCAGTTACCCTCTTAAAAAAAAGAAAACTCAAATTATACCACTGAACAGTTTCTTTTCATTCTCGGTCTGAGGTCTCGATGAATTCTAATGAGTTCAGCCCAAGGCCTGAAAGCCAATCATATATGCCCTTCAGTCTTTTGTTCAAATGTCTTTTTAGTGCTGCCACGGTAATCTGTCACATACCGTTCATCATCATCAATGAACAAAGAGGTCGGTCGGCGCAGAAACAGTGCAACCCAGTGTACCAAACCCAACTTTATTTAATTTCTTCACCCCCACACGTACACACAAGCAGCCATGAGCCGATGCTAGTCACACATACAAACAAAGATTAGCAAAGGCCGCTACCCGAGACATACTTTCACATGCTGCACACACCCTCCTCCCACCCAGTGAGATGCTGATGGGGGGGCTTTGGAAGAGGGATTAGCTTATCAAGTTCTCAGCATGTGGTTCGTCCGTCTGATCAATGACTTGCAATTGTGACTGGACTGCAGCCCCGACAAGGTCTTTGGATAACCTATTGACAAAGCTGTGTACGAAGAACAAAACACAACAAAACCCACAGCCGAGCAGGGTCAGGAGAAGGAAATAAAAGGAAAGCAGAGCCCACCTCCAGACACGGTAATAATCTGTTATCCATCTCGCGCAAATGAAAGAGAGAGAGACAAAGATGCGCCGGCCTCTCAACCCTCGCTCATTGTTGCTGTAATGATGAAAAACGGCTGTGTAATCAGCTGCGAGCTAAAAGAGTGGAGGAGATAAGGGGCAAGCCTCCAGCACACACGGAGTGATATCCATGAAAGCAGAGGTCCATTATGTGGCTGGTTATGTAAAACAGGCTGGAGGGGAGCGTTCATGTACTGCGGCTGCAGACACACCGGCTGAGTGTGGAGACATGAGGCACTCACCATCACTCTGGGGTAGCCCACAGGATCCTTCAGGTAGGGTTCATAGTGCCTCAGGTAGATGGAACAGGCCTCCAGTGGAGAGTCCAGAGCCACCTATAGAAGGGTGGTCAGAATAACAGGAACACCTCACAATATAATGCATTTCAATCTGAGAACAACACAACGTGCAACTACAAATTATCAAAGATTTGAACATCTCCCTGACACTGTCTGAATAAGAAATGTCCACATTGACGCAAAGATTCCTCAGTATTATATTTGGCAATTAGAATGACAAACTGTGCTTTATGGTCTAAAGAAGAGTTCGAAAAGATCGAATTCTCCTATCTGTACAGTAATTGTAAAGCCAGCAGCTACAAGACATAGAGGCACAGCTAGTCTGGCTCTGCCCA
This sequence comes from Ophiodon elongatus, assembly GCA_016806645.1. Classification (NCBI taxonomy): domain Eukaryota; kingdom Metazoa; phylum Chordata; class Actinopteri; order Perciformes; family Hexagrammidae; genus Ophiodon; species Ophiodon elongatus. The sequence continues at coordinate 158,041 of JACSYO010001117.1, read as the reverse complement.
AAGACAACAAAATCTGCCCACCACCATCTTTAAAACACGCTAATTTAAATACAACTTTTTAACACTTCAGTTTCAAGATACAACATGTTTGGCATCACACTGAAGTTGGCATCACACTGAATGCCTCGACAAAAGAAAAACAATGGGATTTTTCTATTGGATTTTGGACTGATGTACACTTACCAAGCCTCTGAGGGTAGTGAAGGCCATGGCAGCTAACAGGAGCAGCACCAGGATCAGATCCAAAGGACGCCAGATCAGCTTCATGCTCTGAACGTTATGGGCCTGACAAGAGAAGCCAACAAAATGTACAATATAGAGCTGGTTAGTCAAGGTCCTTGTTTCATATTCTCAAGCTCACTTTAATGTGTTTGAAGGTCTGTTCTGTGCAATGAATGAATGATTGAATGTGTGTTTCTACAGGTTTTTATTCACTTTAAACAGGAAACATCTGTAAACACAGCATAGACTAATCATCACCATTTAAAGTTACCCTTTTAGCTGTGTTTTTTTTTCTTCTTTTCTTTAATATCTCTCTCCAACTGAAAAAATGCTTCACTGTGTTCACTTGCAGGATGCTAACTTTGCTTGTCTGCCGTTTGGTGCTAGGCGGATGATATGAAGTTCATCAGATGATCTGCAAAGCAGCTGAAAACACAGCTGATGAAAGTGGACCCAAAAAAGTAAAGTTGTGGGCCAGAAACATTGCAAAACAATGAGCTGAAAGACGCAAAAGGGCTCTTTAAAGCTGAGGGAAACTGCAGTGTTGGGTGACCACTTTCTGTGGGTTCGTCACCACAACCGACCCCTTTAACATAAGTAATCGTGATTCATTGCTAAAATAAAAAAATATAGATTATGGCTGCTGTACATCCAAGACATATAGAAGACCAAGCTAATTTGAGTTTGAATTAAGACTGCAGTACGTTTAGGCTAAATTAAGACCAAGGCTAAGGACATAGCGATCATATTGACATTTGGTAAAACATTGTAGCTTAAACTTGCTTACAAACTCCAATGATCCTTCAGATTCAGGTGAGTACATTACAAAATCTATCAAACTGACTATACCACAGCTCATATGTATAAATGACTTTATGGCTGCCCTTTGTTATCTTTCATAGTCTGGATTACATTCAACTGGACTGCGCTGTTACCCTGATTAAATACATTCAGCAAACACTACTGCTCTAAACCTCTTCACCAAGGTCTAACCATTCATGCGTTAGACTTACATTGTATCCCCCGATTAGTGGTCTGTCCTTGGGCCGAGTGAATAGTGTGATGGCTGCCCATACAGGCATCAAAAGGAAGAGAAAGTTGAGCCAGAAGGCTGGACAGATCTCTGACCCATATTTACCTGCCACAAAGAAAGGGGGAACCATATTACCATATTTTACTCACCCATAGAAAGCCACACTGTGTATGAACATGAGAATGGAAATCTGTAATTAGGCTTCCAAATAAAACCTCTACAGGGCACTTCAGGCAAAGGCAAACAGTGCAATATGTCTTGGTTAACATAACAGAGAACAACGCATTGCCTGTAGACGAGTTTGAACTTGTGACACTCGTGTATGCCGTTTGAAATGCCAACAACAGATGCTTTAAGTCTGTTTACAGCGTTGTTCTGGGTGTTGCGATGGCAGACGAGGCGTGGAACGATTGTGTATTCTGTTGGCAGACCAAACTGTGACACTGATGGTACACGGCAGTGCAGATGTTCACTTGATTAACGCTTGTCATCACGGGACTGGTAGAGGAGAACAGGAGATGAGGCTCACCTGCCACTATACCGGCAATGAACACACTCATGTTGATGCACAAAGAGCCAGCCCAGAACAAGCCCAGGGTACGGTAGGCTTTCCTGGGAGAGAAACCAAAGAAATCATGGGTGATTATACTATTGTGGAGATAGCAGGTAAGACAGAAGGTACACAAAGTTAGATAAGGTCAGTTGAGGTCTCTCTTAGAAATAAAGGTGCTAACCATAATCATGTAGGGTTCTTCAGCTTTTCCTAATCGGAGAATCCTTTTTGATTCCTGGTAGATCCTTTTATGAAGGTTCCACCTGGGGCCCTTTGATATAGTTCTACTTAAAACCCAAAATAAAGAGTTATAGCTGTAATCTGTGAAATCTTCCAACACAACCCCCTATGAGAACCCTTCTATGGTGAAATGGTTCAACCTTCTCTTGAGGTTTTATCCAAGATAAATAAAAAAAACCTTTCCACTTTCTAAGGGTGCTAACAATGACCCACAAAGGGGTAAAGAGTTTTACCAAGAACAATTTTATATTCCAAGGGATCCATCTAAGACTTCCCGAGAAGGTACTACCGAGAACCCTTTTATGTTCCAAGAAGTACCATTTTGCACCCATTTAGGGTCCCTCATGAGATTACTGATGTGGTGCGGTGCAACCCACAACACTCATAGTTCCCAATTCCAGTTTTTGGAGATGTGTGGGCTCGGAGGATCTTTAAACACTCATGCTTTCAACAATCATTGAAGAACTGTTTTTTTAAAAAAAATAAAATTTCGACGTTCTTAATTGAACCCTTAGTATTACAAAGAACCCTTTTGGTAGCTGTATTTCCAAGAATGGCAAAACATCTTTCACACATAACGCACAAGTTTTGTGTAAAAAATAAAAAAGAAGCCCAGCACAAGTTCTCCCCATGGTAACAAAACTGGCTTTGTTTAAAAGAGTATTTCATTTAAATGATAGCACCTGCCCCAAGGCAGCTCTCATTCTGAACTCTTGAACTCACAGCCTGCACTTTATGACTAGCTCACTCTAGAGGAACCCGTTTTCTTTTGAAAATACTGTTTTATTCAAGCCATTCTGGGAATTTTATGTGATAAATGCAACTCGTGAATATCAATCTCTGTTTCTCTAAAAATGAAAAATGTGAAAATAACAAGTCTTAAGCCATATGATTTTAATACCTTCATTTATACGTGTGTACAGTAGATCTCTTTATAGTCATTTAAGGCAGGCTTTCTGTGATAGAGAGCAAGATGTATGAACTTGATGTGACTTGAACTGACTTGACCATCACCCACCTGTCTGTTATCCTGCTGATCATCATCAGGTACATGACAAAGTGCGCTATTCCATCCCAGTAACACATCATGATGGCATAGGCTGTTCCCAGATAAGGCTCCCCCTAAAACGCAGACATTATATGTGCTCATGACAGACAGCGGGTTAAACTGGAGCTGTCGTTTTGAAACCAGGTCCTGTTGCATTTTTAACATCAGTATTTTAGAAGTGTGAATAACAAAACCTACTGTCTTTTGGTAGAATTCCATAAAGCCGGAGATAATGCCGTCATATTCCAAGGCACTCGTCAGGTCAATGACACAAGTAAAGGAAAATACAGCAAAAACTGCAAAGGCAAGAAACACATGGGGTATAAAAACAACTAAACATGGACAAATTTCCTCATTTTAAAATTGATTTTCAGGTGTGTGTGTGTGTGTGCGTGTGTGTGTGTGTGTGTGTGTGTGTGTGTGTGTGTGTGTGTGTGTGTGTGTGTGTGTGTGTGTAAGGGAAGGTGGGCAGAGGTAACTGCCACTGTACAATATGAGCTTCAGACCCAAATATAAAATGTGCAGAACTCAGGAAACCATGAAATGTTAAGCAGCTTTTTTTACCTTTGAACAAACGTCATTCAGAAGCCTTTGTGAGAAGCGAAAGTTTCATGTAATTACTCAATTTGCTTTGCCTGCCTATGAAAAACAGATAGCACTGTACACATGTAATGTATTAGCAAACAATGCCAAGACTGGATTGACTAAGAGCCTCATGTCTCCTATACTTCTGTCATTTTCAGTCTTTTTCCACCGTTTTAATTCAACCATTTTTAGTTCAAGATATTTCCCTTCAACTGGCTCGTCAGTGATTTATGGGACAGCGTGGGGAGAAAATTAGATCTTGAGCAGGGAAGTAGGCTGGAGGCACATTTATATGGAGTCCATGGTGAACAGCCATCTTCTATCCTCAGGATAAGAGCCCAGCAGAGCTGAAAGGGCATGTCCACGAAACAGAATTTAAAGAGTGGCATATGGGTCTTACTAATACTCTCAAAGAAAACCTGAACACGCTGCTACAATGGCGGTTATAGACTGTTTTATTAACAATTCTACTCCCTCTGGGCTTTCTACAAGACATTTTGAGTGCTAAAAATTTTACTTTATACCCACAGACCTTTTTTCAGAATGTCATTATAAAGGGAATGATTGTGCGGTGTGACACGGGCATCTCTCTGCAGATACCACGGCTTAAACCGCTGTATCACATCCTCCCTATCTGTCCTTCGCACACTCTTTGCACACAGATGCACCGACACACACATTGTGTCTCTCTTGTGTACCACCAGTGTCTCTGTAATCCTCAGGACAACCAAGTTTATCTCTGACATCTAACAGGTGAGATAGCAGGGGGATTATGGCTCTCTATCACTGAGGAGAGCCTGCCACAGCTTTTGTGCTCATTGTTGTGGTTCACCTGCACAACACTAGTATCGCTCCGGGCACCAACTATCGATATATTTACCACCTAGCATAGCCCCTGGCATCAGCTGGAGGGCTGGAAATGGAAAACATATTTGACCGATGACAAACAATGTGACACAAATTAATGTAGAAAAGCTTAATTAAAAGTGTGTGAAAGGTGCACGAGCTGCTGCTGTCACACGATCACACTGAATACATAAGTCATTCATTCATTCAGAGAACCACAGCGGTGTGGTATCAATGGTTGTATACAGGAGCAGTAGTGTGGCGCCTTCTCCTGTATTAACATTCTTCAAAAGCTTTGCTTCAAGGTCAATCAAGGACTCAAGTCTCAAAACAATAGCTAAAAGGTTATGTGTGTACAAGTGCCGTGAAGGTCCGCAGCTTGCAAGGGGTTTGAGGTCAGTCATGCCTCACAATAGTGTGGCTAAGATTTGCTCTGAGCCTGATCAGTCTAAGCAGCTTTTCGACATATCAGATGTAATCACATACAATTCAACCTTTGTAAAACTTGTTTGGAAATATATTGCTTGTGAGTCGTGTTTAATACCAAAGAATAAGGCGTCTTTAGGTGGGTTGCCACGGGTGACGAGGAAGTAGAACAGAAACACGACCACCAACACAGCAGCGCCGATCGCCAAGATCACATAAGGCCTGTGAAAGAAGAGGAATTCATCTGTTAAGGAAGAAAAAATAATCTAATTGCTGACACTCTGCACTTTTAGACACCAATCTCCCTCTGATTTTCTGCTTCATTCTCTTTACTAATTAGTTCCTCCCATGGAAGTTGTGCCAGTCCTCTCCGCAGTGCTAAATTAGTAAATTATGATGAATGGGAAGTCAGAGTGAATAATAATTACGCAACCTCGAGTAAGTCGAAATGATGCAGAGGTGTGAGGGGAAATCTGTGTGATAGATGCACTGCACCCAGCCGTGGGGAACTCAGCCTGTCTGAGGGGCCGAGGCGGAAAATATAAAAAGGGCACCAGCTGCATGCTGTGGGGCCCCAGCACCCAGAAAGTACTCTAAAGAGGGCTCTTCATTATGTTTTCTCCAATAGAAGGGTATTGTAGAGGGCACTTCATTATGTTTTCTCCAATAGAAGGGTATTGTAGAGGGCACTTCATTACGTTTTCTCCAATAGAAGGGTTTCCTAGAAGGCTCTTCATTATGTTTTCTCCAATAGAAGGGTATCCTAGAGGGCACTTCATTATGTTTTCTCCAATAGAAGGGTATCCTAGAGGGCACTTCATTATGTTTTCTCCAATAGAAGGGTATCCTAGAGGGCACTTCATTATGTTTTCTCCAATAGAAGGGTATCCTAGAGGGCACTTCATTATGTTTTCTCCAATAGAAGGGTATCCTAGAGGGCACTTCATTATGTTTTCTCCACTTGAAAGGCATCCTAGAGGGCACATCATCATGTTTTCTCCAGTGGGGGCCTCCTTAAGGGCATGTTCTTCATGTTTTATCTACCATTGGGATATCCAAGTGTCACATTTGATTTATCTTTCGAAACTCCTGTCATTTCAACTTGCTTTAAATACAAAGAGGAGCCTTTTAAAATAAAGTATGAAAGCCTAGACATTTGGCAAGACAAATCTGGTTCTGTTTTGTTGATAAAACTCTTGCAAAAATATTTTGGTAATAATAATATGGTAATATATGCATTGGATTGCTTGTTTGTAATTGAGAACATTTTAAACACCTTTTAATTATCTTGCAAGGCTGATCGAGTTTTCCAAGTTTTTCAAAGACAAAGTTACAGAATGATTTAAGAGTATTAATCCACAATGTATACTTTTAGTATACTTTCTTTTGTTAAACTCTAGATCTGCAATATTCCACCTCTCATGCTTCTGTGGTGGCCCGCCGGTGGCTTAAAAGCACAGCTTGACAAAGGTTTAATCAATCATAGGCAGAGGTGTGGGAAGCAGAAAGGTAAGGCCATGTTAGTTCAGCATTGCCCTCCATGTTTACTGGTCAAAGGTACCACTGCCTTGCACTGGAAAAGATTAATGCGCTCAAGGTATCTCCTGGTAAACAACATTACATCCTCGGAAAACTCACAATGTGTGTTCACAGGAGGGAAAACAAATGCTGTGAGAGCAAAGGGAAGCTCCCTTGCTACCTCTCGAATTCAACAGTACAGGAAGATTTATGCACACAATACTGTTTGTTTGCAGAGTGGAAGAGCACGAGGCATATTGTATGTCAAGAGCAATTCATCAAACTCCTCTGTGTAGTCTGTATTGATTGTCAATGTCCACACACTCAACAAAGAGCCAGCAGAGATATTCACACAGGAGGTGTGTAAAAGTCTGTCGGCTATGAGAAATATCTTGCCGTAAAAAGTGTGAAGGGGGAGGGGAATGTGTGTTTTACCACTGGCTCTGTTTATTCCGCCTATACACAGCCATCAACTGTAGACGATACTATGAGGTAGTATCCCAATAAACAGGCAGAACAGATAACAATTGAATCAGAAAAGTATCCCTTACAGCTAAGAAAAGTAATTATCTCTAATATCAGATTATCTCCACAAATTCTGTTCACATTCCCTTCCTTTTGCTCGCTATTCATTTCCGTGACCCTCCAAGAAATGTCATGGTTTAATCATTTTAAGAGTTTACACAACTTAAGACGCAATTGGCAAACACACTCTGAAAATCGTGGAATTACTGGTGCTCAATGTGTTTGGGGATTTATGAGGTACAGTCACGGTCAAACCGTGAGTTTTAAGCTTACAGTGTGCTCTAGTGGTGGTAAAGTGTACCGTCAGTCATCCCATGAAACAGGAAGGATCACATGCCCCATTATACATTAGTATTTTTGTAATTTTTTTTACAACAGTTTTGATTATATAGTAATAAAAACAGAAAGGTTAGGATCGAACAGAGTACAGTATTATGTAAATGAGCTATGGCACGCTGTATGTATTGTAATCCTAGTTTTTATTCTTATTATTCTAGTCTTTTTTTTATCTTTAGTACTTCTTGTTTGGAAATTGCTTTCTTTTCTTCTCCTTTATGTATTTTAAAAATACATATGTCTGTTTGTAAATTGATGTCAAGCATATATGGTTATGGTTCCTTTTACAAGCCCTCTGGGTTTTTTTTGTTTTATCCCACCTGTGCATTTTCTTAAGTCACTGCTCTTCTGAGTTCTTCTCTTTTGTTTTATTTTATCATGCGCACAAATAAAGAACTAAACTAAACAACTAACAACAGAGTATTTAAATCGAAATTGAGCAATAAGAAACCAGTAAATGTTATCACTTACTCTTGAAACTCGGCAATGCTGTTCATGGCATAAAGAATGCCGAGGGCAGAAAATGAAAACAAAAAGACGAAGGTCTCCATCTCTTTGTACACTGCTCAGCCTCCCTCCCTGAAATATCCACAGCACTGAGAAAAATACAAAACAGTCTTATGTCAATACAATCTGCTCCAGCAATAGTAACACTCAAATTTGATCAAATCAATATTCAAATGATGCCAATACATCAATATAGTTATAGGAACTGGAGCAAATTAAATAAATATTTTAAGAATTAAATTAAATGAATGTCATGAGATGAAATCCCGCATGAGGTTTGCAATTTTGAATTGAATGGAAAATAAGTAGAGCAGGCTCTTACCGTCTGGCTTTCCTTTCGGTGGATTAATCAAATTACAGCTGGCCTCAGGCAGACATGGCCTTTACTGGGAAAATAATGAAGTGGAGACAAAGAAGCTTTTGGGGGGGAAAAGTTGTGCAATTTGATTTTGTCAGAGATTTACATAAGTCGTATTAGTGAGCAGGCCGACATTCCTATTTATGCAGCAACACACTGTAAGGTGATTCCTGTTCTACTGAGCACTTAATGCTGTGTTCTTTTAAATGTTGTACATTGTGTGCTCTCTGCGATAAACTCACAAACGGAGACACAGGGTTCCACGATATGATGAGGTTAAACCGAAGCACTTTTTGTGTCAATTCCAAAATTAAAGATGGAGCCTAATCCCAGATCACATGTGTGTTGAAGTGTTTTGAATAAATCGTCATCGGTGATGTGTTAAACGTATGTTTCCTTGTGTCTCATCTTCATTGTTTGGTCTTTGTTAATGTTACAAATGGAGCTGTTGCGACGCACAAAAATGTTTCCCTCTCCATCTAATTATTGAATCCAGCAAAAGGTCTGGGAAATAACTTCCCACGATGGAAATGAATCACCAGTTTGTGTTTGTTACACAAAGCTTTTTCTGCTTCTTCTACAAAGGTCATTTAAACAAAGGAAGTGCCTTTGACGTCCTCTGAACTGAAAGTGCATAAACTGTATTATTCACAGTAACTAACTCCCGTAAGAGTCACAATGACCAGCTGCCCAATAGGCAACATTTAGTGGGAACTAGACACTAACAGGAAGTGAGAAATCCCTGCAGTGGTTATTCTGGGGGAAAATCTTCATTGTGTCTGTATGTATAATGGCTCTGCTTTGTGTGCTTTTTTTCTAAGTCCCTGGAATTACTGTTGAATTCTTCAATTAATTCACTCAAACAGTTGTAACTTTAAAATCCAGTTCACTTTAAACCAAGTGTTTGCAGTATGTTTCCAGTAGGGTGCACCAAATTCAAACTCAAAGAGCAGACTCAGTCATTTAATTACAGCTACTTTCAAGATACCACATAATGTATGCTTTTTTATTCAAGATATTTTAAAAGTATCAGAAATTGTCGAGGAATTGTGTTAGGAATTGGAGCACCACAGGTTTCTGCTGTCATTGTGTTAAAATTTGAGTCCGGGTCGATTGATGAGCTAATATGCATTATAAAGGTGGAACTACAATGTGCCAGAATGCTGCTTTTACATCCTGTATCATCACCCAGCACCTTGCTGACATAAGACAATACAACAATATCAGACAGGGAAGACAAAGCACAGCCCTTCCAGTATCTTTCAGGAGCAGTACCTTAAAATTGCACACAAACAAACACACACACACACACACACACACGCACATGCACACTCACGCACGCTCACACACACACCGTCCTTTGCTTCCCACCATCCTCCTTTGTTGGGAAAAAGAGGGACTGTTATACCCGGAAAGCAGTGGCAGTGCGTGTTTGCTGGAAACAACTGGAGCTCTTCCAGCTCCGTCGTTCAATAAGGAGGAATGGACAGATGGATGCCAAAATGAGACAGCGACTGCAAGGGGAAGATGAACATGCACTCTGTTTAACATCTAAAAGGAAAATACGCTTTTGTATAATAACTGTCTGCCGGGATGTAGTCAATGTGATTTTCTAAAATGAAAATACCATGGAAGAAACAGCAATGAAACACTTTTGTTTTCAGTTGCACAAAAAAGTATTCATAAATAAAGGTAGTGCAAAAGGTTTTTATGATCTAGTTTATTCTCCTTTTTTATAAATTGCCATTCACACTCTCTTTATTCTGTTGTGCATTGACATTACTTTGCCCATATGCTATTTTATGCTGTTGTGTAATACTTTTTTTTCTTTTTTAGTTTCTTAGGAAGTCATTAGCTTTGATTATTACCATCATTAGTGATGGGAGTGGGAGTGATTGTAATTGCAGCAGCAGTGGTATTGTGCATGGGATAAATTTAGGTCCATAGCCTCTAAAAGTGAGAGAGAGAAAACAATTGCTAAAGCTTGCGATTCCAGGTACGACTAGTGAAAGAAATGATGTACTATTAAAATGAAGGAGTTTATTTGTCTTAAACGACTTAGTTCTTGTGTCAAAATGTCAGTTTTCCCAGGATTTGTTGGTTTTTACTGCAGCCATTCAAGGAAAAGTTGTTTGTGAATGAAAAACAAATTGACCATTTTAAGAGTTGCAGCCACACATGCATTTAAATAATAGTTAACATCTGATACAGGAACATTTATTTAGACCTCTTCCCTTCAATACTTGCTTGCTGACCTAATTTCCAGTTATCATAGAGTTGAATGGCTCAATTGACAACAAAAAAAAGCATTTAAGCGTTATAGGTCTTACACAATGATGTATATTACTATTGTATAAACCACAGATTAGATAGATAGATAGATCGATAGATAGATAGATGGATAGATACTTTATTATTTTTGCTACAGCAGCATTAAAATATACAGGTTACGCAATAAAATATAAAAAAGAAATGCACAATAGATACAAAAAATAGAATAGAATAATAATATTAAATGAAATAAATTTGAGTTAACCAACCTAAACAGTTTATTTCTATTAAATTCATATATTATTTGCAGAATAGAACACTTTAGTCTCACAGGCAAAATATAACAGGTTTATATTTGTATAAAGGCAAATGTGTAATTATTTAATGTGTTGACGTTAAGGCCAATAACAGAGCTGTAACTGGTTAATTCCTCGTCTCCTCTTTCCCCCCATTTTTTTCTATTTATTCTAAATCGACACATAGGATTAGGTGTGCCAAACATCCCCGCGATGAACTATTTATGGCCCGGCTGTTTCTCTGGCTCGCGACCGTCGAGCGGCAGTGCGCGTGACGACAGCGGCGGAAATATATTTTCTCGCTATTCAAAATGGCACCGTCTCAATCAGGAAGTGGAGAAAACAACTAAGAAGAATAAGTTGGATAAAAAAACCCTTTAATTTCTGTTACTTTGACGCGAGTCCTTGCTCGAAGCCCGCCTGTGTGCCCGTGGTTCGGATCGAGAATATAAGAAATACGTTCACGGTGAGTGGAAATCAAGGATATTCTGGGTGAAAAAAAGACGAAGCGACACATCGGCAGCTGCCTTTTACAACGAGACGCGTCCTGGGGAGCCTCTCCTAGGCGCGCACGTTTTTAACGACGGGACGCGCCGGTTCTCCCGCGGTCGTCTTGAGTTTAGCGCGATCGTGGTCAACGGTGTCGGTAAACTCGGGACCGAGTTGGGACCGAAGGAAGTCCGGCGGGGTTGTGGTGAATTAACAGAGACGCCGTGATGTGGATGTGTCTGCTTTACGTTGTGTTACGTAAAGAAAGGCCGGGCTAGCTGGTTCGGAGCTAACGCGTCGGTGTTAGTTAACCAGCAAGTAACTCATCACAACATTTTAACGTTATTTAAAAAACTAACACGCTGGGTTGTTCGCTGGACACACAAACTATGTTATTGACACGGTCTGAAAGTAATTTAAGGTTTTATTCAGCAGACTAACGAGCGTTAGTTAGGTAGAGACGTTAATCCAATAACTCTGGCGACGTGCAAAACGAGCGTACCCAACGTCAGAAAACGAGCTACGAGCTATGCTAATCTAGCTAGCACAATCGGCTACACAAAGTACGCCTCGTCTTATCAAACTAGTGTCGTATGTTGCTGCTTTTTTAACGTCCACTGTTAGTGGCCGACATGTCGAAGTGGACGTGTCAGAAGTTCTTTGGAGCCGACGTTAGCTTTCTTGCTATAGCTTGTTAAATGTACCGAGCTAGCTAGCTAACGGTGTAACGTAGAGCCTTGGCTGCCTTTCTTTGTGCTGAGCGGAGACTAATCTGCCTCTCTACCTTTTCTTCAAGAGAAGCTACTATTCGGCTGTTTTTAGTTGCGTGAAAACGTTGCTCAAAGTCTACGTAAACGTACGTAAACACACACACACACGCACACACACACGTGAGGAAATATTAGGTAACGCTGGTTTAAAGGCGATGCACGTTAATGTTTTTGCAACATTGAGTTAGTTGGGAATGGATGTAGTTGTCGCAAAGCTTTCGGGGATGTAGCCCCGGCGTGTGTTATCATGACGTTACACTCCTTTATGAGACGGGGGGACGTTATAAAGCAGCGTAGTGACGTTAGTTACAGGTTAGCTATCCTGTTCCCAACGTTGGTGATCAACTTCGGTCGGCCACGCAGCCAAACATTGCATGCAACATCCCCAGATGTTTGTTTTTTTTACCCTAAATGAAACATTGTAGCTGTGCGTGCATCAGCTAAAGTATTCAAGCCAAGAAAGAAGTGGCTTTACTGTGTGTAATGAAGCGTGCCCCTGATTATGCCACTGTACTAACACAATGTGATTAAAACACACTTAAGTTAAGGGTTAACACGCTACTGGTGTTTGCTTGAAATTCATAGCTTCTTTTGTTGAAGTTAAAATAAATATATATGACCTGAACATTTTGGCTCAATGTGGGACAGAAACCATACACATGGGGATATTCGGGGGCGACTGAGGCATCTGGAAGGGGTGACCAAGGAAATGAAAATTGTTCTCACAAAGCTGTCCCCTCTAGTTCTTTTTCTTTCTTTCAATTCCCACTTTTTTTAGTTTCCAGTGTGCCTGATGCCTGCAGCCGAGGCTAGACAGGCCTCATGCGAGCCTTGACATAGTGGGTTGCTATGGTGGCCGGCTGGCTATTTTTCTAATTGTGTCATTCCCCCCCTCCTTGTCACAGGGTACTACTTGGTAACTCTAAAGTGAATGACATGCAGGGATTCTGTGTTTTACTCGAGTGCCCTTAACCCCAGTGACACAGTCAACAACCATGGTATCCCTTGCATTCAAATACCTCTTGCAGCCTGGTCTGTCTCTCTTTCCCAATATGGGTTTTAATTGCAACAGCTGTTTAGATAATGGATTTTTTTTAATTTTTTTTTAATTTTTTTATAAAGGTGAAATAAAAGCAAAACAAAAATGCAACTCACTGCTCTTTTTTTTGTTTCACCTGTACACAACCTAGACTACTAAAACGTATTAGGAGGCTGTCCTCGGAGACAACTCTACTTGCAGGGAAATGTCTTCATCATATGGTTGTTTTTGTTCTGTCTTTTGGTGTTACCAAAATAATAGGGTTTCATGAAACAGTTGATATATTTCACACACGTAATACTGGCTACTTTTGGCAACCAGCGTGCCGTGTAATATTTTGTGGATATGTGCCAACGCCTGCCCGCTGTTCGGGACAGTGTTTGTGTGTGAGAGTTAAGTTTGTGCTGCACAGCTTGTCCTTTTTCTAATTTTCCTTTTCTAACCACTGTGTCAGACAATTTATGGCTGCCTGCCCCGCAGGGACTCTGAGGGTCACAACACACTGGATCCGTTGATAACTGTGTTTAGAGCCTACAGGAACCATAAGGTCGATACACAGGGAACATGTGGAGTGTTTCACAAAGCGGGATTAGCAAGTTGGTGTGCTAACTTTGAATATTATGACCATTTTCTTTCATGTTATGTTCCAGTTTTCAGATGTTTCAGATAACTATCACCAGGAAATGGCATGCTCTTTTTTTTGTTTGTTTGGGATGTTAGTTTTCGAAACGCTCACTGGTGGTGTGAGCTCACACAGCTGTGAACCGTGGCTCATGCCCCCTGCTCTTTGTGAATTGGCCTCCATTCTCCCTGCCTTCGTTTTTGCTAGCCCTTTTTCCTCCCCTCTCCAATTGGTGCCAGTGATAAATCTAATTTATGGCCCGTGGTCTGATTAGAGTGAAAGTGAAAAACGTGGAGTGGAGGAGGGGAACCGGGGGGCTAGGTAATACGTTTGATTCAGTTCCTGCTTTCCCGGAATCTGGCCTTCATTAGATAATAGTTCATGTATTAAACATAACATGGATGTTTGGTCCGAAGAGAGTGAAAGAACAAGGGGTGGTTGTTGGGAATATGTGGCTATACTGTTCACTTCAACACTGGGACAAAAAACAAACGGGTCCTTTACAATGGGCTATTTGAGTATCCCATGTCCCAACTAGTATCCAGACCTGGAGGCTATGTGGATCTCTCCCAAGCCACATAAGAGCTCTGTATGAGATGACAGAAACGCAGGCGAGCATACAACACTCTGGCATTCCTCACCGCTTTGCCTTATGGTTTTCTGTACGAAAGGTGTGTCAACATCCCTCTTAGAAAAGCAAACAATGATTTCAAAATGGGACTCATCCAGGAAGGAAATTTTAGAGAAATACAGGTGTCCACATTGATGGATGACTGAATACCTTGTGTGTCACTTTCAGTTATCAGCTTAGATTTATAACCAGCTCCGTGTGATAAACGGGGAAGTGAAAAAACAAACATTGTTTCAAGGCTGACACGCAACTGGATTGTAAAATGTTTAAAGGGTTGTATAGTGGTCATACATGCCACATTTAACACCAAAATAGTTTATCAACTGAGGTTTCTCAACATATGGCTGGCACGCCGGCATGGGACTCTTAAAGTAGACTTGATGACCCTCGATATTCTTGTTTAAAGGAACAGTGTGTACCATGTAGTGGGATCTGTTGGCAGTAATGGAATATAGCATTAATAAGTATGTTTTCTTTAGTGTATAATCGCCTTGAAAATAAGGACTGTTTTCGTTATCTTAGAATGAGCCGTTTGTCGGCTCCTCTCAGCCATGTTTCTACAGTAACCCAGAACAGACCGACCGGCTTCAGTTTCCCGACCGCGGTCGTAAAAACACAGGGGGGGGGGGACGTCGTTGTTTTGGTCTCCAGGGTTCGGAAAACAAATCATTAATTTCTGCACCATCGCAACGTTCACTGTACAGTCACTTGAAATCCTCACCGCTAAACTAAAGTCGACTTTCTTCTGCCCCGCCGCCAACTCGTTCGCTCACACTAATTCGCCACTCACTTCCCACTACACTCTGCTATTCCCTAATTGACCTACGCTACTCGTACAACAACATGGCTCTGGATGGGGCCGTTGGCGTTTTCACGCGGTCGCGTTGCCCAGCGTAGTACTTCTTCACGGTTGGCTCACTTCTGAGTGCAAACGTGATTGCAGAAGAGATTTCCGCGTTCTCAAAAAAAACATTTGCACACATAGCTCGTAGAATCATATTGTTTTGAATACAGTGGGCTAAAATGTGTATCGTATTTCCATACGATACATGCCCCTCTCACTTCTTTTGAGCGGCCGTGATCAGAATGGAACAAAACGGAACCAAAGCACACTCTTAATATGTGGGTGTTTCAAAACAAAAGGAGCCTTTTTGAAACAATGCCTCGTCTGTAGCCCGCCGCTTCACCGCAAATGTTTCCAAATCAGTTTACTGTAACAAAAGTAAGGTTGAGGGTGGAAGCAGTCGCACTAAAACTCAGACCATGGCCATATTATCCCTGGCCACCGTGGTCTCTGTCTGGTGGAAGGATATAGTGTCAGCAGATATGGTAACAGCAAACCACACCATTGACAAAGCATGCTGTCATTGGGGGAAATTATCACTATTTATTTTTTTTAAATTTGGAATTCACAGTCTTTTGTCGGTTTCTGGCGGTTTATATCCGCCGTGTCCTTTAGACTTAAAATAAGTGCATTTGCATTTCTAAATGGAATTGTCCTGTTACAAATACGTTATAGGATACCCAAAGGCCTCATCTTTAGTGAAGTTTATCAGTCAATACTATGAGTAAATGTTGACTATTCTTGTTTACTAGAATACTCACAATAAGTTCCCCAGGATATTTATTTTAAATGTTTCCGTTAGGGAGAGATAAACATTAGTCTGTATTGGGAATCCTCGTCTGACTCAGCTTCTACCAGTCAGTTCCGTTTCATTTGAAACATGTGCCAAATTTTAGCCTGCTTCGTCCTTCTGTTTTTTCCCCCCCGGTTTATTTACTTGTCTTAATTTACCTTTGTCCTTAAAGATTGGATCTGACATGATCTGGCCCAATTGAATTTATGTGTTGTTTTGTTTCTTTCAAGCGAGGCAACAGTTAATTTGTTCTTTGACTTCAACCAATCCTTCACACTCATGGAGGTGGGACCTGTGAGAAGATTAAACGGATTAGATCCAGAGGAGAATGACTGCTTGCAAGAATTACCACACTTTATTTTATTTTGTTTTACTAGACTAAGACAATGCAGTACATTTTCAATAAAGATACATTTATTGACATTGGCATTTCTCAAATGGATGTTACTTACTTGAGAAAACACCAAGATTCTGAAATTCTGTCTAAAACTCATCTGTTCTTTTTTTTTCACCACCACTTCTTCTTTGTAAAGTTCTTTTTACAGATTATTTGAATAACCAAATCACTTTTTCACAATGTTTCTAGAACCAACTGTGCCCGTCTGACTTTATTTTCTGCTTGGTTTACTGGCTTGCTGTGGTTCTACTCTTGAAGAGTGCGATAGCAGCCTCAGTCGATACCAGACGGATGAACTGGCTTGAACTGATGTTAGCATAGCAAAGTGGCACAGACAGACAGTCTCCCCGACGCTGTGCATGTGGGGCAATATAGGCCCGCCTGCCAGAGGAGGGAGGTCAATCTGTGTGGAGCAAAGTACTGTCTGTTCTTCCGCTGGTCAAATCCAAACTACAGGAAGCTAAAACACTTATTTTGGCAGCTTCCTTCACAGAATCATGTGTATTGTTTTTATTACCTAACTGAATTATATGACATTTTTTTATTTATACTATTTGCTCCAGCTCCCATTTTAGGCGAAGCTTAAGTAGGTGCTAAAAGACTACTAGTGCTATGCAACATGATATTTGGACAATTAGACTTCCAATTTCTGTTTGTAACGCCACAGCAAGCCTGTTTTTATCCTGTCTTCGTATCCTGTGCTCTCGTGCAGCAGTCCAGATTTGGCCTCCCTCCCTGTCCTATGTTGTTTGCTTGTGAAATGTGCATCAGATAGCTTTTGCCCGGTGTTTTGACTGACTCTGACTAGCCAGGACTGGGAGGGGTGTGTAGGGGGTAGAGAGATTCAGAGTCAGGGAACCAGCTGCCTCCAATCAGCAGCAGACTCCATCTAGGGGTCAGGCTGGGTGAGGGGGAAGAAAGAAAAATGAACATAAGGAAAATAGGGACATTGCTGGCACAGGACAAGGGAGGGATTGTGATGGAAATAGGAAAACGACAGGCCATCAAAAGGAAAAGAGGTGGGTAGTGATGGAAATGGGGAAGAAGTAGGCAAGGTCACTGAGAAAATATGTGGCCGGGGATGACAACAGTATAGACTGCAGCAGGAATGAGTCCTAAAACCAGGAAATTAGTTCGCATTTTTGCTCTTCCGGTGCCCTCGTCTTGAAGTCAGTGTTTCTTTTTAAATAGGTTTTTGGTTAGAGGCCTGAAATAAGGTCTGCTCTAAACATACACTTCAGAGATTTTCTTTCTACGATATGAAATACGTCAGCATATATCCCCACTTGTGAATTTTGGAGCTTTTTAAATGACTTGAAGTGGCTGAATGAGACGACTAAAACGTCATCAGGTTGAGCACTTGTTTGTCTTTAGCTTCGTGCTGGTGACGTGAGGTCATGTGACCGCGGTGTAGTTCAATTACAGCCTCACATTAGCTTTTTACTTCTGACCATTGCATTCACGCTTTTAAAAATGATAAAAGTCGTTCAATTGTGAAGATTATCTTGCTGACGAAAACGTGTAAGCATCATAAATACTTGCACACTAAAAAAAATGTTTGCGCCAGAGCTTATTTTCTGCAATAATCCAAAATAAATCGAATGGAATAATCCCACTGTCTTTTTTTATTAAGGGAACTAGTGTGATGCTAACTTCCGGGTTGGCCGACAAGAATACATCATCCCTGCAGCACTCTCTGGAGGAGCAGTGTGGTTTCTGGGCCGATGTTTGTACATTAAAAAAGCAACATTGCTTTTAGTGAGTCGAGTTTACATGTTTGTTATTTAACTGCAATTACAGGCAATCTGATATCATAACTTGCGTTATAATATGTCTGTTTTTAAGACAAAATACATTCATATTTGAGAGCCCACAAAATAAATACAGAGCTTTAATTGTCATTGCATTTATCTCCTTTTTAAGTTGGCACTTTATGCTTCTTTGCTTTGTCAACATCTGCCGAGACCGCAACATGAATCAAAAATACACACGCTTTGCGATTTGTATCTGTGAGAAAATGCATCCAGATTCAGTAGCTTGCACACGAGTTGCGTGCACAAACTAATCACCTGTTTAACCATCGCCATGTCCAGCCTCCGGTAGTCCGTGGGTACTTGTTTCGGTAATGTAAGCTATTGTCTGTTCACGTAACTAATTGAACAAGAGCAGAAAAAGGGGTAGAGAGCCGCACTCGGGCTAGCATGTGTCATCATCCCTCTATTCTGAGGAAATTAGATGTCAGAGGAAAACGGGGCAAAGAGGCAGCTAAGTGGATCGTTCTCGCTCTGATCAAGTCAGCCTTTGATCTATTTCTGGTGGGTGCTGCTGCTGCTGCTGCTGCTGCTGCTGCTGCTGCTGCTGGTGGAAGTAGAGGGATTTGCTCCTAAAATGAGTGTCATCAAGCCTGTGCAAACCAGTGTTTGGGATCTCTTTCTACTCCTCTGCACTTTGCAGTGCTCCGCTACGGCCTTCAAACTCTGTTCTGCCCTCACCTTTCTTCCCTCTTTCTTTATTTACCACAACAAAGGCATCCTCTGAGCCACGGGAGCTTGATTAAGCTCCCCATTTAAGGATGAATCACTTTAACGTCTCATTCAGCTGGTGTTTGTGGGCACAAAGATATTTATCATCAGGGCAAAATGGTGCTGAATTGCTGCGTGTAGTTGGGCTTAATGAGAATGTAATTAAGATAAATTGTTTTTCCTATTCTAAGTAACTAAACGTTTGAGCCCTGCTTTACAGTCGGACCCAGTCACTCAAATGACGGACCGTTTGTTCGGCGTGCTCCTGTCCGCTGTCCCAGTCCAGTGAGCCTCTTTTGATAAATATTTGAACGACCGAAATGCAATAACAAGGGACTCTTAAAACCCAATTTGTTTCCATTTCCCGGCTTTTGATAAGACAGTAGATTTGGTTACACAGTCATTCGATCATCGTTCTCCATCCTACCCGGTCACTGGGCTGTCCACAGCCCCTTTATGGCAATGTCTGTATTACTGAATGGAAATAGTGGTAGTGTGGACGGGAACAGGAACAGATTGATACCTGATGTCTAAGTCCTTCCATTTATGTGCATACGGTTACAGCATGGGGTACGTGTGTGTGTGTGTGTGTGTGTGTGTGTGTGTGTTGCATGTGCACACAGAGGCAAGTAGAGGCCTTTTGTGTTGGAAAAAGGTGCTAATTAATAATGTAGGCTGTTTTGAATGACGAAGCCCTGCGTTTCCCTGGGAAGTAACTTGTTCCTTTTATAAATATTTCATCACAGTAGCTAATGAATCCAGCCAGTCAGGGCAATCATAACCAACTAAGAGCCCCCTTGCTGCGCTGGTGTAAGGCAGCTGGGCCTCGATCATTTTTAACCTGATTACTGGTGATGCTGATGGACTCCGAGTGGTGATGAGTGAGCGTCTCTTCATTGGATTGAATGATCGTAGTCAGCCGGCTTGTTAATTGCGAAGAGGGATGCAGACTCCAACAGGAGAGTGACGGATTCCAACACAGGGCCGTCGCATGAGACACTTTTGTGTACCAAGCACGCACTCCTGCTGTGCACGCACGCTTCGAAAGTTCATCTTTGCGCTCCTAGACTTATCGAGACTCATTCACAAAAGCAACCACTGCGTCTGCGCTGGACTCGTTCAGCCAGCGCTGCGCTGCACTAGACTGAGGTCACGTACGCCAAGATATGCCCACACGAGTGACGATGGCTCGATGAGGGTTCCATCAGCTTCCCATGTGTAGAGTGAAACCTGTCACGCAGACAATGTAGGCTGCTGAGGAATGTGTCCAAAATGCTTCAGCTGTTGACGCCCTGTGTGTGTGTGTGTGTGTGTGTGTGTGTGTGTGTGTGTGTGTGTGTGTGTGTGTGTGTGTGTGTGTGTGTGTGTGTGTGTGTGTGTGTGTGTGTGTGTGTGTGTGTGTGTGTGTGTGTGTGTGTGTGTGTGTGTGTGTGCGCGCAGCTGATTTTGAGAATGCGGTCAATGAAGATGAAGCAGAGCTGCGTGTTAAAGGATCCTCTCTACCTGATTTAGTACGGAGCCCAAAGAAAAAGCAATGAGACAAGTGTGTCTGGAAGTAAAGGGACACATGCGAGAGGTGATGAGGCCTCAGTTGATTGTTGTTTGTAGAACCGTATTATTTTTTTTTTACAGCGCTTGTCCCACTCGCACTTCATCTCAACTAGCAATCGTGTTGATTTACGTTAAATGCCAACGTTACACTCGCATTGTGTGCCACAGGGTAACGTTAGCTTTAGCACTCCACAGAGCGGGTTGTGGAAAGATTGGACGTTTTCTTCTGAACACGCTGGAGCTTTAACGTTGTGCACTTGTGGTAGGCTGGTTTGTTTTTTTACAATAGCCACACCGGACAGAGGTTTTCTTTTGTTACAGCTTACAGTGATCACAAATGTTGGACTCTTTCAGACGTCTCCTTTAGCCCGTCTCGAAAGCCTCCAGTCCTCAGAGCACACCCGTAATGATCTTTGGGCGTCGCGTGGCCGTAATAATCTTTGAGGAGCACAGTGCGCTTAATGAAGTTGGGCTTATATGGATTAAACAAAGCTTCAATGCAAAGAATTTGCATCAATGATTTAAAGTAATCGTGTTACCTCAGGAATCGTTTCACCCCTAGTCATACAGTTCCTTACAGCGTTACACTTCTCACTGCATTTAAAGGGTTGCATGCATACATGTTTTTTTATGCACCTAAATCCCCTTTAAGGGCAATTAATTATTGTACACGTCAAGATTAAGAAGATTAATTCATCATACGTGCAAATGCACAAAATATGTAGTTGCGTGTGGGTGGAAGTATGATTATACATCAACACTCCACATGTGCATCTGGGAGTGAGATGTTGCACGCGCTAGGCAGGGTGGTTGTTCTCCTCGTGAGCGTTAATCGTGATTTAGCAGCTTAAGGAAGTCACACTTCCCTGGATGATCCCCATGTGCTCACTGCTGACACACATCGAAGGCCACCGGCAGCACAACCAGGCGGCCTCTTCCTCCCACCGCCTGCGTTTTTTACCTCTCGCCCGGCGAGCACACGTTTGGTGCCGCGATCAACAACGCGCCTAGTAAACGCACATCTTGTGTTTTCTGAAGCGACCGAGGAATGATGCTTGTTCACTTCGGAACAGTGACTCACCGGGGGCCAAGGGCAACCGCTTGCCTCAAAACCTCCAATGGGGCCACATCATTGGAAATACTGTATTTAACGTCACTAAAATATTGCAGTCCTTCTGCACAGAGAAGTCAGTCTGTATGTATTTTGGTGTGTTCAGCGCATAATGTATGGGCTTGTTACAATTTTTTTTTATTTTTTTTTTAAAGATTTCACAAATTCTGCACATGAAATGGCCTAATCTCCCTGCAGTGAGCTTTTGCACCAGACCACCCACAGACACACACACAGAGAGAGACACACACATACACACACACGCACACATTGGAGGGGGTTGTACAAAAAACAGCAGTAACCTTTGAAGTAATTAACAGATTACACTGCAAAAGAGTCTCTCTTTCTTTTTGTTTTTAAAAAAATATCCTCTCCAGCATATAAGACATGCACATTTTTGCTTCGCTGTCTTGATACAGACTATAAATCCAGATATTGAGAGAGACACGTTTTTTAAATAACCATGCAGTGCTATAAAAAGGACTTATGTGTGTGACGCTTTCTGATGAATGAATCCTTGTCTCCCTTGTGCTGCAGTGGGCATGTTTCATGTTCCTTTATCTTCTGTTTTCTTTCTCCCATATCGCCGACCCTCTTCTCCCCACTGATGGCTTTCCTCATCACCTCCCTCTTCCTCTCCGCGGTGGTTTGGAGGAGTAGGGGGGTTTTGCTGGGTTTTTTTCCGGTAATGCGAGGCCTTACAGGAAGGAGATATGTGGGACCAGTCTTGCAGTGATCAGTATCGATTATCCTCAGAGGCACGCTGGAGGAGTGGGGGGTGGGTGGGGTGTTTCGGTAACAGGGGACAGCAAGAGGCAGACATTTTTCTGTTGCTAAGAGACAGTAACTGGCATGGTACTGGTGGGTGACGTGGCTACAGGGGATGCAATGACAGCGCCTGGCTGCTCAGGAGAACTGGTGTGTCTTCAGCCGTCAGACTTATTGATGAAATTATTCTGTCGGCTGAGGCATGTATGCTACCACCACTACTACTACTACTGCTCCTACTACCACTGCTACTTACTACTACTACTACCACACTACCACTACTACTACTACTACCACCGCATTACTAGGCAGTTATGTATTCTGGCTTTCACATGCACTGATATATTGCTAAAATTAGTTTTACTCCTCTGAATGTGCATTCCGACTGCTGTCACAGAATAATTCCTTGATGTAATGGCTCAGAGACTTGACACTGCAACTGTAGTTTCATATACATCACATCAACCACATTATTCAGTAAGAAAACACAGACAAAGTAACAAAATTGTGTCAGTTTAGTTTCTCTCTCTCGATCTCTTGCTCACATACTTGCAGTACAACCACACTTTCGCTTTCGCGCCCTCCTTTTTTTTTTTAATAGTAGTTGGTATTCAATTACATAAATGCTTGGTTGAACAGTGTTACACCCAGTTTGAGTGAGGGTTCTAATTGTGAACCCAGCTCAGATACTCCATGTTGATCCATTCGTTACCCGTTCCTTGCATGTTGAAAAGTTTTTTTTTTTTTTTTTTTAAATGTATCAAGGCTTTTTACCCAGATCAACTGGCGTTATGCTTAAGAACCCTTGATGCATCCAAGATTTCAGCCTCCTCGGGGTGTTGCATGGCATACAATGCTTCAGCAACAACGGGGGCCTCACACGGCTCTCCAAACACACTCCCTGACTGCCCTGAGCTGCCTTGCTTTCCGGTCCCTGCCTTTTATCTGGACGTCGCAGGCTGGAGGCTGTCCGTACATATTCAGAAGGTATCTAATATCCGTCTGCCTCAGACCTCCTGCCTAGAAGGTTTGCCCGTTGGTTCTTTGAGTTGGGCTTCAACCTTACCCAGACACTATCGTACTGGTTCTTTGAGGGTGAAATGGCCTTCCTTTATGTGTATTGGCAATGCAAGTGGTGAATATGCTGGGTCAGTTCTCTGTCTCACACACACACACACACACAAACACACACACACACACACACACACACATATGCACACACTCAGACACACAAAGGCTCTCTTATTTAGACCGGCATGAACTCTATTAGGATTTATTACCTCTGCTTTGTCCCCAGTGAACACGCCTGGCCTATGTTTCAGATTGGGGGCAAACTGGAGGAAGGAATGAAGGAAGGGAGAGAGGAAGGAAGGTAGCAAGTTTGATTAGTTTGGGGCAAGGGGGTGCAACTGACATTCCACAGACATGCACTGTGGAGTGCCGAGAGATTGGATTGATCCGGCAGCCAAAATGGTGAGATTTGTGAGATATTTGTGAGGTTTTCAGCCTGGAGGTAACATAGAATTCAGTTTTTTACCAGCTTGACGGCAATGCTGATAATGTTTTTGCCTTTTGAGTCTTATGTGTGTGTCGTCATGGCAAAATGGTGGTTTTGAGTTCTTTACCTGGCAAAACCTTGATGTGTGGTTGAGATCAAAATGAAGGTCACGTAAATTTTTATATATATTTGCCTGCATTTAGAAACGGTAGTTTACGATTGGTGTTCTCATATACGTCCGAGAAACGGATCTATTGTCTCGGCACATGTAGTGAAAGTGTGCTAAAGCTTACTTCATGAAATTTCTACATTTCTATTGTCATAAAGCCTTAGTGTCAGGCAGCAGAAGAACAAGCTGCCAGAGTCATTTTGGTCTCTGTGTGAAACCATTTCAGAAGAAAGTAGGTCATTGTGGTCAGTTTCCCAATTATAGAGGAGTGTGTCTAATGTATTCCGACAGATTGAAGAGGCAAATCTGTAATGTAAATGTGAACCAGAAGACTAACAATAAAACTATAAAAATCATAATGTTTGTTGTGGCAGTGTTTCAAAGATGATTTCACAAAGAGCGAGCTGTTTCTTTTCAGAGTTTCGCATTTTATTGCATTAAATAAGGTTCACATTTACAAATGTTGGAGAGAGAGAGAGAGAGAGAGAGAGAGAGAGACTTATACATATTTTCACCCTTAAACGAACATATATTTTGTGTGTAGTTTCATGACCTCATGTCCTGAGTGTCTCTTTCCGCCTCTTGTCTGTTGGGAGTTGATAGCTGAAGGCCTAACTTCATGTCCGTACTTCTTACAACATCAGCTGTGAATCCGAAGGCCGGATTCCACGGATTGCCCGACTTCACTTGTCACAGCTTCGGCCGGGAAGCTGAAGGCTGGTTTCCACTGGAGACAGAGAGGGAGCCAAGCTCTTAAGCCTAATATAAGACTGTTGGACATAATCGCAAGTAAATAAGGTTTTAACCTGCCAATACATTTGTAAACACCTATACAACTTGCCCCCTGATTATATAGGTTTGAATTTCCGAAATAGGTGGGTGTGAAAGAAAGAGAGGCAGGCAGGCAGGCAGGCAGGCAGGCAGGCAGGCAGGCAGGCAGGCAGGCAGGCAGGCAGTGGGGAGCTTGTTGTTGAAGCCTTCTCCCTATGTCCAGACATTCTGGTCTAGCTAGTCTAACCTGTCATTTTATGGGACACGAACAGCGTGAGCCGCAACACACCCATCTAGCTGTATGTGACAGAAACGAGCTACTGCCGAGCTACTGCGCTGCACCTCCACGACGGCACCGCGGGGTTGGTCAGCCGTTATCAACGATAACCTCCTCATGCAGAGTGGCGGTGATTAGCGATTACCCCAGTGGGGGCGCACACACTGGGACTCGACCGGCAGCATAAACAAAGCACGGGGAAGCTCGGATAACAACAAGCTCTGAGGGAGAGCGACTTCGATCTCTGCTCAGGACTTCATTGCTCCACTATATCTTTGTCTAACATGTAGCTGTTTGCTGATATATTAATGCTCTGAATTTTGGAATTTAGTGTAGGTTTTCAACATGTATATTACCACAAAATAAAACCGTCTGCACCGAGGAGGGGTGAGTTGTGCCAGTACTATACCACCGTATGTTGATTCACCGTACATAAACTATATGCTATACTTTTAGAATAGGCCTTTTCCTCTGCTTCCCAGCCCGTGTCCTCTGTTGTGGAACTCCTGCTGGGATTTTAATTGGCCCTCTGATGAATGGTGAACCTTCAGTGATGTCAGATGACAACCGGCTAATGAGGGCTGTCAGTCAATAGATATAATATCAAACTGCATTATGAATAAGTCCTGAATTCAGTCTGTGTGGCAACAAAGGCACAACTGGATTTTTTTCTAGAGAGGGAAGACCAATTGTTTGTCTATTCTGCTTCAAGTCATAGAAGTTATTGATTTACCAAATGCATAAAAACATTTTATTTGGATTTTGTTATGTTGAACTCTTCAGGAGTGTGCGCGTCTGAATCAACGTCTTCTTGTGAAATGAACTGTACCTGTTAATATTTTTTTCATTGCACTCTTATTCAGCTTTCCAAGGCCTCTTTTATATTTTTGTCTGCTCTATGATTACTTTTTCTGAAATTTGAAAATGTTACACAACATTTTGAGTTCAGCCTTTACATAAAGTGCACTTTTATCTTTCCATTGTCGGCCAATGTTACAGCTCTTTTGCTGTGCCCTCTTTAATGATGCCATTGCTGGTGGAACATTTTTTTAAAGAAGTGAGAATAGCCACATATATTTATTGGTACTCCTGGCTAAATTTGATTTTCCTGTCATTGAGGTCTAGTCTATTAAAGAGACTTTTTTCCACTTGCTTTTATCCAAAACTTTGATGTGGTATTGATCTCTATGTGTCCTGGAACAAATTCCCTGCAACTCCTCTAATGTCTCCTCGCCCTTCTCTCCCTCTCCCCTCTCTCCTCTACATCCATCCATATTCTATCCCGTCTTCCTCAGGTCATGGAAAGCATTTGCCCTTGTTAGAACGCAGTACTATCTCGGACACAGCCAGCGCGCCGGTGGTGGTCGGAGGGTACATAGCCTAAATCAGCTGGTGGTCATGTGTGAAGCTGTGGTCTGATGCCCACCCTCCCCTCAGCGCTGGCCATGGACGGGGAGAACTACCTGCATCCAGAAGGCCCTCAGCTGGACAGCAGCTTGTTCTCTGTGGCCTCCTCTAACATGGAGGTATGCTGAATGCATTTTTAACTTAAGTGTTTTTTTTTTTTTTCTTGTAGCCATGTGCCTGTACTGTGTATGCCAATGCATTATTAATCCCTCCCACTTTTACATAAGTCCAATAAACTCCTTTGAGTAAACTGCGATAGTTTAATTGACCTCTTGCTCTTATAGGATATGTGTAGTATATTCTGAATAGTGCTCGGGATCAATCCCCAAAGACTGTGCTTAAATGCAACGTAACAAGTGCAGAACGATGCGTTCTTGCATTGGAGTGTTGGGTACTGAACAAGTTCAATGCATCGGCACCTTTTCTTTTCTCTTTCCTCGCTATCTCATTTCCAGCATAATGGTTAAAGACACGTCAGCTGTACCTAAACCTCATGACGTCTCAAATATTTGCTGATAGACATCCGAACATTGGTGAACGTCACTTCTGCAGAGCAGTCATCTCGACATGTGTGGGAAAGGAAGTGGTCCTGCCCGTGGTTTTAAATGCCAGGCACAGCTGCTTATGAATTATGTGTTCCTATGTAGATGAGGCCAAATAACAAAAAAACAAAGGCCCATGTTACTCACGTTGTTGCACTTATCTGTAGGTGTCGACATTGTTTGGTTTCATGATTTTATTTTGAAGTTACCGGCCCTCTCAGATTTATATTGTCACTTCAGTATGTGGTTGAATGGAATGTTCAGTTTCTTTTTGTGCTCACAGTAATACAAAATTACATGTGAATAAAGTCAGTTTCAGTTTTAATTTGAGGTTATATCTACCAATGAAATTGGCCCAATGGTCTTTGAGCACCACTTAAAAAGAAATCCCATTTAGCTCCACTGTACTGGGGTAGCAAAAGAAAATCCAGAAAATTTCCCAAAATCTTGGCTCCCAACACTGAAACTATCTGCCTCACTGGATACCACAAGGGATAAGTAGTGAGAATACGGCTACACTGGCCGTTTAAAGGCTTATACAGTTACACTGGAACAAAAGTAAGTCAAAGTACTATCTGTCATCATTTACATGTGGTTTGGAGCTCCGAAGACCTTGTGTTGTGAAGATGTGGTTTGGTGCAACACGCACGGTTGTAATGGTGACGATGGTATTCTCTTCCACTGAATTGTAAAGATAACATGAAACGAGGTCAGTTTCTGTTGCTCGTTTTGCCAAAACAACCATCGCTGAAGTGATGAACACGTAGAGCCTGCTCCTTAAAAAAATAAAAGAGAAAAAAAAGGGGTAGTTTGGATTTATTTCAAGTGAGATTGTATGAGGTACTTATCAAAAGTCAGTTTATTGGCAATCGACACGCCCCCAGTTTGGAAAAGCAAGCAGGATTACCAGCACGAGGGACGAGCAGTGTACTGCTGTGGGCGTATTTTAGCATACTGAAAAGAAAGGCCCACCTAAAGAAAACAAAAACAATATCAGTTTGAGTGTACGCTATATTTAGAATGTTTCCCCTGCTTTACCTTGACGTCAGACAGCTCTTTCTTTAGCCATTAAAATCCATCTATGCTGTCTTTAAGCCACTGGCTCCTTTGACAAAACCGGTCATTTTGCTTTGCAGAACACGGGACTAGCTGGTCTGCCGTTGCCTTCATTGGTTAGTTAGTTTGGGTTATTGGTGAATCTGTGATTACCCTTTTTAGAGCACCAAAGTCTGTGTGTTTTAGTTTGGTACGGAAAATATTCAAAATATCGCGACACTGACTGGTGGATAAGCACCGCGTACAAACCCACTTCAAACATTTGAACGATCCCCTTAAAGATGTCCAGTGTTATATTTCTATGCTTTTTTTTTTCTTTTCGTAACATGACCGATTTTTCTTTTCTTCTGTTCTGTTTCAGAGTTCAATATATGCCTCCTCTGGTTCCTGGGGATCCTACTCTCAGCCGCCTGGATACAGCATACACTGCCCTATGCAATCTGGAAACCAGTAAGTGAATACAAACTCACAAACACGATCGACGGCACCTTTCATCATCACGAGCTGAGGACGACGGTGTACCAGCTGAAAACATGACACAAGGGACGACACAGCTTCGGGGGGACTTTTCACACTGTTCGCTAGTTCTTACGTGGTGGCTGAGAATTTTCCATATCAAATACCATGTTCTCACAGCAGGCAGAGGCCTTTTTAGATTGAGGGCTGCAAACTCTTGAAATCGGGCGACAACTACCCACACGAGTTTCACACGTGAGCTGACAAAATGTCCCGTTGGCCCCCGGCACGCAAGTGTTACACGTTTATATGTAGTGTCGTGCTTGTGTTCAGTGTGGTTCTATGAATATTTTTCAAATGGTGTGTATATTTGACACATTATTGTGTGAGACAGCCACATCTACATGGCAAAAAAAAAAAACACACTTCCCCTTAATTTATAGACCTTTTGTGAAGGAAGGGATCTATTACCAGAAATGGAATAGAATATCAAAAAGTATGATTTCTTTCGTGTGTAATCACCTGAAAGTAAGAATCGTGGTATTTTTGTTACCTTTTAGAATGAGCCGTTTATATTTATCTGTGCCGGCGGCCATGTTTCTACAGTGGGGGGTTAATCCCAACATCCTGCGCCTCTGCTCTGTTTTAATGACATCACCGCTAAATGGGAGATGTTTGTCTCTTTCCTCCCACATGAGGTGCGTTTGCGTGCGAGAGATTGTGTAATTTAAAGGCTGTGCAGCGTCTTGCGCAGACAGAGCAGAAGCGGCTTCAGGCCTGGTCTGTGTCACGGTTGTATTTGTCGAGCTGCAGGACCGCTGTGCGCTCGCATACGTTTTGACCAAGACGACGGCCCAATGAGAGATCAATGCAGCTGAGCCGTCTGCCTCAATTGGTCACCGTGCATCTTTTTTTGGGGGGGCTGTGCTCGGATGCTGCTCTTGACTGTTGCTTAGCGTTTGTGAAAAGGTGTGTCTACGAGGGATGGACTGTCGGAATGAGATTAAATACAAATAATTATTCGAAAGATAGGATTTCAAACTTCTAAAATGACTTGATTTTAGTCATCACCAAACCCGTGTCATGTCCAACACAACGCAGGACGTGTCTGTTCAGTTCGTGGCGTTCTGCATTGTTATCGCTGTCTGCGGTGTTTCTTTGAAAGATCAAGCGGCCGATGGCGCGAGAGCTCCGTCTGTGGTTCTCGGGTCGCCTCGAAGGCACGCGGAATTGTCTGACATCAAGCTGGTTTTACAAGACTCTTTATCACACTCTCTTGTCTTTACAACGTACAAATATCACGATCAAAATCATGGCGTGTGGTTCAGATTGAGATCGGTGTGATGGAATATCATCGCGTGGCTTCATTGTTTTGTCGTGAAGGCCCCCATCTGGAAAGAGAGCGATGGTCTGAAAAGGTGTCATGTCGGCATTATTCTGTGTCAGTAAATGTTATTTCCCCCCAGAGTGACCAGACCGAGCCATGGCTCTAATCAGGAGGTCGCCCTTGGTAACTATGTAGGCTGAAGCACTGCAGACATTTTTACATCTCTGCTCTCAGTTTGACCAAGTAAACGGGACGGATGTTCTTCCCGGTCGCTGCGGCTCTTCTTCACTTCCCTGCTGCTGCGTAGTCCGGCCGACTAGCACCACGCAGTCATGATGCAATTGATTGACTTCTCGCACGGCCATTGAGAGCGAGCAGAGGAGTGAATAGGTCACATGTCACCGGGGAGGAAACGGTGTGAATGGGCCGGCGCTCTGGCTGCACTGATTGATGCACCGACTGACGAGCTCGCTCACCTCCGCACAGCAGAAACGTTCTCTTATGAAAATGTCACAGAGACTCTTAACTATGTAGCGTTAGCAGAACAGGAACCGGTCTGTTATCGGTCACAACGCTGGAGTTTACAGAACATGGACGTCATAAAAACAACACAACACGCTAGCCTTCTGAAAGGTAGTTATATACGTGTATATATATATATATATATATATATATATATATATATATATATATATACTGATGCTCAGTTTTTTTTGTTGAGACTTTGTCGAAGAGGCGTCTGTTCTTTTCTATTTGGGCATCACTTGGTGTTGCACCATACACAAGGCAGTTTCTCCAACTTGGGTTTGAGACCTCGCATGGGATCACTTGATATTCTTGTTCCAAGACTGATATATTGCTAATTCCATATGATTTCAACAACGTTTGGGTCTTAAAACGTGGAGGGACAGGCTGGAAAAGCTTGAAGTCCTGACATCGGGCTCTGTTTTGGTTTATTAAGGAGTGTTGCTTTGCGGTGTCATTTTCAATACAATCTATTTTGTATAGTTCAAAATCACAAATTTGCCTCCGACGACTTTACAATCTTTACACGTACAGCATCCTCTGTCCCGGGACCCTCTCATCTGCACAGGAAACTCCCACCCAAAAAAACTTTTAACCAAAATAAAAAAAATATATTTTATGTCACTTTATTTGGTGATGAAGTGACCTGCCCATATAAACCTCTGCAAAATAACACAAACCCCATAATTCATGTTTTGCTCATCTTTTCCACTTTCATTCTACGTCCTTCGACCAGCTGAAGTTTTCTTCTGATTTTGGCATTAATGACGGTGACACGGAGAGATTGATGAGTGAATGTGACCACCATCTGTCGTCCGTTATCCACTCGCTGTTCGTATCCCTTGGTGATGGCCTTTCCTTTCCTTGCAGGCTCTAATTGATGATGTGCACAGTCAAAGAGACACAATCACGCGCAGCAGATCCGCTGGCTACATTTTGTGGAAGCAGCACCGAACTGAAAAAAAACAAAAAAAAAAACACAGAGACCTTCGTGCTAATGTGAACATCAAACTCGATGGTTATGATTTATCATTCTACAGTCACAACTGCCGTGTAAGTCATCGAGCGCGTTGGAGACCGACATAGAGTTGCACCAAAAAAAAACTGTTCGATGAATTTAAAACTTCTGTCTTGATTTAAAAACTCCCTCTGGGCCGTTTTTTCTCCTAGTTCCTCCTGGTGTTTACTGGTCAGGATGTTAACAACCTCAACGCGTTCACTGACCACATGCAAAACATGGACATGCAAAAAAACACTAAACGATGTCGTGCAGTAAAACGCCCTGCACGGTGTATTATGGTAATGTGCTTAAATATCTTGGATTTCCCTGATGTTCTCTTATTCCGTTTTCTTTTATAGAAACAATTTAAATATGGGAAAATAAGGCAGACGGTTTTGAATCTGTTGAGCAAACGACAGTAACAGTTTGTGGTAGCGTGGTTCAGTCCGTCCCATGCAGAGTCTGTTTGTTTACAGCAGAAGAATAACAAACAGACCATAAATCCGCTTCTATTTTTTTCAGTCGTGTTTATTTCTGATTGTCTATGACCAACTCTTGAATCATCAATCATGAAGGCTCAGATTCTGTGCGGTATTTGAGGCTAACATGGCTCTGTGAAATAGGATTGTATTACTAAATACTGAACAGAATTTCCTCACTATAAACTATATTTCAAACATTTGTAGAAAAAGCCACCAGAGCATTTTGTTTTTGATGAATAAGCCGGCGAGGTGAGGTTATTTTTTATGTCCTCAGGCTGCATTCGCATGAATCGGGCATGTTCGGGAGAAACCACCAGCATTAGTCCTCCCATTCATTTCATTTTTACACAGAATGTGAAGATTACACAACGGGGGAAAAAATGGCACTTTCTTTCTCGGAACGAGGTTGATTTTTCTGAGCATTCGCACTGCGAATAAAGGCGACAACCAATCGCATTGAGCGAAATGGGTTGTGTTGACAACGCAGGGCCCCGTAGCCGGAGTCGAGCGGGCAAACTTCATTACTCTCAAAGGCAGCACAGACCGTATCCACTCCTTTCATTCTTACCCTTCACATTAAAAAGCTTTTTGGTTTGACCGGTTGCCTGCCTTCTCTCCGTTGTCCACCGTTGATGCTGCCTGTGGTGTCTCAGTGCTGTGAGTCAAAGTTCCCTTATTGCACAAGGCAGAGTTAGACTTCATGGTTGTGCTGACTGTAAGGTGGAGAGTCCTTCCAAGGAAATCATAACAGTTGGTAATTGATAGTGTATCGTTGTTTACCGTACAGCCTCAGAGCACCCGGTTAAGTATTTAATAAACACGTTTTTTCTATGGAAGTGGCATCATACTGTTGATGGTCGCTTTTTATCTAATTTTAACGGAAACGTTGTCTTTTAATGACGCCTGTTCTGTTTGACATTTGGAATGGTCCTCCTGCCTACTCGAATACGGGGACAAGATAGCTATTATATATTTATACTTCACAAAAATGCAAGGAGGTGCCAGTGGTTGAGCTTCTTTTTTCTTTTTTCTTTATTTATTATATTTATATATGTTTGTTGCTCCTTTTTTAAATTTCAAGAAATGCTCCACAGCAGTTAACAGATCACGGCCCGTAAAGCTGCATTAAAATTTGAATCTGAACAGAAAATCCACCCTTAAAGACAAACGTTGTTTGACAAAAAAAATAACAAAAAACTTAAATGCAGTGGAACGTGCGTTGCATAAATAGCACAATTCTGACTTTTTCTTAACCCACCCAAGCAGTATCATAGTGCTCTTAAAGTCTCTCTTTATCAGTACATAAAAGTAGTTTCTTTGGGTGGAATTTTGCATTCTTTGTCTTGACAGGACTTAAAATATATATCTGTCCTGTTCAAGTCCTACATTTATGTATCATCCCTGCTAATTTAAGGTGGAAATAATTATTTAGTATTTCAATTTGCAAGGCAAGGCAAGTTTATGTGTATATCACATTTCAACAACAAGGCAATTCAAAGTGCTTCACATCAAAACATAATGCAAACCAAAAAAAAAAGATTTAAAAACAATTAAGAACATTCATTTAAACAATGAAAACAACATTAAAAACAGTTCGTAAAACATTAAAAAGCTAAGAAAAATAGAATAAAAGTTGCAGTGCAGTTTAAGAAATAAAATACAGTAGTGAGATGCAGAAATTGATTAAGATCCTTGAATCTGGTTCAATTAAAGGCAACAGCAAACAGAAGAGTTTTCAATCTTACAATCAAAATGTGGGGTTTATTTTCCATGTTATTGCAAGTTCTACTGCAGTTCAGCTGTTGTGACGGATGTTGGTTAGTTGCTGGTTACGTGTGTTTTGAATAACCTCATTCCTGCAACATCAAACTTTATGACCGGCCCACGTTGTAGTGTCTGTAACATACAGCTGTTCCAACACTCTAAGTCCCCTTATAATGAAGTTGTCAACAAATGAAACAGACCGTCTATCAGGAAATACAAAAGGTATATTTGTAAAGATTTTATTATTACATGCCTGTCTGGTATGTCTTTATCCTTTTGCATAAGAGACTGTGAAACAATAACACGGTTCAAAAGAAGATCCGTGCTCCGCTTCAGGCGACGTAGTATGTGAAGGCTCCATAAACACAAACAGTAAGTCAATCAGCTACTTTGGCTGAGAGCCACAAACCAGCTTTGTGTTGTTGGAAAGCAGCTAATGCCGGCCTGCCAGAACTTCTGCTGTAATAATATCACTGTCATATCGCTATTGGCTGAAAGGCCAGAGAGGGGATTTCCAGTGTGGATGATTGTAACCATTCAGAGCTATGATCTTTCTGAGAACTAGACTGATTTTTTCCCTTCTAATTTAACTTACTCATGATTACATAATGCATAAAACAAAGCCACAGCAACTATCCTCAAAAAAGATTTAGGAGACGTGTGTGCGTTTGTGATCCCTATTTCTTTTTTCTGAGTAAAAACCCAAATGAAAATTCTGTTTTCATCACAACCCAGTGATATTTATGGTTGTCTAAAAGATGAGGCTGAATTTTATAAAAAACAGACATTTGAACTTGGACACGGTCAAATAACCGGCTTCTGTACAGCGGCTAAAGGCTGCCCTTTCATCCTCTCCGTGTGTTTTGAACCTAAATCAATCCGTCTCGCTGATCTCTGGCCCGCGGTCGAGGACCCAGAGCCAAATCCTGTGAATGGCTTTGGCCAAGCTCAATCCCCCTGAGCCCGAGCCCTGGCACGTGATTGGATGTGAAGAACGTGGGAGGGCATCGGCGCACGATTGGGTGAGAGGAACATGGGAGGGCACGGTTAAAGTTCCACATTAACAGTGGGTTAGTTTTACTTTCGCAATGAGTGACTCTCCACCTCTCTCAGCAGAGTGGGTGGTTACTTTATGATTGACTTGAAACAGAAACTATCACTCATGTTGGAAATACTATCCTGGTATAAGCTCGGCGGAGGTGTTTCTGATATTGGCACTGAGCTCAGGGAGAATGATTGGCGCTAATGAAAGCTTGACCTATTGTCTTCAAAGCGGGTAGGAGCAGCTCTTGTTCTCCATTCTTTGACTTTCTGTAGACCTCTCACTCTTGCCCTCTGTCTCTCACCTTCTTTAAAACCTCTCACTCCTTCTAACTGTCTGACTTGATAAAAAAAATGTTGCCATTATCCCTCTTGTGTCTTTGACAGTTGAGGTTGGGTCTCTGTTAGCACTTGAGTTCTTTTTTTTTTTTTTTTTTACACTTTGATTTAAGGCACAAGAGCATATCGCTCCCCTCCACTGGCATCAGGTCATTCCATAATTTCATTATCAGACCGTCGCCCACAGACGGAACTGAAAGTGTTTTCACCTGTTGCTCTTGTGTGATGTGCTGGAATGGCTGAAAAAGCACGATACAGAAGTGATGGCGTTAAGATCACGTGGCGTTACTCCAGAAGACCTCCCCCTCGCTTCTGACTGCAACACTTGACCACTTGATCACACAAGATGCTTTTCAGTGCCCCTTTCAATTCCTCTACTGGCGCTGCGTGTTGCACAGAAATAGAAGGCTCTGGTTGTACTTGGCAGCTGTAAGGTGTAAACTTGTGAAACTGTTTAACGGCTACTTCTCCTGTTTTCTTCACCCTCATTGAAACTAAAGCTCTTCTTCTCTCTCCCACCCCCCCCTCCCCCCCCACCCTCCACAGGCAATACCACTTGAACAGCAGCACTACCACCACCACTCCGGATGTGAGCATGGACATGTACTCGGGATTCCCTGACGTGGACTTTTCCAGCCTCCCTCGGAATGGAGACTTCCCCCAGGTTCGTTTCATGTTGTCTTATTTACGTTTGCATTAAATCAACACTGACAAATTGCAGTGCCCACAAGAGCCTGTGAGATGCATTGTAGTTTTGGTTTGTTCTCTTTCTTGCTCATCAGAGGGAAGGACCATGCCTCCCACCCACTTCTTTCATCCTGTGTTCCATGTGTATTCAGCTCGACTTAATTTACCAAAGAGCAGCCTGATTAAAGGCTGGTGTTGTCTAGACGAGAGCAGCAGTGCCTGCCCCGTTCCTGTCGAGGCATGTCATTAATAAGACACTGTAATTTGACGTCCATCTCCGCTTCCACACTTCATCTTCAGACATCGCTGTTTGGTGAAGCCAGAATCTCTTTGTAATGTTCCGTCATGCTTGGAGTGAGGCCACAAAGGGAGATATGTTGCTGGAAAGGTCTTTATTTTCGTCATTTAAGTTTCCTCGGGATTATCCCCAACCTGGGGAGACACAACTATAAGACCAGGAAGTTCATTTCAGGGTGCATAATTGTTAGACGTGGACGGCGAAGTGAAGCTGCATGCTTCAACTCGCTCGTGTATTTACCTCACCATCCCAGGCGATTACTATCCGTCATTTGCATTTTCTATTTCTGCGCACTTGTGTGTCCGTCCAGCCAATTCCTTATCGTTAAAGTCACATGAATAGGAGCCAATTGTAATGACACAGGCCAGCGAGTTTCTAATCTGAGGCCTATTTGGGTTGAGCTGATGAGTGCCGTTATGGAAGCACATTAAAAAAAAATATGCTGCGATGATGATGATGAGTTTTAAAGAAAGGCAGTCATGGGTTACCAAGCAGTTTCCCCCCTTTATGATTAGCCTGCCTGACAGTAGAGAGGGCACGGCTATCGGGGTGTTTCTTGGTTCAACATGAGGCCAAAGCAGTAAATAATAAAGGATGGAAAAGGCATTTCTTACCTTGATTATGCAGGTTTTTTAAGACTTTTCACTGAATAATATAAAATGGTCTTCAAGGATCAGTTTAAATTGCTGTTTGTCTCCTCATGTATTTCTCGTTAAAAGCGCAGTAGTGTGTTTTTTTTATTTTCTATAAATAAAACCACTATGCACGTTGCTGGATAATTAAAACCATGACGAAAAGAAGGTTGCGTTGCTATATTATTAAATACATTTATTGCAGCATTCGCAAGACTGCAATGCTATAAATTGAATCGGATACCTTTTTTCTTTTTTTTTTTTACATTTAATTCATTCTTAAGCATGAGGGAATGCTATTCGTAAACCGAACCACAAAATACTATAAATGAGCCAATTTGGCATTGAGGGATGTTTTTCTTTTCTTTCTTCCCATAACTGCTGACTGCTGGAGCTCAGTTGTGTTTTTTTGTTTCTCTGGAGTCAGAGACAGCCTGAGGGTTTGATAAAAGCTTAAGGCTATATTTTATTAATTTTGATGTTCAGGAAGGTTTTGGCAAATTAAGTTGCACATTCTAATGTGACTGAATGAATGAGTTCTGAATAATAGTGTTTACAAATTTTTACATCAAGGGGCTTCAGTTAAAACATCATTGGGGTTCGACATCAGCTTTTGGTTGCCAAAAGAGGTTATCATTTTTAGTCCCCTTGTAATTTGTAACTGTTCAGTTACACGTGAGCTTAATAATGACAATGTGACACATGTTTACATGTCATGCGTTTGTTGCTTTGCAGTATATATTTTTGTTTCCTTGTTGCAGTCACAGCTGTGGAGTCATTAGTGAAAGCTCTTTTTGGTTTGCACGGCTTCCCCACAGTGTTCCAGGTTTGTTTATGTAGTTCACACGAGCTCTGTTGGAATACGCTCATATTGTAAGGAAGCACACTGTTGCAGCATGTGGGCGGGAAGTATCCCGCTTAAAGATTCCCGGGATACTTCGCTTCCCTGGACTTCACAAATTTCCTTTTTGTTTTTGGTTCCGTTTCATCTGGTTCTCCGTCAGCCGAACCAATTTCCACATTTCTTTGTGATGTTGTCGGGTTAGTCAAACCTTTCACACCACAGTCAAAAGAGTAGCGTAGCGTAGCGTAGCGTAGCGTAGCGTTGTCCCGTGAAGCGTTGTCTGGTTCACTACTGCTGACAAATATTCAAAATGTATTTATTTTGGGAGGCATGGTTTATTTTTTACATGTTAAAAAGTGGTTGCCACTTATGGCAACCAAAGGCCAAGGATTTGTTGTCAATTTCTCCTAATGGTTGCTATTGGCAACCTGGCAACTCTTACTGTCGAGCTCTGATCATAGTAGATTTCCATCTGATATTTGTGGTTCGCAAGTTGTTGATGTCCATTTTGAGGCCGTATGAGACCTGTTTGTATATGCAGATGTTGTTGCACTTCATCCACCCCCACCCAGTAGAAATCAAATTCCCAAAAATCTGTGGTAACATGTGCTGTTGTTGACAATAAGCAACATCGGGGGAAGCACAAATAGAAGAGGTTTTAGGAACAAAGAACACATGGAGGCTTTTTATATACAAGAAAGTGATGTGTCAGCCTCAGACCTCGCGTTGTAATGCTGTGATTCACGTGGGGTTTCCCTAGTTTTCCATTTGCTTGTTGTAGCCCGTCTGGCCAAAGGTCCCTTCCTTCAAAGTAATTACTAGTGCTCATGATAATGTTATACTGGTTGGGTTTACATATTTAGAAACGTAGGACTTCGCAGTTGCCATTCTTATGTAGTTTAGTTGAAGTGAGCCTCGTCGTCAGCGAGTTTGGTTTCCCGGCAGTGGAGACGTGGAATGTTATGGTGTCTGAGAGAGAGAGAGAGAGGAGAGAGAGAGAGAGGAGAGAGAGAGGAGAGAGAGAGAGGGACGTTTTGTGCTTGTGTTGTGCTTTCTCAGCTGTTCTCTCTGGGTTTGAACGCTCCTCCTAACCACGTGAGGCAGAAAATGTAAGTCACAGGGTCATCATGACTAATCCGCCACCTCACACCCAAACCCCCTTTTTTTTCTTTTTTTCGTCCTCCCACTTTCTTTCCCACCATCACCATCACATATATCCCCCCCCCACCCGACAGCCTATCTGCAATTATAAAGCAGCGTTTCTTGTTTCCCCTGTCCTCTTGAACCATGGCGGCACCGAAGACGTTCAGGCATTCGTGACTGGGTGGAATTGTCGGCGTGATTGTTTAGCCTGTCAGGTGACTGCCATGTTTATGTCGGCCGTTTCCTTGTTGCAGTCACAGCTGTGGAGTCATTAGTGAAAGCTCTTTTTGGTTTGCACGGCTTCCCCACAGTGTTACAGGTTTGTTTATGCAGTTCACACGAGCTCTGTTGGAATACGCTCATATTGTAAGGAAGCACACTGTTGCAGCATGTGGGCGGGATATTTATCTCCAAATGTTTGTGTTTATGAAAAAAACTTGATTCCAGTAATTGATCGTCTGATATCTCAGTACTGAATTTCTCGGTCCTCTCCAGGAAACTTCTCCAAAAAATAACCGTTAAGAATTAAATCCTTTCTTGGGAGTTACTGGGAAACTAATGACCCCCTAAAATAAAGCATTATCAAAACACAGCTTTGGGCACAGTGGAATTAAGATAAACAGTGGAAACTCTGACAAAACCAAATGGAGGCCTCACCATATTTTCTGATCTAGATTAACCTGAAGGCTGAACAAAACTTAATGGCAGGCCCCGAGCACCGAGCTTTAAAAGAAGTCGAATCTGAAAACATATTCGCTGTGGTTTCGAAAGGCTAATTGTACCTGTTTCCACAGTGGCGCGTGCTCGACGGTCTCACGTTTGGTTCATTTGTGGGTCTAAATTCTGTGATCTTTTTTATGCAAAGCGTCAGAATGAAAACAAGACTTACTGGAAGACAAAAAAAAAAAATGAAAACAGAACTCATTCACTAACCACTCTGGCTAACCTCAAAGACTGAACAGCACTTTGCGAGCACACAGATTAACACACACACTGTATACTATGTATATGTACTGTACGTGTACGTGTACATGTACACGCACTTAGGCACGTTTAGGGTTAGCCGCTTGCTGCATACTCTCGTTCTTTCTCTATGCGGTTCCTCTCACTATTACACACACACACACACACACACACACACACACACACACACACACACGTGTGCACAGTGCGTTTCTAGGAAGAGTCGATGTGCATTAAGTCTGCTTTTACAGCGCTTTTCAGTCAGAATCACTTTATTCGCCGGATACTTCATACCTGAAACCCTGAACGTGTATTCGGCCTTTAACCTATCCTCACTGTAAGTAGCAATGGGTCGCCATTATTCAGCGCCCATAGACCAGCTGGAGATTAATGGTCAGGGCCTTTGTCAAAGTGATAGCGGGGCAATATCCTTTAAAGTTGGAGAATCACAGAGCACCCATGTGGGCATGAGAAGAACCTGAATCTCCACACAGAAAAAGACCCAATTATTCCACAGAGACCTCCTGCAGATGGTCCACTTATTCCAGGGTTACGTTCTAATCATGCATTGACTTTGGAAACTTTGCAACTCCACAGACTCTACAGCTGATCCATAATTGCATCCTTATTTTGCACAGACGGGCCTCGATCAAACTCATTAAATTTGCAACTCTCCTCAGAATCCAATTGCTCCTCAAAACGCTAAATGCGCAATGCTAAATTACGAGGAAATATGTCTCAATTTGTTTCACTTTGAAGCTACACCGCCTCTGGAATTTATTTTACGGGCGTAGACAATCATTTTGTTTTCCATGACTGCTTTCTTGCGGCAAGACAATTATGATTATGATATGTGGGTATTTCTCAGTTCCTTCTGAGGTATATTTGTATCTTCTTTTCGGTGGCCTAGTTTAAAAGAGGAAGTTAAAGGTTAATTTGAAGGGTTAATAAGTATAACCAAATAACTGCAATTTTTTTATCATTCCTAACAGTTTAGACTTACTGCACCTTTTTGTTTACAATGGTCGTTACGCATTGTGTCAGTGCACATGTGTCGTGTCTACAACATGCTTTCACTTACAAAAGATATTAGTGATGCAGCATGGCAAACATATTTTTTAATGCACGCAGTTGTAATCATAACAGCCCGGGAACAGCAGGTTCTAGCACATCTGGAACCAGGAATCAATGATGACTGGAATCAGAATCAGAATAGGAAACTAAATCAAAAATAATTATAAGAGCGTGCACAGTGCTACAGCGGATAGCACTGTGACCTCACAGCAAGAGGGGCCCGGGACCGATCCCCGGGCGGTCCTTCTGTGTGGCGTTTGCACGTTCTCCCTGTGGCAGCGTGGGTTCCCTCCGGGTTCTCTGGCTTCCTCCCACAGTCCAAAGACATGCAGCTTAGGGTTAATTGGAGACTCTAAATAGCCCGTAGGTGTGAATGTGAGCGTGCCCTGTGATAAACTGCCGACCTGTCCAGGGTGAGCCCTGCCTTCAAGGCTCCAGCCTCCCTGCAACTCCATAAGATAAGCTGTTTGGGGATTGTAATGGAATAATAAGAGACAAATTCTGCTCATATGTTGTCTTAAGCATTACGATTGTCAGCAGGATTTTTGCAAAACAGCAAGAGTGCATATGTGCATGTGACGATGAGGCTGCATGTTTTGAGTGTCTGCACAGCAACAGTGTTTGTTTGTTGTCTGTGAAAACGGTCACAGATCCTCCCTCCTTTTGGGCAGGAATGCAATGAGGTGTATTTTGAGCATTAAAAAGAAACTCATCAATGATTCATTCCTCCCCGTTGACCCTCTGTGGCACACACACACACACACACACACACACACACACACACACACACACACACACACACACACACACACACACACACACACTCTCTCACTCACACTCACATTATTCAGAGGATTCCCACTCATACCATGATGACATCATGGACAGGCGCCACACGGTCTCTGACTCCCATTCGGTCCAGCAGAGATGGACATTACATTACCTTCACCATGCTGACTTGATATTGCGTATTCCTGGAAGCCGGGGTGTGCAAATGGACCCCTCTATTCCCTTCGTTAAGGAGATAAATCACATATAATTCTGTTTTTGAATCCCACATTTCCCTTCCATTTGTGACTGGCTCTTAAACAGTTAACATTGCTCTTCTGTCTGAAAAAACAATGTTACGACACTGATCAGCATCTTGCATCTTGGATTTGTTGAAATAGCCCATTTCCGACCAGATTCCCAGAATTTTCTTTTTTTCTTTTTGCAACAACGCGGCATCAGTTCCAGTAAGCGGGAACGAGCATCTATGATGAAGTATTTGTGTATAATTGTGCACAGATATAGAAGTAGTGTCTGACGCCTAGAAAGACCCTGTGAACGGGCAGACTTTGAGCCTGCACTTGACCTGTTATTACATTCCCGACCACTTCAGCTGTCTGCTCCTTACTTAAGCTGTTAAGAATGTTTTTTTTTGTTTTTTTTATAGTATGGGTGCTTGGGAAAACTATAAATGTGGTTGTCAAAGCCCTTTCAATGTTGATTAACACAAGAAAGCTGAATTATTAGGGAATGTTTTGACAGGCTTAACTGTGGAGTTGAGTCTGCTGGGAACAGCATTCTCAGAAGTGACACGCTGCTCCAATTAGCTAATTAGACAACACTAGAGATGCTAATTTAGAGTTTTTTTATTTATTTTTTTCTTGACAGCCCTCCCTTGTTGACCGACCAACACTCGACAGTATTAGTGCCTTGCATGCAGGGGTGCCGTGGTTGATGTTCTAAAGAGCCGCCCAGCTGCAACGACAACGATGCACAAAACGGCTTAAATCCATCATTTGTTGCAGTGCATGTCCCCGGTTCACCTGTACAGGAGAGTTGAGCAGCTGCAATGTTAACTGCATTGTTGTGGACACGCTTTCCCAGCAGGTCTCCACCCCTTTAATTAGTTTAGCTAATTGTCGAGTGTCTGTCTGCTATAGGCGGACCTGTCTGGGTTTCAGAACAGCAACGTTATAGCTTTAAACGTAGCCGTGCAGTGTGTGTGAACGCTTTATTTGTCGGTGAATAAATAATATAAATAATAAAACTCCTCAAGACACAAGCTTATTCGCCCTGTAGTTAGCGGCTGCTCCGACTCGGGCACACTTAACGTTGGGCTGTTTTTTTCTTTTCTTTTTTTTATTAGAAAGACCAGGTGGTTTTTTTATCTATTAAAAATTTTATTTTAACTGTGTAACTGATAGCATTAATCAGTCAAAATGCTTGTTGGTTCACTGTTAAACGGTTATTCATTAACTGCCCGAGACGGCCCCACTGCTTCCTCCTCATGCGCTGTGGATCATTTATATACATCGGGAACTACGACTTGAAGAGCGGCCCTGAAATTGAGCCTGTGCAGACAAATGGGAAGACAAAAAGCAGAGTATGAAGTCAGACAGGCAGTCGGTCGGGGAGTCTGTCTCTAAATATAATAATCATT
Organism: Ophiodon elongatus; assembly: GCA_016806645.1. Taxonomy (NCBI): domain Eukaryota; kingdom Metazoa; phylum Chordata; class Actinopteri; order Perciformes; family Hexagrammidae; genus Ophiodon; species Ophiodon elongatus. The sequence continues at coordinate 115,017 of JACSYO010001117.1, read as the reverse complement.
AAGTAGAGGTCCAGGCCCATTAAACATAGCGGTAAGCAGCGGGGTGTGAGGAGCGGCCAGGTCCACAGCGCAGCACTGTTTACACTACAAATGCGGTTGAGTTACACCATGTACAGTAAAATGGGCCCGACTGCCAGTAACTCTAGTCACTTACCAACAAAAGCATCATTTCCTGAAAGCTCCTCCCTCCTCCCTCCCTCTTCTCCCCACCTCTCCCCTCCCCTCCCCTCCCCTGCTCTCTCACTCGCTCTCCAACCACCTTTTCTATTTCTTTTTCTTTTTTTCAGCTTTGAGGAACTAGTCCACAATCACTATGACTAAGCCCTCTATGCAAATACCTGACAGTCCTGCTGAAGCAGGAAGCATGTTGTAGACTTGCCCGAGTCTCTCGTGTGTGTGAGAGGAACAGAGTTTGTATGAGTGAGCTCATTGCCTCGAGCTTACCTGAGGTGGAGGCAGATGTGTGTGTGTGGAACCAGAGAGGAACTGTGACAGGACTAGCGAGAGTCCACTTTTAGGGTGGAAGTGCACCAGCTGTAAGGTGAATACCAACACATGGACGAGGCTGTCGCATTCAGGGACCCAAGGTGAAGCAGGAGTGTGTGTGTGTGTGTGTGTGTGTTTGTGTGTGTGTGTGTGTGTGTGTGTGTGTGTGTCTTTTAACCCCCCCACACTGCCGCGTTTGGACCCATGTCTCTCATGCAGCTCTGGACTAAATTGTATTCACAGCTTGGACGACCGCTTCCCAAGGTACTGGTACTGTTTGCTTCTTTAATGTATTTCACAAAACCTGCCTGTCTGTTGCTTTAAGACTTGCTGTTATTTTGTTGAAAACTCTTTTTTTTTTTTAATGTCACAGTCAGTAATTAAACAGTTTGATAAGGAATTGTGCCAAAGTGAAAGTTGCTTGTGTGGCAAGTTGTATTGTCCTTATCGAGGGACTTCTAGATATGACGTGTAAGCACTTCATTAAACACTTATGGCTGTGTTTTTTTTTATTTTAACTTCCTTGAATGAATCTTGAAAATGCTTCCGTAATATCAGAACAGTAATGGAGGAAGGCCTGAGTGAACTTTCTTCACTCTGTATTGCCTGTCTAGAGCTTGGCCTACATTTGAATAAAACAATTTAAAAAACACACATTACATTTTATTGAAAAGTTAGTGGCAAGTTACAGAGCTTAACTACAAGTCAATTTCAAATAAGAAGGCTGGTTTCCTGGACAAAGACTGAGCCACATCCTAAACTAAAGAACATTTAATGTTATTTTAAAGTGGGACTAGGCTTAATTCCTGATACAGACAACACAATTGCAGCCTCCTTGTTTATTATCTGCATACAGCACCAACACATTTGCTGTTTATTGAAAGAGGAAAATGCAAAGTAACCCAAATTTTGGGCTCACCGTTGAAAGTTGGAAGCTTATCAGGTCGTGGATTTCTTTGCTGGCCAAAGTCGGTCACCCGCTCCGCTTTTGAGACTCCCCGTTTCCAGCCAGGAACTATGACAAATGATTATCTCTCTGACTCCTCGCCTTCTTCCAGTAAGTGCGAGAACCTGATATCTGGTCAGGCTAAATAGCACTCATGTCTGTTTACTGGATGGCTGTTAAATATGGCCATTGTTGGACTGCAAATAGACCTGCGCTGCTTTCTCTTTATGGTCCTCTACATTGTGTTTGTGGAACTGAGCTCAAAATCTGTTTAACATCTTTAATGGTGCAAGGCTTGCTGAACCCATTTTCAGAAAAAAGAAATTAACAGAAATCTGAGAGTGGTTCAAGTAGTTTATGCTTTTAGGTTGTTTTTTTTTCTTTAATGAAAAGGTCAGTTTTATTGTAGTCCCGTCTGAGATTAACTCAGGTGACTGTTGATCCTGTAACATGGACCCATTCTGCTTCTGTTTCTCACCGACAAGCTGACTCGGACATCTTTGTCCACTACATGTGTAGTTAATATCCATACAGCAACGTCAGTGTGTACTTATCAGCTCATGTAACTACATCTGTTCTGAACCCCTTTAAGGATAGGGTCACAATTTTCTTCTCAATTTAGCCTCTTGGTGGGCACATGCTGCCAGTTTCCTGGTATTACATTCAACCTCAAGCACGAGCTATGCATGCTGCTTACGGGAAGTGAATGAACAATGATGGGGAGGATGAGTGATAGCATGGGGGGTGGGGGCGGGGGGTGTGGAGGGGGGGGGGGGCTGATGATCATGATGAGTGGTGGAGGAGAGAGTGAGGGAGTGAGAAAATAGAGCAGGGGTGCCAGAAATGCATATTTCTTAAGCTGAAAATATTAAAGGATGACACTTTGCATGCCCTCTTTACCAACGTGCAGCCATGTCAGCAGTTATTACACCCACTTCATAAGCGTTGCGGTTACTATATAATAACTAGAATTGCAACGGTGGAATAACTCGGGGTGGCGCGAGGTGAAGAGACAAGATAACAGGGGGATATCCTAGCTAATTATAGCTGGCTGTTTAAAAATAAATCATGCAGGATACAAGATGCAGTAAATCTGTCGGGTCTGATTTTATTCAGAAAACGGGACAGCCGCTGCAGTAGGATGAAGATGTCACAGAACTGATCAGATGGGTATATTTGGATAAGAACTCTGACCCTGCAGTGGTTAAGACATGTACGATGTGATCGCAAGGTCCTCAGTTAGATTTTGTCCAGAGAGCTTTGTTTCCCATCATCCCTCTCTGTCTTTGTTCCTGTCTCTATACGGTTGGCTGTTTTAAAAAAAAAAAAAAATAAATAAAAGGCAAAACTGTGAATGAAAGAAATCAATGCTCAGTGGGTTTATAGTGGATATAGAAGGTTGCCATAGAAGTGCTCAATGTATTTCTTTATATCATTTTTGTTTAGTTGTTCATCTCTTTTGTTCTCTTGGTGGGATGTGACGGCATCCTGTTTCAGGAGGCGAGCGAGTTGTTTTAATTAAATGCTGTAGTGCTGTAGAGATGTCCTGGCACATTCATCATGTCCACAGATTTTGTTTGGTGCAGAAAGTTTCCCGCAAAAATCACACCATAATCATTTTAATCTTTTTTTTTTTTTTTTTTTTATGAAAATGAGAATAATGATGAAAGAATTAACTGTGTCACACTACGTTTGACTCTATTTTACTGGATGGAATTGATGATGAAGTCCTTTCTTTCACTAAGTATTGATTGTAACAGTTTCTTTTTGGGGTTCCTTTAACTTGTTCACAGGGTAATCAGCCGGCACGCGGCTGTCATGACGAAGACGTTTAGTCGACTTGGCATTGTAGTCAGTGGCCGGTGTCCCAGCTCAAGGTTGTAAGAGAGTAAACGCCCTCCTCGGTGTTGGCAGTTGAATCTTGGCCAAGAACCAAATCGGCAACTTACGGGCAACGGGCAACGGGCAACGGGCCCACCTTTCTGAGTCACAGCGAGGTCGCAGTTCACTGACGCAGGTGTGTGTGTGTGTGTGTGTGTGTGTGTGTGTGTGTGTGTGTGTGTGTGTGTGTGTGTGTGTGTGTGTGTGTGTGTGTGTGTGTGTGTGTGAGAAAGTGTCGGTGAGTGGGCGGACACGCACAAGACAAAAGAGAGTGGGGTTTTTAAGGTAACACGAGAACCTGTGAATATACACTTCAACTGCAAGCCTAGAATCGGTCTCCCACGAGAATAAATGGGATAAAGTAAAACATTAATTTCTGACTACGAATTCACACACGGATATCAACGTGAGAACATGTCTTCATAATGAGTCTCTTATTAGAGCAAGTAGAGGTTTAAAAAAAAAAAAAAAAAAAAAAAAAAAAACACCTGGATGAGTTTCTTTTTTTGTCATCTTATTGATGAAATCATATTTGTAACTGTACGCAACTGGTGTTCTTTAGAAGTTGTGATGCGGTTGCATTGTTTCACTCCGAGTGCAATCAGGTTCTCAGTTATTCTCCAGGCCCCCTCTTGCGTGTGACGGTGTCAGCGGCCCCTGTTGCAAGTGTGTCGCAATTTCTGCTTCGCTGCGACGTCATCTTGCGTCAACGCTCCCCTCACATCCACTTTTCTCAGCACCGAGGACGTCGGCTCACGCATGCACATAGTTCATCACACATGAACACAGAAACAACTCACACACACACACACACACGTAGTTTGAGACCGTGTGAGTCATTTTTCGTGTTCTTTGTTTGTCATGGTATCTTGGTTTCACAATCACAAATCCTTTTTTGGAAGCCCACCAAATTCTTGGGGATTGATGTTGCTTCTTTTTAGTCTTTTTTTCTTTCCTCAGATTTCTTAAAGATGCAGGTTTAAGCTGCCGAGACACGCCTCTGTGAATTCCAGCGCATCCTTATAGCATCCTTCTGTGGGTTACTTCCTCTTGAGACCAATCCAAAAAACGTAGCAGATAAAATCTCTCTCATGCCCTTTCTCTCTTTCTCTCTCTTTTTTTTTCTGGCTCTTTCCTCTGTTCTTTTATTTTTTACTTTTTTTCTCTGTGTGTCCTTCTTCGCTGGAGAAAGAAATCAAAATCTGCCAGATAGATTTATTTGCTGGCAAGTGCCATGCGGATCGTAGAGCCTCGTTAGTTTCTAGTAGTCGGCTCGGTGTTGGTCTCAGGCTCCCCTACCCTCTCTCACACACACACACACACACACACACACACACACACACACACACACACACACACAACTAGCGGAGCAGTTCTTTGAACCAGCTCTGTCGTTCGGCTGCCAGCTGGGACACTTGACATGGCAACCTTTTATTTTCCAGAACATATGGAAACACTGGAAAATTCCAGGAGGCTTGTAAGCAGCATCCAGTCCCTGGCTTGCTTTACTCAGACTTGGCACGGCATGAAGGCTTTCCTGTCAGGAGGTCGCTGGACTGGCTATGCCACTTTGATTGGCCCTCGTGTAGTTGGTCAGGGATCGGCTAGGCTCGGCCGTTCGTGGCCTAGACGGAGATGACACAATAATTGTCTGTCGACCCCGCGACCTTAACAATGTAAATGCAATGAAAACGGATCATCGCTCTTGTCATTTCTCAGATCTCCTCTAAATAATATTCACAAATCTAATGTCAGCACAGCTTTCAAGGAGAGCCGACCTCGGTCTTAAGAAAAACAAATCAATCATTTAAAAATTACACTAGAAAGCAGTTTTGGCTTGAGACTTGAGACTTTTGGTTGTCTGTTTTTAAAAGCGTTTGAATGTATTTTTTGGCCTAAGAGTGTGTGACTTAAGGGTTCAAAACAAGTTGTAAAACTTTTCCATGTGTACTCATAAAAAATACAATGGCTTTTTGACAAATTGGCTCCTCGATCAAAGCTCTGGGACAGGAGAAGCTGATTTATGTCTGCATGTCTTCGAGCGTCATTTTTGGATACAAAGACGGCTTTTACTGTCCACAAAAGACTCGGTGTGCTCGACTATTACGCACCACAGCAAATCAATTCAATACCGAATTCAAAGAGGTCTGACTGCTACCGGTCTTCTCGATGCACTGAAGCGGAACAAAACGCTACTTCAAAAACATGTATAAAAAAACCCCAAAAAAAAACAAGCAATGAATACAAGGTGTTTTTGCCAATTTAACAAGTGAAAATTGGTGCGGTGAGATTTCTTGAAATACGATGTAATATTTAGACCTTTCAAGATCAAAACAAATGTTTTGCTATATTTCACTAGTATAAGTGTTATGTGTCGTAACAAGCCTGCATTGCTCAAAAGTGGAATTTCTTTCACATAGCAATATATTTGCAATGTCTAAAAACAGGTCCCACCGTATCTCTCTGAAATGTTACTTGTTAGGTGTCTTACATTAACAGTTTTGATTTGTAAATAGACGAATATACGTGGTAAGGTTTTGAGTTGTTTTTTTTGCAGTTACGGAGCTGGTTTGCCAAAAAATGCAGCGTCTGCTTGAAGAACACTTGGAGCTTTGCTATTAAAGTTCCAGCCCAACAGATATGTCAGGGATGTGGGACACGCAGACATCTTGGCATAACATAATCCAGACAGAAAGGGAGACACACCAGTGGTGGCTTTTCAGTTCCGGGCCCGAGACCCACCACATGAAAAGACAGACACACACACACACACACACACACACACACACACACACACACACACACACACACACACACACACACACACACACACACACACACACACAGGCCATCAATCAGGTTTTGTTGACTGCATGGACAAGGTCAACAGCTGACCCCAGAAGGGGAGAGCCTGGGATGGGGGTTGTTTTAGTCAGCTGATCATAAGTGTGGGGTGGTGGCTGGTTTAATAACCCTCCATCCTACCCCCTCATACACACACACACACACACACACACACACACACACACACACACACACACACACACACACACACACACACACACACACACACACACACACAGAGATAACACCGTATAGCTTTCAGTGCTTGTCTCGTTGACATGGCTAAGCTCGGTTACACTGTTATTTTGCACATTTCTACATGACAAACAAGAGCCATGACATGTTTCTTAGTGTTTATAGCCCTCGGGTTCTTGATTGTGATTGGACTCGCACAGCCCCATCGTATCTTTACTTCAACATGTTCAGGCTCAGGCAGGAATTACAGCCATACAGAATACAGTGCTCAGGGATGAGTCCTGATACCAGGAAATTAGTTAGCATTTATGCACGTCCGGTTCCCACGTCTCGTAATCAATGGGTTTATTGTTTTGTGATGCCTGGAATAACGTCTGTGGTTAACACAAACTTAAGATATTTTAATGTTTTGTTCCGGGCTTTTGTTTGTCTTAAGAAAATAAAATAAGGCGTGTGCTAACAAGACATGGAACTATTTGTTCTTCGTATTTCCGCTTCAAAAGTCATAAAGAGGTGTTCATTTGTAACTTATCTTGCTGGGGGGAAAAAAAAAGGTGTCCGTATCATAAAAGTTTGTTTGCCAGAATATTGCTTATCTTTGGCAATAATCCAAAATCCTTTTATTCCAGGGAACCGGTGTGACGCTAACTTCCAGGTTGGCCTACAAAACAACGTCATCCCCGCAGCACTATATACAATAATAGAATCATAAAAACAAGTCCAAGTGGGTAAAGTGTTCCAGTTGCTCTAATGTTGAACCCTGTAAGGGGCCATAGCCATTAACGGCTTTTTGTGAAAACGCTCTTATATTTTAGTCAGCAAACACTACAGTGTACAATAGTAGGCATTGGTTTCAGTGTACGTGTTCTTCATCATACCTACATATACATTAACATATATTATGTTTATGGTGTTTGTAACATAATGCTATTTTTGTCCCCATTGAACTATCTGACAGTGATATCTCCATAAAAGAATGTCTAGCTACATGCAGATTTAAAATCAGTACAAAGTGAGTGTTGGATGAAACCGATCATCTTCCTTCTGTGGGAAAACAGAACTGGGATCAACACACAATGAGGGGGGTGACGGAGTATTAAAGAGGTCTGGGCAGAAAATAAGCAAGAGGTGACGGCAACGTATGGGTGAGACGATGAGGTCATTTGAGGTGTGTGTGTGTGTGTTGGTGTGTGTTTGTGTGTTTGTGTGTTTGTGTATGCACGTGTGGGTGCAGGGTAGGTGGGAGGATGGGGTGACTTGTTTTCTGGCCTTGGAAAAGCTGGCAGTGTGTAGGAGGGGAAAGCCCGGGGCCCGACCTGCTTGGCTTGTCTGGGGCCTCGGCCTGGCTGAGGCAGGTTGTCGAGTTTAACAGGATGTGGTCTGGGACTATATGCACACAGTTGTTCTTACCTACATACACATTTGCTTTTTTAATAGCAGGGGAGAATATTAACCTCTAATATGTGGCACTAATGTAAACTAAGTGGCAGAAAAGGTCATTTATTTCTGCATCAAAAACAGTTGTGGGGTCTTTAAAGGTGGAAAGCCAGCGGGGAGACGAGTCCCTGTCGTTGCGACAATATGTTGACATGCCAACTGTTTCCAACATGCCAAAGAAACTTGTGTTGAGAAGTAACAGCTGGCAACACCACGTGTGTCGCAGGAGGCCCGAGGCTGTCCATATAGTTTCCTCTGGGCAGCAAGAGCTACAATACCGAGGATCTGACCTAAACCAAAATGTGGTGGGGCGAAAAAAGAGGCACAATAAATAAAATAAAAAAACTGCTCACACATCACATCTAAAGTGTAGACAACAACTATTTATAATTTTAATTTGAGAGGCTATGATTGTAACATAACAGAGCTTATCAGGGAGCACAAGCTGCTTCTGCTGAACTTATTTTTAAAAGGACATGCGCTTCAGAAGGGTTCCCATCTGATAAGCCACCCGGATATTTTAACCCAAGTGGTCTGTCATCATTGATAGGCTTTGTGATTAGGAGCCATCTGTCCTTTAATAGTAAGGGAGCAACATTTACAGACAAAGAGAAGTACACCGGCCATGGATTTTTTTTTTTTTTTTTTTTTATCACAAAAAATGATAGGGCGGGTGACTTATTTGTATCGTAGCGCCTGGGCTTATCATAGGTGTCAAAACCAGTGTCACTGTAGTCATTATTATCAGGAAAGGCTGTTACTCACTTCTCCTGAAAAAATCGTTGCTAATATTTGTTTTAGCCTGAATATACTTTGTAGCACTTAGATAAAGGATTCACTGTGATTTTTTTTTTTTTTTTTTTTAATTTATTTAGGAAGGGGGGTATTTTGTGACACTATTTGAGATTGCTCATCACCCTGTAAATACATCAACACCGCGACAGACGATGAAGCCGGCCTGTTTGTGGGCGGTTTGTAGTTTAGAAGTGCATTTTTCCAGTTCAGATTCTTAGAGCCGATAACCGCCGCCTTCAACCACAACCATGAAGTCGCTCTGCGGCGCCGCACTAGACGGGCTCGCTGCTGCAGTAGCTCACTGCCGTGTGCCTCCATTAATCATCGGCAGGCAGACAACTGTCATTATCCAGGCACTCGAGTGCAATTTACCGCTTCTCTGGGTCCCCCAACGTGATGAGCGGCACATGCATATGTGTGCTAAGCTCCTTTACAGAGATTTTCGCAGTAAGTCTGTTAAGATTGCGCCACGTTAGTGGCCAATGGTCACAGGAGTGCCGGCATTTGTCCGCGGTTTCAGCTTTACTGGGGATGGTTTTAAGAGAGGGGGGAGGATGCGCTGCTTGCTTCAGGATTCATAGCAGGGGAGGAATGGAAGTGGAGGGAATAAAACGTGAGCGTGTGGACATGGGCTTTTCACATGTTCTCCTGTGTACATGTACACACACACACACACACACACACATTTTTCTACATATTTCTCAGAATTTGCAGTCAAGATTTCAAGCAGATGTAATTCCCTTTTTTAAAAAGAATTATCATTTAAGAAGAAACACACATTCAGATATATATATATTTTCTTTTTTATTATGCACAGCAGAGAAAAAGAGAGCGAGAAAGAGAGAGACAGAAAGAGAGAGAGAGAGAGAGACAGAAAGAGAGAGAGGCAGGATTAGTGGTTTTACGGTTGTGTGGCTGTGTGCTGTGGAGGGAGCCAGATTACCATCAGAGCAGTTGGAATTCAGGCCTTATCTCCGCTCGGCAGGACCCGGTCTTCGTAACAGTAGATGAACTAGCCCTCGGTACGGGCCTGCCGGGGGGACAAACACTGCTGCCTCTGTTACGCTCCGCTTAACAACTCGATTAGCATGGCACCGAGGTCGGCCGCGTCTTGGTGAGCGCCGACCGACCTTCTGCAGTTTCTCTGTGATTCCTCTCTCGTCGGGAGTGGGGGGGGGGGGACGCTGTGGTTTTTGGTCTTCTTAATGACAGCATTGCATCACAATTATGCCCCGTGACATGATGTGGACACCCTCGGAATCCCAGCGTAACGCAACACACGGAGCAATGACCCGGCGAGTGTAAATACATTTCACATATTTGCAGAACAGATTTTCGGGCCTGTTTCAGCCTGAGTTTGAATAAATCAAGTGTGAGGCAACACATTGAAGTCATGACGGGTTTCATAACATCGCATGCAAAGCTGTTATGACAGCTCATAACTTTATTGTAACCCAAGTTAATCTGTATGTTCATATCAAATCTTTAGTGGATTCGAGTTACATCTATGTTCTTTTTATTCTTAATCTTTTGTAACAAAACTCTCTCTCTCTTTCTCTCTCTCTCTCTTTCTCTTTTTCTTTATTTTTATATATATATATATATATATATATATATATATATATATATATATATATATATTTTAAAGGTGGAAAGCCATATATATAGAGATATAATAATATATATTATTGTTTTCCATGGTGGAATACATGTGTCTATATGTGCTCATGTGTGTGTTTCAACAATTATGCTTCTGTGGAATGATGGCTCTGGTGACATGGTGTCCTTTTTCCAAGCCTTGTTGTTTACTTATCTATCCTCAGCCTGTGTAGCCCCCCCCCCACCCCAAAAAAAGGGTGGGTGGAGAGCGAGGGGCAGGACAGTTAAAGGATGGGATAGCAAGACACAGCCAATAGGATAAACAAATAAGAAAGAAAGAGAAAGGAAACGTGACAGGTTATGTGTCAGGGAGTGTTAGAGATATTTTACAGGGAGGGAGAGGGGGGGTAGACCTCTCCACATCTACACCTCTCCACATCTACACCTCCGTCACCATAGAAAAGGCAGTTGTTCCACTCGGCTGTCCGCGAGGCAGAACAAACTGTGGAGAGCCTGCTTTCAGAGCTCGTGCCTGATCTTGCCCTCGGGAAGCACACAGGGAGAGAAGGGAAGAGAGAGGTACAGGGGGAGGGAGCCAGTACTCAGACACCCACAGCGAGTTAACGTCAGAGGGCAAAGAGTTCCACGTGTATCTGTCACGGGTGAGCCTGGGTTGTTTTCCGGCCTGCTGCTGCTCGCCACCCTCGCCAGGCCCCGTTCCCTCATGATTCAGTCCCCTCAACGCGGAGGCCTCTCCGTCTCCTCCTCTCATGCCGGTGAAATATTTTCAGCTGAGCTGTGAGTGGTGGCCAACGGGCAGCTACGACAGAAGTCGGCGCAGCTTCTCGGCATTAATCATCCGCAGCATATCGTTGAGATTGACGCAGCGTCGCAGCTCATCATGTCCCGTCTCAGGACAGTTTCTTCTTTCCGGTTTCTTGCGGCATATTGTGCTTCAACCGCCTACGTCACTGCTGGTCTGTGCAGTGTTCTTTATTTTTACCTGGGAAAAAGTGTCACTCTGGAGGTGCTGTAAAAAAAAAAAAAAAACATGTAAGCATATTTAAATGCGAGAGAGTTACAGAGACGTGTGAACTAAGTATATTAGTACACTAAATGATTTGTTCACAGCACAGACGACCAGGCCTTACAGGAAGAGTCCCAACATTTTGGGAAATAGGTTTGTTCGCTCTCCTGCCTGGAGTTGGATGAAAAGATTGACAACTCATGTCTATACACTAAATATGAAGGTACCGTAAGCAGCCGGCTTACTTGGCTTCGCACAGCGAGGTTATAAAACTCACCAATAAATCGGTTTTATTTAGTGACAAAACCCGAAGTGCAAAAGCGGGAACATGCCGTTATACCGGTAGCATTAGATTTATATATACAGTCAATCTGCTCATCTAAGTGATGAACACCTTTCCTAAAAGGTGGAACTTTCCTTTTAAAAGTGAATTAAACTGTACTATGATAGTCTGGTAGTTTTCACGGCTGCTTCATGGCCCTCTGGAGGGTGCCGTTAAAACATGGGGGTGTGGGAACTTGCTTTCAGGGCTACACACAGGCAGACACGTACAATAAAAAACCGTCGATCCACCCTCCCTTTTCCAAAACAGCTTCTCCTCTGTTCGGCTTGTCGTGGTCTGCCGTGTCCTCAAATCACTCAGCCCCCTATCTCCCCACGTCCATGTTTATAAGTCTCGAGGGGGGCCGAGGGGTTGCTCGTGAGAGGCTAGTTAAAGCACACGGCATGCTAATGGCTCGGAAGGGATATGAATAGAGGGGCGACTGGAAGGCGGCCATAGCTGAAATCACACACACACACACACACACACACACACACACACACACACACACACAGAGAGAGAGAGACACACAAACACTCTCATTATGTCGGCCCCTCGCTTTCTTTTTTTTTTCTTTTTTTTTTTTACGTGCTCACTCTCACACATCTGCGTGTGATTAGATTTTGTTTAGGCTACTCGTGTTACTCCCAAAAGAGTGCAGCATTGGCTGAGATCCAGAATGAATGGGCCACCTTTATTGTCTGTGGTTCACTCCCATCCATACACCTTTCTTTTTTTCTTTTTCTTTCTTACGTATGCGCCTATTATTCTGCATAACCGGTGTGTTGTCTGCTCTCGGATATGTAATGAGGATTTATTGTCCTCCATTATTTCCCCATAACGCTTGAGGGTAAATTAATTGTTTGGGAAGCCCGTGTTCGGCTGTTGTTGCACACTACATGTCACTTTCACAATATTAAACTCCTTGTCAGCTCACCGATGCGTTGCCTCGTTTCAGAGGTTGAACTTAACCCCTCCTGTCTTTTTATCTGCCCCCAGGACCTGTCCTGCATTGATGACCTCTCCACAAACTCTCTGTTCTCCTCTCCGGCTGACTCACTGTCGGAGTATGCTGATGCGCAGCCCTTCATCAGCCCAGACAACCTGAACACGGTACCCACCCTCTGGGACGTCAACACTAGTAACACCACCACCACCACACCAGCACAGAGCCAGCTAGAGGTCAGAAGCGAACACACGCACGCACGCACGCACACACGCACGCACGCACACACACACACACACACAAACACACAAGTCATTACCAGAACCCCTGATTACCACAACAACTGCTCATCTTTACTGTAACACACAACTTGTTTACACGCATGTCTATTCTGGGGGACGTGGAACCGAGCGCTGGCAAGCCAGGGTCGGACTGTCCCTTCTTGCTCTGTAAACATTAGTGCTGTTCTGGCTTTCTGCCCCTTTTCGCTCTCAGACGAGACTTTCACGGGTTTGTGTTCCTTCTTCCGAAGGCCAACAGCATCTACGCGACAACTCCGTTTCAACCCAGGCTTCCGTGCAATTGTTTTCATGTGTATAGATTGCACGGAAGCCTGGGTTGAAACCGAGTTATCGCGTAGATGCCGTTGGCCTTGGGAAGAAGAACACAACGTGGTTGAATAAGCGATTTTCTTTTTTCCCCTTTTCAGTCACCCAGTTTTAGTGCAATGGATTTAACCCAATTTGTATCACTTTAATTTAATTTCCATGATCAGTGTCTGAATATTTTGAGCATGGCTAATGCTCTGCATCCTCACGTAATCTGTTTAACTATTAGACATATAACGATTCTCTGACACTTACTACAACTATTACAATTACTACTTCTATTAATACGTATTTATTTGGCTTTCATGCAGGCGTCACTCTATTTAATTTATTTTTCACACCAAGCCCGTATTTTTCGTCCAATCCGGTGGCACGTTTTAAAATACGACCTCACGTTGAGTCGATCGGATTCACACACCAACTCCAAAACTTTCGTCCGTCTTTATATTCTTATCGCCTAATGAAGCCAAGTCCACCGTCCTTTTGAGCTTCCCCTCTTGTGGGAGAATCTGCATCTACAGATAGTTTCATTGGAGCCCTGACAAAATTACAGAAATCAGCCTGTAGAATACAGGTTTTTACTTGTAAATCCATTTCAGTCGTCCCTTATTCTCACGATGTAAACACTCAAATAGATTGAATAAATCTAACCAGTATTAAAAAAATAAAAAAAAGGCAGGCAGACCCCCTCAGGGGGCTCGATCACATTGGCTCCACATGACTGACCACTTTTATGGTTGTCGAAAACCTTTTTATTGCACATTTCTCACACCGGTTGATTTTTGGGGCACAAAAAGGCATCTCTGCTCCAGAAAGCCGCATGAGACTGTAAATAATAATCACCGTTGAATTTTTAATGAACTGTCCCTACAGAGAAACTCATTGACCTGTAGTATATCGTGGTCCCCGAGTCTGTGATCTGAGGAGAGCAACTTTGTTCGCGAGTGTGGGTCGTGGGTCCTCCATCCCCGCTCACGCTGCTGTTGAGTCCTCTTTGAATTTGATGGGTCTGCGGATATCTTTTTGATACGAATCAGAACATTCATTTTCTTCTGCCGTCTGAAAGCCTTTTATGTTTTCCTTTTCATTCTGCCCTCATTTCATCCATTATGTTTCCCAGATACACACGGCTTTATCTGCCTTTTGTTGTTGTTGTCGTTGGCTTTTCACCGCCCGACAACAAATTGCATTTTGTTGAGTGCTGAGCCATCAGACATCCACGAAGTGCCCACATGCTCTCATACTCATTTATATATATATACTGTGTGTGTGTGTGTGTATGTGTGTGTATGTATATGTGTGTGTGTGTGTGTGTGTGTGTGTATATTTATATATTTTATATATATATATATATATATATATATATATATATATATATATATATATATATATATATATTTTTTTTTATATATATATATATATATATATATATATATATATATATATATATATATATATTGTATGTGTGAGAGTGTATATATATATATATATATATATATACACACTCTCACACATACAGTGATTACTCATGTTATTTTTGTGTTCCTCTTTTCTTATACATTTGGAACTGTTTTCATTTGTGTTCATATTTCTTCATTTTATGTTTCGTTGACAGCTGAATGGCACCAGCAGGTTTCATGGCTTGGCCAGTTTGGATGATATAACTGCTATTATCAGCACCCCACCTTTAGGAGGATTCCAGGTAGCCACACCCACCTCTCCAATCTGATGTTAAAAACAAAACCAAGCTCTCTGACTCCACGCGCCTAGTGGCGGTTCTCAGTAATGCACACATTTTCAGTTTACGCTTCATGTCTGCTATGTCTGCAGCTGTGATCGTCCTGTGTGTTTGCAACACAGGACGAGGCTTACATTGTTTTACATGGCAACATGACATGCCACTAATCTGAGACTGGGAGGGCAGCGCATGAAGGTAGTAGCCTGTGTTTTGGTGAAATTCTAAGGCTCACGCCTCCTTTTGGCATGTCTGTATAACCACAGATGATGAAACCGTTGCTGCATATTGCACATAGTTTTTTACATAGAGAATGGATTATTCCATATACTGTATTGCTTTTTTTGAATAGTCTCTGTAAAAATAATAGAGACAGTGTATCACCAACCTGTCAGTCAAAACGGGACAAAAACCTTTTGCATTTCCAGTTTCTCAGATAACATTGTTACGTTGCCTGAATGTGTAAAGCACTCTTTTTGTTGACAGTTACAAACATGTTTCAAAACTCTCATTAATTCTGCTGCAACTGGTTTTACGCACCTTTTCCATTGCATTTGTTGTTTCATTGTTTCACTGGTTAACTTTCCCCGATAAGGAGCTCTAGATGTGCTGCGCTAACCTTTTTACTAACCGCATACCTGTGTCTGACTTTCAGCTACAGTCTCTTTCCTAACTCATCCTCACCTCAGCTGAAACACTCATCATTAATTAATTAATTCTGAATTAAGTCTCTTTGGTGTTCCCAGCCTCAGAGAACCCAGACACCCCCAGAGGAGGAAGAGGATGCTGAGGAAGAGGAGACAGAGGAACTGGGACATGTAGACACATATGCTGAGTACAGACCTTCCAAATGTAGGCCACTAGACTGAATGTCAACATCCAGTTTTTCCTCTTAATACGGCTCGACACCCATGCAATTTGCTATTATGTAAAATGTTCCCTTTTTTAAACTGCTCTTCTGTTTTGTTTTCTTCTTTAGCCACTATAGGAATTTCTCATCCTGACATAGTGGTGGAGACCAACACGCTATCCAGTGTCCCTCCTCCTGACATCACATACACTCTGTCGATCCCTGAGCCAACTGTTAACTGTGGCCTGCTGTCTGCTCTGCAGCTAGAGGCCATCATCTACGCCTGCCAGGTACACACACACACACACACACACACACACACACACACACACACACACACACACACAGAGTACACAAAGCACTTATTCTTTTTGTAACTATGAATGATTAATGGTTCGATCATACAGGAATCTTTGTTCATGCATTTGCTCTTTGTGCTCCCTCAGCAACACGAGGTCATCCTTCAGAACAACCAGAGGGCTGGCTTCCTGATCGGAGATGGGGCTGGGGTCGGAAAGGGACGCACTGTGGCAGGAATCATACTGGAGAACTACCTTAAGGGAAGGAAGAAAGCACTATGGTAAGAGAGATTTACAACTTTGGAGGATCTGAGGGTTGAAACCTAAAGTAGCAACCCAGGGCTGTACCGAACAGGTCGAAGCTTTGAAGCTTCGTTCATAATGTTGACATTCGAACCCGGATTTAAATCAACATTCAGATGCTGTGAAGCTTTTTTTAATATGTTTATTCATGATAGATAGATAGATAGATAGATAGATAGATAGATAGATAGATAGATAGATAGATAGATAGATAGATAGAGAGATATGTTTAAACTCTGTGATTTCTATATTCATTCTACCGTGTTTCACTGAGTGTGGGCCTCTTCACACACACACACGTGGAACACAGAGGAGACGGGGAAGTGAAGATAAAGTTGTCAGTAACCGTTACAGCAACGGCTCGGTAAAGAATAGTATTCTACTGTTTGCAGTATTACATTGTTTCCAACTCGTGTGAGCCAAATATTTCCGATGACTCCAGATTGTTGTAAAGTCATAAAATAAAAAAAGATAGATGTAATTATTTCCGAAATTCACAACATGTTGTTATGTAATGAAATAGTCTGCTTCGGTCCATATTTTTGGGCATTGAATCTTTCAAAAACAACATTTCCACTCCTGTCAAAAACTGTTTGCTCTGCCGCACGCAGAGAGGGGCTGCACGGACGAGTTAATATTCATCAGGAAAGTTGACGTCATAAGAAAAGCACTCACTAATTTAATCCGATGAATCCCGTAATTCAAATCGATGATTTTGTTCAAGGATTCATAAAAACTAATTTGTTTAAGGCGATGACGTCATAAAATATCACGACAGACATTTAAAGCTTCATTTCAGAACCTCAATCAAAGATTTGTATGCAGAAGAAGACACTGTCATACAGCCTTGTAACAACCGTAATTTCAATAATTGATTTCTACGTGCGTGTTTTGCGTCCACTATTATGCCAGGAGGAATATTGAGCATGTCGAGGCTAGTTCGTGCAGGAGCCGAGTGAGTTACTGACTAACCCTTATCCTGCTCCTGCCCTCAGGTTCAGCATATCCAATGACCTGAAATTTGATGCAGAGAGAGATCTCAAAGACATAGATGCACCGAATATCCCCGTGCATGCCTTAAACAAGGTGAGTCCGGGTGGAATTGGCGTCACAAGCCAAGTGAATGTGTTTTTGTTCTCGGCAACTGTGAGTCATATGTGCACCCGAGCAGAAAAGAAAACAAGCTGTGTTTGGCGACAGTGTGGCTCTGTAAATGTTCATGCATATCTCACGAGTATACTTTTGAACGTTTGACTTGTTGTTGCAGATTAAGTATGGAGACACAGCTACCTCAGAAGGAGTCCTGTTCGCAACTTACTCTGCGCTGATTGGAGAGAGCCAGGCCGGAGGGCAGCACCGGACGAGAATTAAACAGATCCTAGACTGGTGCAAGCCAGACTTTGACGGAGTTGTATCCTTTCATTTCGACAAGCTCACGTTCAACAGTTTACGAACACAATTTGTTGTCCACGTCTGCGTTGTTTGCCCTTGACCTCCCCCCCCCACTGCAGATTATTTTTGACGAATGCCACAAAGCCAAGAATGCCACGTCTACAAAGATGGGCAAGGCCGTGCTTGACCTGCAAAACAAGCTGCCGCGGGCCAGAGTGGTGTATGCCAGTGCCACAGGTAGGCCGACACACCAATAAACACACACTCGATACGCGTAATGCAATTCAAGTGAGGAATTTTGAATATATGTATTTTTCTCATCTCTGCCCCCAGGTGCCTCTGAGCCAAAGAACATGATCTACATGAGCCGCCTGGGAATCTGGGGTGAGGGCACGCCCTTCAGGGCCTTTGAAGACTTCCTGCACGCCATCGAGAAGAGGTTTGTAGCGCGACACGTTGCCGAATTTACCTCAAACGCGTTGTGTTTTCCAGGAGCCTTCCAATCATGCGGGTACATATCTTCGAATCGAATCGCTGTGTGCTCCCTGGAAAAAAAACGTACAATCTGTTTGCGGTTATGGCTGCCTGATCCGTGATGTGTATGTTGAATAATTTATACGCTGTTTGTAAACAGAGGTGTCGGTGCCATGGAGATTGTTGCCATGGACATGAAAGTGAGCGGCATGTACATCGCCCGGCAGCTGAGCTTCTCAGGAGTGTCTTTCCGCGTCGAGGAGATCGGACTGGACAGTGACTTCAAACTGGTCTATAACAAAGCTGCCATACTGGTGAGCATCATGCCGGTGTCTATTATATGTGTGTCTGCTTATGGTGTTGTGTCAGACATTGAAAGAAACACACACACGCACGGTATTTGAAAGTGACTAAACACATCTGGGTTGTGTGTCCAGTGGGCGGAGGCGTTGCAGGTGTTCATGCGTGCGGCTGATGAGCTGGGCCTGGTGAGCAGGAAGTCTCTGTGGGGGCAGTTCTGGTCGTCTCACCAGCGCTTCTTCAAATACCTCTGTATCGCTGCCAAGGTCCGCTGCCTGGTGGAGCTGGCCCAAAAAGAGCTGCTCGCCGGAAAGGTCAGCACAACACAACACACTCTTGAACACTGAGTCATATAGCATGTATAATCTGGAGCCAGAGAAAGATCTCAGCAGGAACTGAAATTCTTAGATGTTGCATAAGTGGGGAGAACTGCAAGGACGGAGCACTTTTTTTCCTTCGTGTAAATTATTGCTGTTTTGAAGCATAGTTTTGCCAATATTTAGCTTTTTCTGCTGAGTTTGGGGATTCTATTTGTTGAAAATACAAGCGTCATTAGGCCTTTATTTTGCACTTCCCTGAACATAAGTTGAGTCAATGCATTTTAGTTGTTTCCACAAGGATGATGTAATATGTGACATCATGAGTCCACAATAGAATCGACTTCACGTAAAACAGTAGAGCTGTTAGGTTGTTGATGTTTATGTGTTTCACCTCCACCACAGTGCATCGTTATCGGGCTGCAGTCCACCGGAGAGTCCCGGACCAGAGAAGTCCTGGATGAGAACGACGGGCAGCTCGACAGATTTGTCTCTGCAGCAGAGTGAGTGAAAATTAATATCTATTTCGCCGTTGTTTTGTTTGTTTCTTAATAGGTTAATGGGTTTATTTCAGGGTTCGTCAACCTTTTTGATATGCAGTGCCATTTTAATATTATTGTTAATCAATGTGCTGAATCAACATTAAGGTTAACAGTAAGTTTAATTATGGCACCACAATTTAAATTGTCTTCCATATAGCAACATTTATAAAAAGATATTTCTCCCATTACCCGGGACATTATAATTATATATGTGAGAGCACTTTACGAGAAGGCAGCCATGCACATCTAAGCTGAAATCATTAACCCTCTTCCCCCATTCGTGTTCATCAGCAATAAACCTAAAGAATTCGGTGCAGAGGGCAACGATTACTGGCCAAAGAGAAGCAGAGTAGGGCAGGTGGTGGGGGAAAAAAATATCAATCAAAGTACCGTAAATAACAGGCCGAGCAGCTGCAGACGGCTGTGAAAGAGGTAATTTGGCATGTGGATGAGAGGGCACTTCGACATTTTCAAAGAACTCTCTTGCACACTTATTGCTGGTGTGCTACTTTTTTATTATTTTTTTAACTACATGTGCCTATGGTTGCTTGCCCCTGGTTCATTTGAAAGAAGATTCACTAAAATGACAAAATGTCTGAAATCCTACCTTTACTTGAAGGGTCTTGAAGGGTCTTGAAGGGTCTTGAAGGGTTACTGTCTGTTTGCTGGAAGCCATGGCAGTCTGTGAGGATTCCTCCATTTCATTTTGTTGCTTCATCAAACTGCCTAACGAGGAGAAAACACACACTCACCACATACATTCTTTGCCATGATAAGTATTCAGGTCATGCATTTACGGTCCTCACCAGTTACGCTCAATTAAACCAAACAATCTCTTTTAGTTATTAGCAACTAGAAAGCAAGAAAAACAGGAAAGGGAGGGTACAGGTGCTGAGTGCTCTGACCCTGCGTGACTCTAAACCTCACACAGCAGACGGGCCTGCATGTCTGAGGATATTAGATCACACACACACACACACACGTTCATCTGTCTGTCCAGCATCTGATCGGCCAAATCAGGAATGTATCGGCTGTCCAAATATCTCAACTGCCGTGTGTTGTCCTGTTAGCTTTACTGGCAGAATAAAAGTTTCCCCCTCTCTTCCTCTTTCCTTTAGGGGAGTATTCCAGTCTCTTGTAACGAAGCATTTCCCTTCAGAGAAACAGAGGAGAGAGAAAGCACCGGGGAACAAGAGAAAACGTAAGCGTAAGATGTGTACCCTAAATAGTACTGGAACAGTTCCCAAAGTATGTTTTTCACTCTTATTGTATGTAGCCAGTGATCAGCTGACATGTCGGGCTTTTCCCCTGCAGTCTTTATTCAACAATTAACAGAGTTGTTTATCTTTGTGTGTATTTTGTAGTTTGCACTATTTTTCTTGGCGTCTGTATTCCTTGGCCTTTTCATTGAACGATGTCACAAAAAGTGCTTGTTGAGCTGCGCTTCTTGTTTCTCAATCTAATATCATGTCGTGGCGTCCGATCAGGGAAGCCGAGAGGTCGCCAGCACAAGGTACCAAAGCACACCGTGGACAGCGGCGGCGTGATCAACATCAGCGATGACAGCAGTAGTGACTCGGATGGCATGGACACGGACTCCAACTCCTCACCGGACTCCCTGCTCGACAATGATGATGTCATCTTTGTCAACCACACTAGCTGCCAGACAGGTAGGGAGATGTCTTTTTCTTTTTTTTGTTGTCAGTAGGAAGATATCTTCGCCTTAGTGGGTGTGTCCGGTCTCAATCAGAGAGATGCCCGTCTCAACAGTGAAACTACATTCCATTCCCTGTTGTTTTTGTGACTCTTATAGGTACAATTATTTAAAAAAAAAAAATTGAAATGAAGATGATATTATAGTGTTCTTAAAAATACACAGAGAGAACATGAAAGAAGCGTATGTATCTCTTTCAGGACCTTCGCCTCCCTCAGAGCAGAGGCCATCTTTACCATAAGAACAACACTATAGGCGCAACGCAATTCAGACTGCAGCTGCCGTTACCATGGTTTTGCTCTATTTCGGAGTTCTTTCTCGTAAATGTATGACTTTAGAATATAACCCCCGTGCCCCGGCTCTGTAATTTTTTTTTTTTTTTTTGCTGACAAGGTTCCTTCTACCTCGTCGTGTTTGGCCTATCAGGGTTACAAGGTTAATGTCCCCTCTGCTTCCTGTTCACAGCCAGGATAGAGGAGATGAAGCAGGGCCTCCTCAACAAGATAGCCGTGCTGGGAAAAGAACTACCTCTCAATACCTTGGACGAGCTCATCGATAAGTTTGGAGGACCAGATAAAGTCTCAGAGGTACGAGCTCAAGACACTGCACCAGAAACTGGACAGCCAGATGTATCTAAAAAGTTTAAATAGTGCAGGATGGATTCATACAATGTTCTCCACTTAAATCAAAGTCTGCACATAAGCACTAAAAATAAATACACATTTATGTTGTTTTATGAGCAAAAGGTGACAATGTGATAAAATATTTCTTCTGCAGATGACTGGTCGTAAGGGTCGCGTGGTGCGGCGTCCCGATGGCAGCGTTCGCTACGAGTCCCGGGCGGAGCAGGGTCTCACCATCGACCACATAAACATCAAGGAGAAAGATCGCTTCATGGGTGCAGAGAAGGTCAGATTCACCAATCAAATCGATGCGTCTACTCGCACATAAAGAATCGTGACTTGGCGGGACAACGATCTGTATCTTAATGAAATGCAACTGCTCTACAAACGATCAATGCGATCTCCACCAATAATCCAAACCTCTTTCTTCCAGTTTGTGGCCATCATCTCAGAGGCGGCCAGCTCTGGGATTTCCCTGCAGGCGGACAAGCGAGTGAAAAACCAGAGGCGCAGGGTCCACATGACCTTGGAGCTGCCTTGGAGTGCAGACAGGGCCATTCAGCAATTCGGTGAGTCAGGAAATCGGATCTCACAACAGCGTTTTCCCGGAGGGTGGGGTGTGGTAGCGGTTGTGGTGGTGTTTTTTTGCACGTATGCAAAAAACGAAATTGTTCCCTCACAAAGCGTTCCCTGCCGGGGGACTTTTCTATGTCTGCCTGCACTACAAGGCCTGTTAAGACCTCGTTACATACAGTACATGTGTTTACAGTAATGAACAGGAGAAATGTCTGTCTCGCTCACATGTGCGGTGTCTCAAGATTAAGGAAAATACACTTTTATCGGACATAATAAAATAATAATATATGGGGCAGCAGTAGCTTAGTCTGTGGGGACTTTGCTTGGGAACCGGAGGGTCAAGTCCCCGCACGAAACCAAGTACGGGGGTGTGTGTGTGGTAGCTAGAGAGGTGCTAGTGCGCCTCCTGGGAACCGAGGTGCCCTTGAGCAAGGCACAGGTATAGTAGCTGCCCACTGCTCCCGATACGAGGGTTAAATGCAGAGGCTACATTTCCCTGTGCGCTGTGCTCTCCACACATGTGACAGTTAAAGGTGATTTACATTTTATTATCGTAAGTAAATTACATGTCATAACTGTGACTTATGACACCTTGTCTTTTAGATGCGAGAGGGTGTCTGTCTTTTAAAAGTGTTTTCAAACTCTCCGAGTGTGTGGTAGGCATAAGATGGATAAATTCTGTCTTTTCCTTGTCTTCCCAGGTCGCACCCATCGGTCCAATCAGGTGACGGCCCCAGAGTACATCTTCCTCATCTCCGAGTTGGCTGGGGAGAGACGTTTTGCCTCCATTGTGGCTAAAAGACTAGAGAGCCTGGTAAATATCATATAGCCTTATGGAAGTCTTTGTGTGCGTGTTGCCTTGCCCTTTCTATTTGGTCCCACAATTACTTCCTTTTAACTGAGATAAACCTCATGGGGAAATGGTCCTTTTCCTCTTGTTGTCCTTGTGTGAGAAGAATCGTCCCACTGTAAACGGAGAGGATCCGTGTGTTGTGTTTATTGATTGTGTTGTGCTCTGGGTTGCCAGCGACTCTGCCCCTTTTTGCCATTTTGCCTCGTCACCCTGCCCTCACCCTCTGCCCTTCCTGTTTTCGTTGGTATTCCCGAGCCCTAGAGGCTGAGTCTCTTATTCTCGGTTCGCTTAAAGTTACATCGACGTTTTTTTTCCCACAAACCCCAAGAGATTGTGGTTCTTTCCCGTGTCTAGCACAATAACGGAAAACTGAACAAGCAGAAAAAGCAAAAGGGGCATGTGTGGATAATTTATAACTCGAGGTTTATTTTCCACAATTATCAATGCGTTTCAGCAGAAGCAGTCATTTATTTCCACAGTGACACAGCATGACAGTTCTTTTGGTAAAACGGTAGGGAATGAGCTTTGGGATGGTGGTTCCAGGAAGTCGTTCATGCGTTTGCCAGCCGTATTCGGTAAAGCTGTATTAAGAATAGGTCCCATCATGTCTGACTGAAACCGATACACACACACACACACACACCTAGTGTGCTGAATACCGTTGCAATCATCTAACTTCAGATCAACCGTGAAGTCATATTTGGCAAAGACTTCCTTTTGTTTTGGTATCTCAAGGCATTCTTCTGTGTGGGCAGAGCCAGAAGCTGTCAACAAGTCTCTAAATTTCTCTTCACCTCCCTCGCTATTTGTTTGAAATTGTATTGAAGACAGTCAAACACGGGCTGGGATATTACATAAACCCGGCATTACAATTTAAAGTGACAGCAACAGACTGTTCCAACTTTTCCCGCCTCCTGGCGTTTCTGGGTGGTTTTTATTGGTGATCACTTCTGTTTCCTTCAGAGCCGAGCGACTACTAACAACGCAGTGAGCGACATGGCTACCGCTAGCAGCCAAGCTACCATCCAAAGCAAGAAATAGGCAGGTTCTGTTACTTACTGAGCTAGCTTCGTAGAAAGATCTTTTCAGTTGATCAGTTGATCAGTTTATCAGTTGACCAATTTTCCAGTCATGGAAATCAAATGGAAAATGAGAGAAAATGTGCAACGTACTGGAAAATCTTGTGGTGTCCTAAAAACATTATTTCAAAAATTTTCCCTTTTTCCTCGAGCCGAGAATGAACGGCTGGTCTATCTACCGGAGCTCCCCGAAATCAGATAACATCAGAAAGGGCTGAGCGAATAAATAAATAGGCCGCTATGTTCTGGAAACACCGTGAACACAACCCCCAAAGGCACAGAATGATGTCAGTTTCACACTCCAACCTCATCTGGCTCCTCTTGATACCTTGGGCAGCAACCAGGGTGTGTGTGTGTGTGTGTGTGTGTGTGTGTGTGTGTGTGTGTGTGTGTGTGTGTGTGTGTGTGTGTGTGTGTGTGTGTGTGTGTGTGTGTGCGTGTGCGTGAAGCCTCCACATGCTACCGTTTTGGGCAGAGTCAATGTACCTGCATCTCAAAGAGTTTGACTGATTCATATGAGACTAATGAAACTTAAAACTGGGATTTATGACTGTACGGCAGTTCCAAACACATCACTACTAAACAACAGAGTTAACTCCAGTGGTGGAATGTAGCAAAGTACATTAGCTCAAGTACTGTACTTAAGTACAATTTCAAGGTACTTTAATTCAAGATTTCCATTTTATGTAACTTCATATTTCTAAACCACTACATCTCAGAGGGGAATATTTAACTTTTTAACGTATACAGCACTAAAATGTAACACATTAATGCAGCAGTGATTTGGATCCAGAAACATCATATATAATAGTTAAACACTGATGGAGAACATTTCACTTTTTATTTTTTTAAGTTAAGTCTTCTGATAATACTGACATACATTCACTTAAGTATTTGAATGCATGACTTTTACTTCTGGTGTAGTATTTTCACAATGTGATACAAGTACTTTTACTAAAGTAAAGGAGCTAACTTCTCCCACCACTGGTCATACCAGACATATTAAACTTATTTGATTTCCAAGTAATGATTAAAAGTGGTGCCTGCTGTGGAGATTAAACACGGCAAACATTCATATGAAGTGGTGTAATTTTAAAGGATTTCTGTATTTCGCCAAATTATAAAAAAAAGTTGACGCAATAACAAACACTCCACAATCATGTGAAATACTCTTTTATTTAAAAGAGCTGGATTTATGAATGAGAGGGCTAGAAGTCCACGCTAGCACCTACTGTAAGGTTGTAATAACCCTTTAATGAGCGTATCGTATCCAGACCTACGTAGTTCATGCTCACCCTCGCGTGTTGAGGCCGAGCAGTGAAGTCAGGTTGGGTATTGATGATCAACGGCGAGCACAGATTCATCCCACGTCACTTTGTCCACCTGTATTAGTGTGATGATGCTCTGACGGCTCTAAAGCCTAATACCAATAATAACGCTGTTGCTAATCCACTTTGCAGGGAGCGTTAACCCATGGAGACCGAAGAGCCACAGAATCCAGAGACCTGAGCAAGTACAACTTTGAGAACAAGGTAAGCAAATAAAATAAAATAAATTCTGATCTTTCAAGTGTCTCAACATGATTCATTTTTTTTTGTTTTAAGGGTTTTCTCACTTCCAGCAGTATGCAGGATTCTCTTTTCCTTGCTGTTGCTGAATGAGCCTTCTGAGAGAATTGTTATCTTTAACAATC
The DNA here is from genome assembly GCA_016806645.1 of Ophiodon elongatus. Classification (NCBI taxonomy): domain Eukaryota; kingdom Metazoa; phylum Chordata; class Actinopteri; order Perciformes; family Hexagrammidae; genus Ophiodon; species Ophiodon elongatus. Next base: position 89,181 of record JACSYO010001117.1, on the reverse strand, counting down.
GCATGTCCCTTTTCTTGCAGTATGGTACCAAGGCTCTCGATAAGATCACCAAAGCAATCCTTGGCCACATAGAGAACAAGGTGCCCCCACCCAAAGGCTACCCTGTGGGCGAAGCCATGTTCTTCAGAGGTGTGTTTGAGCTTTGGTTGACTGTCTACATCTAGACAGCCCCAGCACCAGTTTACTGTGATTGATCCGTTAAAAACAACTTTTGTTCTTCTCTATTTCAGACATGAAAATTGGAATGATGGATGTGGGCATCTTTTGTAGGGAGTCGCGCTTTGGGATCAATACTGAGAAAGGTAGAGTACCCAAGAGGCATGCGGGCATATTGTGTGCCAGTTCACTTAAAGGGATAGTTTGACTGTTTTGAGGTGGGGTTGTATGATGTGCTTATCAATACCCAGAGTATTACCGACAGTAGATGGCGGTCGGCTCTGCCCCAGTTTGGAGGACCAGCCAGGAGGACCGGCACGGGAGCAAAGCAACGTACTGCTGTGGACGGGGGCAGCAGCAAAACACATTGTAGACACCTAAAAACATCAATATCAGTTTAAGTATGCGCTTCATTTGGATCATTTTTACCTCGTCGCCAGACAGCCCTTTACAACCGGGGACTGAAGCTGCTCTCTTCAAAGCCACACGACTCCTTTTGACGAAAACAGTAGTCGGTCAATCGTTTCCTCGATCGGTTAGTTTGTTTGTGTTACTTTGTGACTTTGTTGAATCCGACCTAAGCCTTTAAAACACCAAAGTCACACAATAAGAAAAACAAACTAATCGATCGAGGCAGCGGTGGACTGACAACTAACAACTTCTGTGTTCTGTTCGGTAAAATGACTGTTTCTGTCACTGGAGTCTGGTAGCTTTGACGAGCGCATAGATGGATATAATGGATTCACTTCCCCTTCAGAACGGGCGGTCTCACGGCAAAGTGATGGAAATATTCTAAATATAGCGCACACCTAAACTGATAGATTTCTTTTTTTTTTGGTGTCTAAAAATCCGTTTTGCTGCTGATACAGCCCACAGCAGAACATTACTTTGCTCCGGTACCTTTACTCCGGTGTGTTTCTCCAAACTTGAGACGTGCCGGCCGCCATCTACTACATACACTGACTGTGTATAAGTACATCATAGAACCAAACTATCCCTTCGAGATGAAAGTGTCAACCCAGGCCACCTACTTCAAAATGCATCTCAGCTGTGTTCTTTGTTCATGTGTCAGTAACCGTTCTGTGTCATTGTCTTTCATCCCAGACTGCAGCATTACCAAGTTCTTAAATCGCATCCTGGGCCTGGAGGTCCACAAGCAGAACTATCTGTTCCAGTACTTCACGGACAACTTTGACTACCTAATCGAGAAGGATAAGAAGGAGGGCAAATATGACATGGGAATCCTAGGTATGTAGGTCAAGTGTTACCCAAAACAAAGCATGGTTTGGGGTTTTACATATATTTAATTTGTGATCCAAAATACAAATGCAACATAAGTGTTTTAAATGTTTACGTTTAGAAAATTGTCTGTCAACATGCAATGTTGCGATTGGCCCTGAAGGGATTGTTTTTATTTTTATTTTTTAAAGAAAGGTGGTTCCTGATCTTTTAATGTGAGTAATTGTTTTGTCTCTCTTGACAGATCTTGCCCCGGGTAACGATGAGATCTACGAGGAGAAGCAGGAGACTTTCCTGACAGTTGGAAATCCTCAGGATGGACAGGTTGTTCTCTACAAGGTAGGCAGGCAGGCATCACCTCATTTCAAGGAGATGGTTAGATGGCTTCCTGTGTTGTGCGACCGCCATTACCGCGGGCAGAATATCCTCATTGTATATCTGGAGGGACATTGCAACGTCCAGCTCCGGTTTTAAAGGAGCCAAGATAAGAAGTGTGTGTGAGTTCAGCAATACTGTGTTGCCTACGTGGGCCTGTATGCCAAGAGGAGGGCAACTCACAGTCTGGTGAGCACAGTCACATTTACAGGCCATGGCTGATCTCCAGGCATTACACGTCACCAACCAGAAGGGATTCTATGAATATCCATGAATCCTAAAAAAAAATAAAAATGCAAATCTTGTTCTCTCTCTGTTAAACCCAGTTGGGCTCGTTGGCTCCCAGTAGAGCAGAGCAATAAAAAAAGTTCACCTTTTAATGACAGCTAAGCAATATTCACAGATTAAGTAGCAAATACCAATGGCTATGAATTTCCGTGAGGTTTGCACGGTGCACAGTTTGTGCATACAAAGAGACCTCGTACAACTGTGAGATTTGTTCCACATGACCTGCAGTCCCAGAGGTAACTCAAGTAGCTACTTCTGCACTTCATGGTGATTGATGTCACTTTGCCAGCAGTAAGACTGTTATCATACAGGCTTAGCCCGGGGCTGAGGGGCCCATGCAGACACCAGTGGCAGGTGGGAACAGGATAATTACCGATATCTTCTGCTTTTAGCTGTCGGCTGCATTTGACATTTTAAAGCCGGCAGAATGCGGCGCAGCTTGGACCAGTTCAGAAAGTATAGAGGGAGAGCATCGGGTTCACGCGTGATTGTGTTCGAGTCGTATGCTGTAGGTCTGTGTGTTTTTTAAATATATAGCCCGTTTGCAACTACACAAACCTTTGCCCAAGGGACTGGGGACTTTTTGAGGAACTCGTAGCGTTTCAGCCGCAGGGACAGGCTCTAAATTAAATTCCGGTGACATTTTATCCCCTTCTCCTCCAAAAAGGCCCCATATTACTTTCTGAAAGTACAGGAACCTTCGGGGGTGGGGTTTGCGGTCGCTAATTGGTCAAACACACACACAGCGCTGCTGCTTCAACTCCTGTACCTCTTCATCCTTAAAACAAGGAAATACTCCAGTAACATTTTAGGACACGAGGAGAGCATTTCTCTTTGTTTTCATAATATTAAAAGTAAAGTTAGGCTTTGCTGTCTGCTTCCCCACTCATTTTAAAGAAAGACGGAGAGGCGGATCGCACGAGTGAGCCAAGAGGGCAGCAGTTGGAAAGAGGGAGAGAGAGGGAGAGAGAGAGGGAGAGAGAGAGGGAGAGGGAGAGAGAGAGAGAGAGGGAGAGAGAGAGAGAGAGAGAGAGAGAGAGAGAGAGAGAGAGAGAGAGGGAGAGAGAGAGGGATGGAGAGAGAGAGGGAGGGAGAGAGAGAGAGAGAGAGATGTGAATGAGAGAAAAATGCATTTCATTCACTCCATCCAACGTGCATCAGTAAATACGATACATCAGTAAATGTCGTCGCATTGAGACAAAACCAAACAAAAGTTGTTTTTTCAACATGTTTTTTTATTTATGTTTATGAAACGGGCGGCGGGCACACTGACCTGCAGAGTGCGTTTACCCCTGTGACCAGCATGCAGCCCTCGTCCATGTCATGTTGCGTTTTCATACGTCAGCAGACTAATTTGCCTTTTCCTGCAGGTCCTTAGACCGCTATGGAAACGGAGACGACGACGGGCTGAAGGAACCTTTTTAGTTCCTCTAAAAGTAGTCCCAGGAGTAAAATTACCAAGAACTTCTTTTACCAAGATCTCATGTTAGAAGAAGTACTTTTGGGTTTCCTTTGCCGGAGTCTGTCTCCCCCTCGGGATGTGTGGTTGCACAGCTGCTTGGTTCCCCCTCCTTCACAGCACATGCTTTAGTCTCCGATCCTTTTTGCCCCCGTAGATCAGCGTGGACCGAGGCATGCCCTGGGAGGAGGCCTACAACAGGTCACTGAAGCTCAGCAGTCCTGATGAGGGATTCTACCTGTCCCTGAAGGTGAGTCCGTGTTACATTCAGCAAACTAAACCCACGGAGCTTCATACTGCAAGACGCCCTACATGTATATGATCTATTATTTAACACAGACCTCACTAACTAGCATCGCCTTGTGTCCACTGGAAAGATGTTATTAGTCCCTCCTTTACAAGACGGTGTACATAATTCACTCTCTGCGTCGGCTCTCCACAGCTGCGAGGAAACCACCCGTGTGTGCTGCTAGCAGAGCAAGGGCGAGGCAAGAACCTCATCGTCTACAAGCCCAACATCGGCAAGCAGACGCACCCGGAGAGCCTGGACAACCTGCAGCTGCGTTACCGAAAGGTAACCGACTCCACCCGTCTGGCGATGGATCAGCAGGGCTTAACAGTTGTATCTGCACACGTGTCTATATGCCAGCGTTATTATCATAAAATAAAACTGAAACTAAAAGGAAAATGAGCAGTGGAAAATTGTAATAAACTGAAACTAAATTAAAACAATATTCATTGAGGGAAAACTAAACCAAAACGATATCGCCTTAAAAAAATAAAATAATGTACTATCATAAATCACTACAGAAAAAAGGATTATCTGTAAACTCTCATGACATCAAACCACAGAAATTGGACATCAAACATTCCAGGAAATGTCTTTAGGCCACAATTGCTTCATTCATTCAGTCCAACTGTAGAATTAAATAACAAGGACATGATTTAAATATTTTGGCGGATCAGACTATTCCTTCAATTGCTATTTAGATTATATATGCAGAGTATGATGCCCCCTTGTGGCCATGGAGGAGTACTCCAACGTTCAAGGCTCTCTAGAGCTGAACAATGTGGCAGTAGATTATAGACTCAGGGACAAAAACATTTTATTAAAGCTGTACTGTTTCACTTCCCTACATGAACAACAGGGTGATGATAACTATAAGCCAAATTAACACAATTATTTTTTTATTAAGCTTTTTATTGGGATACCAAGTATACAAGTATAAAATAAGTCTTCCCCATTTTTCTCATTAAGTGAATATCCCCGTGGGCCTCAAAGATAGACCCCACCCACCCGACAACAAGAACAAAACATTGTCTCTGTAGAGGAAATATAAATGCTACTTGTAATTGTAGTGTGTATGAATATTTAGAATATAGAAACATACAAATATGTATTAGTCAGATGCATCCTTTATTAAGAAAAAAGTGAAACCAAATAAAGAAAAATTTGATTACTAAATACTATTAGAAGTAAATACATTTAAAAAAAGAAACAGGAAGTGGGGATAATAGTCACCTTAAAAATATAAACAAGATAAAACTCATTTTTGGTGGGCAGTGAAAGACACCTCTTCATTACTAAAGTTTCTGTCTTGGTAAATATGTAATAATAAAAGCTGTGTTATGGTGTCAAACTGTGGAGTCCTTTGCTGATGTTCTTTTGGTGTTGTACGTTTCCTTTTCCAGGTGACTCCAGAGGAAGCCAGGGACAGCTGGGAGAACCAGTTCACCTTCTCCTTCAAGAAGTGTAGCCATGCCAACTGGTAAGTAGGAATCCACGACGTCCCTCGGGGTTAATGGGTCAATGCATCCGATCAGGCTGCTGCTCATTAGCATTCAGCCAGGGTGGATTAAAGGTCGGATGCCATTCCCAGGGATTTGCGGATCACCTGAGAACTAGTCATGAAGAAATAACCTGCGAGTCTCACATGTGTGACCATGATGACCGGCAGACTGTGTTTGAAATGCTGCGATGGCGTATAACTGGCCAACAGTCGGTCCTTCCACCCGCCAGTCGGTCTTCCTGAAAGAGGGATATGCAAAGAGATATATGCAAGAAACTTGTGGGCCTTTTTTCTTTTTGCTGCATAAATAATTTGGCGGTTTCTTTTCCTGTCCCTTTTTCCTAGGAATGGGAAGTGTAAGAAAATAGAGGAAGGTCAGGAGTGTCTGCAGGGCATGCGCCTCCGTCAGTACCACATGTTGTGTGGCGCTCTGCTGCGTGTGTGGAAGCGTGTATCCGACGTGGTGTCTGACCTCACCAGCTCCAGCATCCTGCAGATTGTCCGCCTTAAAACCAAACATCACAACAAGCAAGTCGGTCAGTACATCTCCCTCAGTGCGACTCAAAAGCATGCACGTACACGGCACACACGTTTTACCGGTGTTTCAAAGCTCTCGTACACTTCACACTGGCAGGAATATTCTGTGAACACAAAAGAGAAGTTTTAAAATGTGAATTTGAATCACCAGACGTCAGTTGTTTTGACGAGTAGATGCGATGCTTTCAAAGTGCTGATGTTTGTTTTTATGACAAATTGTGGAAATGAAAATGTCGCTGACTCTTCTTATGAACTCCTGTGAGAACCACAGTGACCTCGACACTTATGAAACGCACAACATGTTGCAATGCAGCTCGACATCTGTGAAAACCCGACGACCCGAGGACGCTGGCTGGTCTATTTTCTCTGTGCACTACACACATATTTTAAAAATTATATATATTTATATATATGTATGCTGTATATATGTATTTTTAGAGTCGTAAAAAATGGAGCAGGTATCACCACTTTGCATAATCAGGCCTAAACCTTCTGTTGTTAATACATGAGCTCTTATCGTTGGAAGATCTAGGTTTGGATCATCACACGTTTGGAAAATATCGTAAAATGTCAACTATTTGGCAATATTTAACACTGGAAACTAGACGATATAACAAAGTTCTATGGCGTTGATTCTCTGTATGTATTTGTTCATGTTTTACAAAGGGTAAACCTGAGCCTGAGAACAATGATAGCCATCATATAACATCAGTACAGGGTTAATGTGTATAAAGAAGTTGTGTAAAAAGCAAGTTTAGGGAAGGAAAGATTGTATCAGAACTTCTCTATTGAAGTGTTTTTAGTTAACGATTAACTTTGTAAAGCCTTTTGAGTATTTACCGCTCCGATAACCGTGGCGTGACCGTCCTCCTCCTCTTCCCGTTGCAGGTATCAAGATCCCCGAGAACTGCGTGGCCCGTGTGCGCGAGGAGCTGTTGCAAATGGACGAGGAGGTGAAGAGGAGACGGAAGGAGAGGGAGCAGCAGGCCGTGGATCAGCGGCTGGCCGAGGAGCGCGCGCGCAAAATGGAGCAGGAGAACAAACACCTCCTGGCCAATCTGTTCAACCAGAAGCCGATGCTCACCCAGTCCCTCACCCAGTCCCTCGCCCAGTCGCTCACCCAGTCCCTCGCCCTCAAACAGAAACTGAACCAAAACGCTCTGCAAAGGACACAAACTGGGAGCATCTCTCAGCTGCAGAGGCTGCAAGCCCAAAACCAGTCCGCTCTCCAGCAGAACTTACCCCTGTTGTCCTCGCAGAGAAACCCCGGTCAAACGCAGCAAAGGACCCATAACAGCTGGCCCAACAACTCCTCCACCACCAACCAGGGCTCCGTCCCCAACACGGTCGGCATCCGCTCCAACTTCTCCCAGTTTTACCCCCAGCCCTTCTCTTTTCCACAGCTGAAGAGCCCGTCGCTTCCACTCCATCCGCCCGGCGTGTCTTCCAAGAATCCCCTGGACGAGATCTTGGACCTGACCGTGGGCTCGCCGTCCCCCTCGTCGGACAGCACGGAGGTCGGACTGAGTCTGGAGGGTCTGGCGGGACACGCGGCGGTGTTCGGGGAGGACTTTAACCTGGAGTCTCTGATCTCTCAGACTGCACCCAATGCCCAGCACCCCGCACTAATACAGCAGCCGCTCCTGCTGCAGCAGCAGCACCTGCAGGCGACGCCGCAGCAGAACCACAACCTGCTGGCCAGTAGCCACCACCATGACTTGTTAGATCTGTTTGAGATGCCCCTGTCCCCCCAGATGCCCACGCAGAAAGCCAGCCCGTCGTCCTCTACCTCCTCCTGCTCTTCCGCCACGTCCTCCGCCTCGAACAACCTGGTTCCGCACGTCACCGCCGGCCTCCTGCCGGCGTCCGGCCTCATCCCGACGTCGTCCTCCTCTTCTCTCTTCTCCAGCCCGTCCTCGTCCTCCTCTCTGTTCTCCAACTCTTCCCCCCACTTCTCCTCCAACTATCTCCTCTCCCAGTCGGACTCGCTACCTTTACCCAACGGCCACTCCGCCGCCCTCGACGTCCGCGAGGCCCTGAACAGCATGCTGCAGGGACCGGACCGCAAGTCTGTCATTAAGTACCGGCCACCAGAGTGAGAGCTCGAGCAGCAGCTCGTCTGGACTTTGTTTTTTCCCTTTTTTAGGTAATTTTTTTTTTTTTTGTTTTGTCTCTTTTTTTTAAAAGCAGATGTTGTCTTGTTTGCTGCTGTCTTATGATCGCAACCTCGGACCTACTCCCCCCCTCCCCCACCCTCCTACACCCCCCACCCCTCAGGGCCTATAGTCACGTCACTGCCTGTCCTGCGCTCGGCTCACCCTTCTCTTTCTCCACCTGTAGCGTTCACCTGCTTGAGGCTGTTTTAGGCGACAGCGGGCTCCATCAATATCAGATTTCTGCACCAAAGTGTGTCCTCCACAGTGAAAGGCAGCTGTAAAACTAAACTAAACAAAAACAAAAAAAACAACAAAAAAAAACACGTTATAACTGTATTTTATTGAACATCCGAGCTGTCAAAACAAAAAGCTCATTCATTGAGGTGTGGAAATCTTTAACAAACCTCCCGCTGCTGATTTTACGAGGTATGATTGGTGAAGTTGCTGGAAGCTCTAAATGCCTTTCACCAGTTTATAAAAACCGCATCTTTTTAGACTTTGCTTTACTGTTACTTCTGCTTCATGGCCGTTCGTCTTGACTAAAACAAGGCTGTATGCAAGGCTTGGGTTTGAGTGAAACAAAAGATAGCATTGAAACTGGAAGATGAGGAGAAATAAAAAAAAAAAGAAAAACCCCAGATGAAATCTTTTAGCTGATAAGCCATGAAATGCCTCAGTTTTCTTCTTCTTCTTCTTTTTGTTTGTGTTCTTCTTCATGCTCCCTCTTGTTTCTCTCCCTGCTTGTATGAACACTAGTGTGAGGAAAAAGGGAGAGGAAGAGCAGTCTGCTGTTGCAAACAGTGCCTTTTTGGAGAAATCTATAAATGCAGTCTTTAAGAATCCATGTAGCCTAATGTATAGATTTGTACTCTTGAACGTTGGTTTTCATTTTAATTTAAACATGGTATATTTTGTATTTAAACTTTTAGCCCCCTCAGTCGTTGTTTGTGTTACACTATGCTGGTGGTGGGTTTCAGGAAGAAGCCTCCATTAAGCCCGTATGTGCTAGTATGATTGTCTGTGTAGCAGCGGATTTGTCCTTTTTTATTATTTTATTTTTTTCTGTGTCCTTCTGTCCTTGTTGATGCGACAATATGCTACATGGTCAGTATGGCGCGGATTATTGAGAAGCATGGATAAAAAAAAATGTGTCCAAAAATTTTATCTACCTTTTTTTTTTCTTTTTTCTTTTTTTTAAAGCTGACAATAACATTTAGTGATGCGACTCCTGGTTTGATCAGATATTGAATTTCTCAGGAAAGTCTCGAGTGCTTTTGTTGTTATTGTTGTTATTGTTGTTGTTGTTTTGTGTCATTTTTTGACCAACAAATATATGAAAATTCATTTTTAAGTCTTTTGAATACGGTGGATGACAAAGAATTTCAAGGTTTTATCGTCTTGAGTGCTGAAAACGAAACGCATTATCGGAGACAAAAAAAAATGAAATAAAAAATCTCATGAAATATTTTTCCATTTCCGGTGTCAAGACTTAAAGAAAACAAACAAAAAAAAAGACCATTTGAAACGTGTGCAGACTTGTGACGTTCACTGTGTATGATAGTACATATTTAACAAACAAAAAAAACAAAAAAAAACAACAACCTGTGAGATCTGGCCATCTTTGTGTGAAAACCATGCACTGTAGTTGGTTCGTGACATAAAAATGCCGGGATAAGTTCAAGTGATCAAAAAGCAATAAAACCATATTCTACATTTGTTGTGAAACAGAAATGCCGAAGTACTGTTTACGCTCAACAGGCAAAGCTTTGTGGTTCCCGTCGCTTGTTATGAATCTCCTTATTTCTGTTGTGCTTCGTGGTCCTTTTTTTTTTTTTTTTTTTTTTTAGTTGAACAGATTCTGAAATGCATACAACCTTTTTTCTTTCTTTCTTTTTTTTTTTTTTTTTTTTTTTTTTGTGTATAGAACGTTTTTCACGGGACGAGCGCAATGCGTTCTTGATGTTTTAGTCATCGTTATTATAAAAGTTATTGTTATTTATATTTAAGGGATATTTAGATTTTAGATATGTTATCCTGCTTATTAGAATAGTCAACGAAATGTTTGGTCAGGGAAGTTTCTAGTTTTCAAGATTTACTATAAAACAAATTCTATTATAATCTGCCACCAAATAAGATTGCACTGTTCTGTACTGCTGTACAGTGTCTGGATTTTTTTAATTTTTTTTTTCTGCTCATTTCAGTTTTGCTTCCGTCAAGTAGAATTGTTTCTCCAACTCGTAGACCTTTTTGTCAGGCCTCCCGTTTGCAGAGAGATACCAAAGTATTCCACAGACACCCCCGAACGTTACAAGGCGGCGCGACGATATCAGACCTTTTGTCAATCTCAGGAAGAACCCCACCAGAGGCGTGGCGGCGGGGCGTTCAGCAGAAATATATAAGTTCCCCTCGTGACCGTGGTGAAACTAACCAGTACACGTTGCTCTTCTGTTCTTAACTCTGTGCTGTGACTCTTGCTGTATTTATGTTTTAGACTTAATGTGACGGGTTTGTTGTTTGTCCTTGTGAACATGTCAGTGATTCTAAATGTTTATGCCTTCTTAGGGCAAAGATCAACGGCTGTTTCTTTTCTTCCTTTTTTTTTTTTTTTGAGGAACATCATTTTTTTTATGTTTCATTACTCGTCTGTGTTGGACATGTAATTCATTCTTTTTTTCTTTTTTTTTTTTAAAAAAGCCGGCAGATTTTTTTTTTTTTGGAGTCGATTGGCACCCTGGGTTATACTGCTATGTGCAATTGATCTGTCCAAGCCTTCACCTTCATTATAACAGATGTTCAGACTCACAGGATCTCAGATTCTTGTTAATGCTTCTTCTTCTTTTTCTTTTTTTTTTGCAGCTTCTTCTTGTATAGCATGTTTTCCTGGTACCCTCATTAATGTTGCTTTTAATATTCCTCATCGGGCACATTCCGAGACATCAGTCTGCAAAAAGATTTGCCTTCGATTTTTGTGTTGTAGTCGCACAAATAAAGCTTTATGCATTTGAGGGATATGGACCGCATTTTTTTTAGGAAGAAAAAAACATATTTTTTCTTTTTCTTTGGTAAGATTCGTAGTATTCAGTGTAGTTTATCGTTTCATTATCATTTTGCACTAAGAATGGCATAATCAAGTTACTGTTCTCTTGTGGGTTATGATTGAGCATTGCAAGCTTGTTGTTTTTCTGATCTTTGATGGATAGCTCTGTGTATACTGTAACCATCTTTCCTTGTTTCTTCACCATATTACATACATGTTATCACCCTCGAAAAAAAATAATTTATTGCTAACAAAAAAAAATGAAACAAAAAACATGCTACTGATTGTATGTATTTTTAAACAAAGCCTATTTTTTCTGTAAAAAAAAAGAAAAAAAAGAAACTGTGTTCAGCACTTTTATTCTGGGTTGTGCTTTTGTTTTCTATATATTTATAATTTAGATCCAAATGTATATATTGTAAAATTTGTGCCTTTCGACTAATTCTTTAAAAAGGTTTTCTACTCATTAAAGGAAGGACTATATGAAATTGCAATCTTAACTTTGTAAACAAATAAAAACTTGAAGATTGCTGAAACTGAGTCTTTTGTTCATCGGCCCAGTTTAGGAGAAAGGCCTTTGTTCTCACGCCCGGAGGTTTGCTGTGGGTTCGTGAAGGAAGAGGAACACGTGTGACATCACCTCT
>JACSYO010001117.1:30000-72500 GCA_016806645.1 Ophiodon elongatus | reverse complement strand
CCAGACCTGAAGAGATGCAGACTTCACGGTCAGACTGACGTGACTTGAGGTGGTCAGAAGGTTGTTTTATTTATTTTTTTAGTAGCAGCAGAAGAAGCAGAAATCCTCAGCATCATGAATCTGACGCAGCGAATGAAATTACTGAAGCACTTTGGCTCTCAGCCCCCGGAGCCTCCACCACCTCTGCTGGTGGTGCCTGTAAGTGGATGGAGAGCAACCTGCTGTGTTCACCCTCCTCATGTCTTTGTTGTTTAGGGCTCAACCATTTAGAAGAAAAAAAAATCGAGTTGCCATGCGTCATTTTTGACTGTTATTGCTATTGCCATTTGCGATATTATCGTTATTCTCATTTTCATTGAAAAACATATTTAAATGAATGTATATTTTTGCAGGGAGCTGTACCAAACAAATGTTTTTCTTCACTCTTTTTAAAATATGATGTGTAGGCCAGAACATCTGGCAGCACCACAATATTTACTTTAAAATGGTATTTTGATACACATATTGCGATTTCGATGGAAATTTTATCAATTATGCAGCACTAGTATTGTTATAATCCATGTTTGTGCATCTTAATTTATTTGTATTTTACTATATCAGTATGCAGTTTGTAGTTCCAGTGCCCCCCCCCCCCCCACACACACACACACACACACACACACAGATCCTGCAGGTGCATCATTACACATGTATGTTTTCTGACCTAGCTTTGGTGAAGCCCAAAGATCCTTTAATCATAGTTTAGATTTTAAAGTTTCCATTTTTGTACTCAAGAAACAATTAGTTGATGAGTCGAATAGCTGAAATATAGAAAGTCACTAGTTTTTATAAGTAAAACGACCAAATCTTTGCTGGTTACATCTTCAGAAATGCTAAGATTGTTACGTGATATCAAATAATTCAAAGAATCTGAAGATGATCTATCCATTAGTATTTTGTTTTGATACAAATGTATTAATAATAACCAGTAAATTAAACATTATGCATCTATGTACTGTAGGGATGATCGATGTGAGGAAAATATGCGATAGTGTCTTTGAATATCACAATAACGATATTACTCGCGATAAATAAACGGATGTTAAAGTGAGCAGTTGTCAAATTGCTTGTTGAATAAAAATGTAAAAAAATAAATGAAACAAATTGAAATGAACACAAAAGGCAGAAATAGAAAAATAACTAAAGTAAAATCTTAAGTGTGCTTCTACTGATGCTCTTTCAACTAAAAACATCCCTGAGTGTAATATCTAATATCGTATGTAATATCTTAGTTGTTTGTAAAAGGCAAGTCGACATCGCAATGACGATTTAAATAAAACAAAACAATATATTGTATTTAGCATTCGTTAAATATAAATAGTTTGTAGCTCTACAAATATGGCATATTGAAATACAAGGAAATGTATTTATAGTTTTTTTTTTTTTGCATTCGACATGATGAGTTTTGCATTGCAAAGTCATCATGTCACGTAGCGTCAGAAGAACAATGAGGTATCTTTCTGACTCGAAAGCAGCTGATCAGTGGTTTGATAACAGATTAAATTTGCCTCATGCTTGTTTTTCTTTTACTGTACCTTTTTTTTTATTTTTGTATTTTCCAATGCCATGTTTTCAACATCTGGAATTGTACTAATATTCATCCCTCCAGACTCTCTCCTCTTTGCCAGTGTGATTTCTCTGCGGTGGGGGGGGGGATGAGGAGGAGGAGGGCGGGGGGTTCGTAAGGGGGCAGTGCAGCTCCACCTTCATGTTTTATTACAGGCCGCTGACGGTGGAGTGGGCAAAGGTCGGGTGGGGGAGGAGCGCTCCAGGTGAGGGCGCTCCTCGGTGTTTCTTTCCTCGCTCGTCTGCTGAGAGAGAAACACCACAGCTGGTCATATTACAAATACTTTCATCAGGGCGGGGGTTGGGTGGGGTCAGGTTTCTTCTGGACAGCAGCCACCATCCCGGTGTTGGATAACTTGCCCGGGGTGGAGGGGAGAGGGGGGGGGGAATCTGTGATTGTTTTGTTTTCGGGGTTTCCAGATGGAACATAAAGAGCTGGCTGTTCACTGAGCACCGGAAGGCCGCAGGTGTTTTGTTCAGCTTAGAGATCCCAGTGGGAAATGGAAGTGCGGTTCAAAGACCAAGGGGTAAGTGGAGGAGGAGCACAAAGCCTTAACGGGCCGACAGTAACACCACCGCCTGCTGTTAAGAAAACAAAAATGGACACAGATTATTACTAAAGGTTCCCAGCTAAATGCTCCTGAGAGCGGGCGAGGTGAGCACCTATGGGTGCAGGGGGCTGTGCTCCAACCACACTCACGTCAGCAGACAGTAAATCTCATCAGTCAAGATCTTTCTGACTTTTTTTTCTTTTCTTTTTTTATACATACACAGTGTGATTCATTGAAACTCTGCACTTCTGACCTTTTTTTTAGTGCAGACAGACATTTTGTTCAAAAGCCTGATTTTGTTTTTGTAAATCTCGACCTATATTTAGAAAATTCCCTTCGCCTGAGGACTGATTGCATGACCGCTATTTTCATATTTGCAATGTGAGTATTGAATGCACAGTAATTGCAACGGGGATTTCGCCAAAGATTACTACCTCTTGTTTCGCTGACATGTTTGCTCGTAATTTAATTCAGTTATTTAATCTGCAAATTCTGGTTTCATTGAACTCTGTATGAACTGCTACTTGACTTATTTTGTCCTCGTTGTCCACATTAGGGCTGAACGCTTTTGAGAACATACGTAATTTCCGATTTATTTTTTTACTGATATTGTAAATGCGATATTAGAGGGAATGATCATTTTTACATAATTATTCTCATTTCAATTAAAAAACATGTTGCGGGTACCAAACATAGATGTTTCCTTACTTCCGTAGACTGCCACGTGCCTCTGCAGCAACACAATATTTATCTAAAATTATATTTTGACACACATTTTGACTTTAGATAAATATCGCGCCTTCTTGCGATTTGAAAATTGAAGTCGGCCAAATTGTGATTTTCGACTAAATGTAATTTAAATAAGTCAGTTTCTCTCTCTGCTGTCTTTTACTGCCTGCAGTGAAACTACGATATCAAACCCTGAACGCTGCAGGTTTCAGTGTCGGTCTAGATTAGGAAAATCCACAGCCGGCTTTTTATCTGAGTGATCAGATCAGTTGCTGTGTTTGTTTTTTTTGGGTTGTTTTTTTTCGCCCTCAGGTTTATGATTAACGCGATCAAACAAACGGCCCACTCTTCACGGGTCACACACCGATCACCTCCACCCACGGTGGACCCCACCGGCCAGTTTGAGATTCTTGTGGTGACCATATCTTTTTTTTTTTTTTTTTTGTTGGACAAACATTGACTTCACTTAAAAGAAAGTACGTTTGCAGGATCAGTGTGTTGATATCATATCTAATTATCATATTTGGTTTCTTGGGCCGATCTTGGATACTTGGCAGGTGTTTGTGCTTCAACGAGTTGTAAATGTGATCCAGTGTTAAGACACGTCACTTCCTGGTTGTGCTTGTGTGACCTCACACTCTACTCTAGTGCTTCTATTACCCGCCTCCGACTGGAGGAGCTGGCTTTACCCGTTTAGCTGGGACTGGGATGAAGAGATTTGCTCAAACGGATGGTGGAGAGTAAAGAGGTGGAGAGTAAAGAGGTGGAGTAAAGAGGTGGAGTAAAGAGGAGATGATGTGATGTCTTTTCCCAGGATCTCTCGTGACAATGTGCACCTTTTTTAATTTAAATCTGGTAACTCTCAGGTAGCGTTAACAACTCTCGTGTGAAATGAAGTATGAACGCCCCCACGATATATTCAAAAGTCTGAGATTAAACACACGATGACTACTTTTATATTTTATGCAACTCATAATGGCATATGAAACAAAAGTAACAAACTTTTGATTCTTAAAAGGTATTCAGACATTGGAATGTGAAAATGATATTGAAATAGCCCAAATAAATAAATAAAACATGAATAAAATAAAACCACACAATCAAAACAATAACTAAAATGGACTCTCGGGCTCCGTTAACAAAAATGTGCAATGCCTTACAACGGCCCCGCTCAGAAATGATCGAGGTCATGTCCATATATGTTACGATAGGACAATAACGTCCAGTTTCCTTATTGCTGCCGGAGACACAGTTTCCAATAACCAAGATGACGAGAGCGTCTTCACAGAATTGACCCCGTTTAGAAAACGTTCAAGTGAAGGAGTGAGCGCTTCAGCCTCCGGTGGTCTGACTGTTTACAGAGAGTCAGAGGGAGAACAGGCTCAATGTGTCCGTCACTGCACCAGGAAATATTTCGTCTCTAGAGCGGCCGCGATTATTAGAACATTTATTGGCAACTATTTTCATCATCAAATAATTTTTTTTTTTTTTTTTTTTTTCTTCCATTTGCTGGCTCCAGCTTCTCACATGGCTGGATTTGATGCTTTTCTTTGTCACATATGAAAAGGAAGCAGAATATTTTGGGGTCTTTCGACTGTTGGTCAGACAAGACAAGTCACATTTGGCTTTGGTGAACTATAGTGGTTGTTTTTTTACTCCTTTTTTTTTTTTTCTGACATTTCATCGGCCAAACGTTTCATTGATTAATCGAGATAATTGATAAAAAAAATGAAAATAACTCGTCTCTATTTTAACTTTCTTCTGTGTGTACGCATACTGAACAAGCCCCGGGTTTCATATGTTGTCAACACCTCAGGGACTTACGTCACACACACACACACACACACACACACACACACACGCACACACACACACACACACACACACACTCAGAAGTAGCCCCTCCTCCATACCGGTCAGGCAGGATTGAGACAGGTGAGAGCATGCCGAGCTCAGGTTGAGTCGTACACACACTTTTCCTGTTTGGCTCAACTGTGCTCCATGTAAGGACCTGCGTTGTGTATCAGGACCAATGATCTGTCATATTGTCAGATGAGTTTTCTTTTGCCTGAATCCAACTTTTAATATCATCATCGTTTTGTTTCTTTTCCAGAAACCAGGTATGGAGGAGCTAACGATATGGGAGCAACATACAATAACACTGAACAAAGTAAGTGGTTGTTTTGTTCAATAAACGATGTATAACGTCCATTTCAGACGAGAAGGTGCTGTGGTGAAGGCATGGTGTATTTTTATACATACTCCACATGTAAAACATGAAATTCACAAAGATAACTGAAGTAAATGCGTTAATGCCGACCACTTATCTTTGGTGTTTGCTCTGCGCCGAGTAGCTGCACAAACACACGAGTGAAGGTCTAGGCTGGATGTAGAGATCACCTTCAGTATTGGTCAAAGTGCTCGCGGGGGGACTGAGACCTCTCGGCTTCACGGCACAGACTCCAGCAGGAATTTCCGAGTGACACACCCTGCTGCACCCCACACCGTCTCAGGCAGGACGGCGGAGAGGCAGCTGGAGCCGAGCGCCGCTGGAATGCGCTCTTCCTCCATCTTCCTCACTCCGTCTCTCTGCACACGCTCACACTCTGCCACGCTCTCTTTACCTGCGTTCTTTCTCTTCGTTTGTGTTTCTCTGTGGTGTACTTGCTTTAATCTCTCTCTCTCTCTCTCTCTCTCTCTCTCTCTCTCTCTCTCTCTCTCTCTCTCTCTCTCTCTCTCTCTCTCTCTCTCTCTCTCTCTCTCGTAATGGCAGGATTCCAAAGTGGGGTTCGGCTTTGCCATTTCTGGAGGCAAGGACAAGCCTCACCCAGACACCGGGGACACGTCTGTGGTGGTGTCCGATGTGCTGCCAAACGGACCGGCCATCGGACGACTGTTGTAAGTGTGACTGCAGGAACTTTTAAAAACTGTTTACGTCTATTAAAAAAAAAAACAACAACACACGATTGTCCTGATGAGAACCGGACTCACGTGTGCGTCTTGTGCTCCGCAGCTACAAAGACCAGATTGTCATGGTCAATGGCGAGGCTATGGAGAACGTCTACTCGACCTACACCATTCAGACCCTCAAGTCGTGTGGCAAGGTGGCCAACGTAGTGAGTACAGAGGAAGCACCAACCCCCCTTTAAAAAAAGCCCTAAACGACGACTTCTAATCTACGATGCGTCACCGCCGGCTTGTGTCTCTGAATCTCTGGCCCTCTCCCGTCTTTCTCCCTCCAGACGGTGAAACGCCCCCGCAAGATCCAGATCCCGGCGACCACCAGACCGACCCGGGCCGCCTCCCACTCCAACCTGCTGGACCCGAACCCTCCCAGGAGAACGCGCCGCTTCTCGGACGGCAGCGACAACCGAGAAAGCAACCGGTACCGCGCCCGCAGCGCCTCGCCGGACCGCAACGGGCACGGCAACACGTTGCCGCTGATGACCACGCCGTACAAGAGGCTGCCGCGGCAGGACGTCGTGGGGAAACCCCTCAGAACTACGCTGCTTAAGAAGAAGATCACAGACGGTAAGGCTTCGGGAACCTCAGCTTGCTCGTCCGGACGTACTCGCGTCGGGGAGAGAGTGCTGATGTCTCTTGCTGTCGTCCTCTTGCTGCAGAGTATGGGTTGAAGCTGGGGAGTCAGATCTTCATCAAGCACATGACAGACACAGGCCTGGCCGCGAAGGAAGGAACGCTACAGGAGGGAGACCTGATCCTCAAGGTGGACATTAAGATTTGGATGATGCATCTTTAAAACCCACATCAACTCTCGGAAAACAGATCTGTGTAATTCATGTTTTAACGATTTGTCTCATTCGACCAGATTAATGGCATGACGACGGAGAATCTCTCCCTGCTGGAGACCAAGCACCTGGTGGAGAAGAGCAGGGGCAAACTGACCATGATGGTCCTCAGGGACGAGCGCAAGTTCCTGGTCAGCATCCCAGAGGTGGTGGACAGCGCCCCCAACAGCGAGGACGACCGCCACCGAGGCAGCAGTTCTGAACTGGAGGGTGAGAGAGGGAGTGAAGAAGGGAGGAAGGAAGGAAAGAAAGGAGGGAGGAAGGAAGGGAGGAAGGGAGGAATGTGAGCATGGTGGGTTGAGGTGAGAGGGAAAGCAGCCCTGAGCCACAGCGTGTAAGAGGAAAGACAATGACGTGATGAGAGAAAACTCATCCGTCTTTGCAGAATTTCGCCAAATGACTTTTTTCTTTTTTTACGTTTCCCATCAGACATTTCAGACCTCGATGAAGACACATCCACTCGCAGAACGTCCCGTCATCCCACCAGAGAGAAACGGACACGCAGGTACACACAACAGCCACCCAACACCAAACGTAACCAAGGTTTATTTACATTAACAGTGTAAATAATCTGTTATTATACTGAGCAAACAAACAGGTGGTGAACACAGTGACTATAAAATATTATAGTATTTTTGGCTGCAGTTTGTGTTACATTTGAAAATGGTCATGGTATTTTGTGCAGTATATTTTTAAACAGACTCAGACAAGTATTAAGAACTTAGTTCATAATGTGAAACTAGATATTTTTTTCCTCCTATTTTAAAGGAATACTTCACCCACAATTTTTTTTTCAATCATTTGTATATCAATTACTCACCTGTTCAATTCTTGAAGAAAACTCAGTTTTTCTCTCAAGCCTCCAAGAATAAAAAAAACGGAGAAAAGTCGTGATGAATTGAAAGTAAATGGGGCGTCGCGTTTATCAAAACATCCGTTTACAAACTCTCACACAGTGCAGTATAATCCTGAAGTATTCCTTTTTAAGGATCAAAGCACTGAAGAATATCTGCATCATTATTATGATTATTATTTCTTAATTTTACCCAGAACAAGAGCTGAACCTCCTCCATCCAAGTCTCGGGATTCATCCCCGATGCGCTCCACCTTGACTCGGCCTCCCGTGAAAAAATACGCCCATCGCAGAGGTCAGTGCCGACGAGAATTACAACCAACTGATGAAATTAGACGGTCGCACGATTTAAAAAAAATAAATAAATAAAAAAAGACAATAATGACGATTGTTACTGTTGCTTGTTGTTTTCTTCAGCTCCGTCCGAGTCGGAGTCGGACCGCAGTGCCTCTCCTCCGGTTGTCAGGAGAGACAGTCCGGACATGAGGGATCCCTCCGGCAAATACAAGTCGGTTAAATTTCATTACTGTTTAATGAACGTTCATCAAACTGTATGTTTGGGCACATCACATGTTTGCTTTATGTTTAAATTTCAGGTAACAGCATGTCATGTTGTCAGATTTAATACACAGTAAAGTCCCGAACATCTAATATAATCATATTTAGTACATCATATCGTCATATTAGATTATTTTATAATAACAATATACAAAAACCTCTATTCATATTTAACCGACAACAATATCCAGGTTGCTCGAGTGCATGTAAACAAAATAAATGTCTAGTGAGGTGTGAAGAAATTTAATTTCCGATTTTTCCCTTCCTCCAGATCCCTGTCTGGTATTTCCGCCCTCCCCAACCCTCGGTCCTCTCCTCAAGTCCCCGGCTGGTCCGCCTCTCGCGCCTCCTCCTCCTCCGCCTCGCGGCCCCGCCGGCCAGTGTCGGAGTCGGACTCGGACCGCAGCACCTCCCCTGTGCCGCGCAGGCGGAGCCCCCGCCCGGACAGCAGATACAAGTAAGGAGGAGGAAACTCTAGGGGACGAGGCGACACAGGATATAATGGTGGACTGGATAGCGATTTAAAAAATATATATTTTTTTTTTTTATCTTATTTATATTTATATTTATATTTATATTTATTTATCATATGATTAGTACCTTATTAACTTTTGTTTGTTTTCCACAAAAAAAATACAAAATATTTGTTTCCTAATCAAATGTAAGCTAAAGTGATTGCTGTAGGCTTCAGAGCCATTTTAAGAGTTTAAAGCATATTTGAATGATTATCGGGATAATCTCATTAATCGCAATTGTTTTGGCCCAATCAACTCCAAGCTTAGAAATCACAATGCTGATAAACACCATGAGGACTTTTATTTTTTCCATTAGACATCTTCTAACCGTCTTCTCCTCACACACACACACACACCACACACACACAGAGTTCTTCCTGATCTGTCCTTCAAGGGACTGAGCGCCTCCCCCATCGATGTTCGCCACGAGCCACCGAGGAGGGTCAACTCCCCTCTCAGAGTCCTGCCCCCAGGTCAGCACACACACACACACACACACACACACACGTGCAAAAACAATCCAACTTTCTTTTTTTTACGGTACACAATACATCCCGGACTTGTCTGACGCCTCTTTGACAATATTTGCTTTTAAATGTTTGCTGCTTAAAACATGTCAGTGAAATACAGTCAAAATAAAAACGTAAGCGAAAGCAGGGGGGTGTGTGTGTGTGTGTGTGTGTGTGTGTGTGTGTGTGTGTGTGTGTGTGTGTGTGTGTGTGTGTGTGTGTGTGTGTGTGTGTGTGTGTGTGTGTGTGTGTGTGCGCTGAACAGTAAGCATGTGAATATGTTTCAGTAGAATCCCAAAATACGTGTATGAACCTCAAAATAACCATCACATGTCCCCTTTAATTGAAGGCCATCTGTTCTTTGACATCATTAAAGATTAAGTTAAGATACTTTTTTTTTCTTGTCTTCGCTTTAGCGAGCATTAAATAATAATTTTAATAATTGAAAACAGCTGGTAAAATAAACAAAAAGTGTTGATGTACATTGATTGCTGCAGGTATAAATTAATTCTCTAAACTTTATTCCTCACATCTGCTTTCATAGCAACGACATAGATGTGATGATTAAGGCTCGGAGAGTCTGGATATTTTTGGTTGAGGTACCTTGAGAGTGTTTAAGATTCACTCTGTGATCCCTAAACTTTACATATATCAACTTTATAGTGCCGTCAACGCTTCTTATTGTCAGATTTCACTTAATTCCTTAATTTTGCACCATCCGGTGGTAGAAAGTAGAAAGTAGAGAAATTAATCATTTTTCTTATGAAAGCAATACCTGCTGCTGTTTTATTCTGCCATCTTTTTATGTCTCCCTCGTTCTCAGACTCTGATTCCGAGTCGGAAGTGAGCCTGGCGCCTCCTCAGAGGCAGAGCACCACGTACAGTCAGGACTCCCTCAGCAGATACAGGTACAGATGAAGGTCCAACCCCCCCACACCCCCTCCACCCCCCACGCACACACATACACACACACACACCCATCCACCCACCCACCCACCAACACCCCCTCCCCGAAACCCACCAAGACCTCCCGGACTGGGACACTGAGCGGACTGTGCACGCCTCTCCTCATTAAACATTAGCTAATCATGTATTTACCTTTTTTATTATTATTATTATTATTAAACCCTTTCTGTCTCTTGATTTTGATTGATTTCTTTCTCATTTTGTAGCCTTTTTGATTTTGGCTTGACTTGTGTTTTTGACTGTGTACCAAGTGTTTTGTGTTTTGAGTTGACTTTTTCTTGTTAACCGATGAAATAAAAGCGACTTCCACTGAACATGTCCCTCTCCTCTATGTGGCTAAACGCTGATTGAACAGAGGACTCTTATCACCGAAGCGGCAATATTCCAATCAAACGTCTGTAGACTAGTTCCCCAATTACAAATCTGCATGTTTTACTCAGCATGTTGTACAAATTAACAGGAGTAGATCAGGAAATCCTACGAAATGCTACTGAATGTTAATTTTGATCAGTTACAAAGCAGTTAACCATCAAAGAGAGAGCTTCCCCCCCCAAGAGACGCTAAGGTGAATATTCAACATTTCACTCTCATCCTCTCATCAATAATCGTCAAATTAGCCACAGCCCACTCCTCCCCCCTCTCCAAACGTAACTGAGATCTGTTGTCTTCCTCCTCCCTCACTCCCGCCTCCCTCTTTTCTCTTCTCTTCCAGAGTCCTGCCAGATGTTGCCCTGCAGCCTCAGGGGGAGCCGCCTCGGTGGAACGCCCCCAGCATCACTGCCAGCAATCCGCCACAGAGAGGTGTGTGTGTGTGTGTGTGTGTGTGTGTGTGTGTGTGTGTGTGTGTGTGTGTGTGTGTGTGTGTGTGTGTGTGTGTGTGGTTTCGGGTCAAAGTGTGTTCGTAGTAAGTCCACATGCACCGTCTGTGTTTATTGTTTGAGTTTTATGTCTTATTTGTGTCATCTATTGATCTTCGCAGCTCCTTCAGATTCTGAATCGGAGGCCAGTTACGAATCTGCTTCTCGCAGGGAACCTACGGAGACCATGAAATCCAACACGGCTAACAGATACAGGTGGGAGACACCTGTCATGTCTTTAGTCAGAAGATGACTCTCTCCAACATGGCGGGTGTGACCACCCAGTAGTGGAGTCCCTCTAAACACAACGGGCCTCGTGCAGAAACCGATTTTAAGAAGAAATTACAGCTGACTTTTGTCAGTACCCTTTGATTTCTGGGATTCACCGATGTTTTCATATTTTTGTTCTTCTCTCGTGCGAGATAATAAAAAAAGAATACTTCTTGTTTTCACAATCCACAAATTGTTTGTCCAACACGAGGAAACATAACTTTTAAATTTGAAGACCATTTAAAAAAAACCAAAAAGAATGCATAGAGACCAATCATTTGATGTTTAAATTTCTGAGCTGAAAAAATTCTAACATTGGTCTAATATTGATCCCTGATCACTACTGATGCTCCGGCGAACCACATAAACTTTGAGTTTATTTAACAGAACCTCAATTTCACTCCTGAAGTTCTTCTTCTTCTTGCAACCTTATTTTTGGTGGCATCTCTCCAATACGACACATTGTGCCGGAGTATTTGCACACGGCACAACACTCATTAACACTTTTATATAGTGTTTAGGGGGCGTTACCTATGCTAATGAAAAAACAATCGGTCACTCGCCTCCTATTTATGATCAAGCGGGATTCATCATTCAGCACATCTGGGTAAGAAATCGTTTGGTGCATCTGGAGTTAACGTCTCTTCATCTGTCTCTGGGATTGACAGAAACCTAACCCTAAACTTACCAAGTACTCCGGAGGGAAATTCAACATTAACTGTTGACGGTAAACCAGCCGTCAACAGTTAATGTTGACGGCTGACACACAAACACACACACACACACACACACACACACACACACACACACACACCTGTTGATGGCAACCTGAGCAGGTGGACAGTCGGAAGCACATCACATATTACGACTCAATTGTTTGTTGATAGTCAACTAAAAATTATTTCCCAGTTGCTGTTAAAATATCTGTCGCTGTACAAAGTTACAAAGGTTATCAGAATAAAACGTTACTTAAGGAATCGACACTGACACTAATTATCCTGATTTGCCCGTCCAGGTTTGAGCAACATTAGTTTTGATTTTAACTTTTATTCATCCAGGATAGTCCCGTCGAGATTTTAAAATCTTATGCTGAGGGAGTCGTGATGGCCGCATACAAGCTTCACACTCAAAAGCACAAAAATAAAAACCAGACTTAAAAACAAAAAGCCAAAAGGTGAACGACATAAACATTTTACATTTAAGAAACACGCAACAGACGGCAAACAAGACGTGAAATAAATTTTTCCAAATGGTCCATAATCCTGTTTTTAAAATCTTGCATCCTCATAAAATACACAAAATACACTCTGTAGCAGCTTGTAATTAATGTTATATAAATACTGGTCTCACTCACGGATGTAGACCACTATTGGCCGCCTGTTTCAGGCAGCTTTCTCCTCCCCCACCGTTATCTCTATCTTTATCTCTATTTTGCAGGCATCCTCAGTACCGCCCAAGACTCATGTGACTGGTCTAAAGAAGAACAAGCATTTATTCCCCCCCCCCGATAGCAGAATGATAATGTTTAGAGCCAAACCCTTTCTTTTAACGCTGTGGAGATAGGTCTGGCTATCGAGACTATAACACAGAATACATTGAAACACTTGATTATTAAAAAAAAAAAGCTAGAATCTCATAATGCATCCACCAAGTAAACATTTGCAGAGCGTTGAAAATGAGAAATGTGCGTTGACAGGATGTCCAACCGGTTTATCTGCTTACTCCAACCACTAGTGTTTGTCACATTGTGAAACACACACACACACACACACACTGATGCACATGACACAACCTCCTGCAACCATGACAACGCGTAAAGTTTCAATTCAACTGCTCATGTGCAAAAAAAAACCTTTTAGTTTTGACGAGGTGTTTGAGTTAACGATCTCACTTTTGACAGTGAACAGACGATTGTGATTTTATTTTTTAAACGTTAAATGATGTTTTGTAGTTTTAATTGCATGTATTTGTCTTCCAATCAGAGTCCTGCCTGATCTCAAATCCACTTCAGTCGCCGCGAAGCAGGAGGCTTCTCGCCGCGTCACGTCACCCGTCAGACCTCCTCCTGACGGTCAGTTTACTCTCCTGCATCACGCGCACACACACACTCATCCTCCTCCTCCTCCTCCTCCTCCTCCTCTTCCTAAGTTGGTCCTGACCCACAGTCTCTGTTGTGTCAGATTCCTCAGAGTCGGACCAGCTGTCACATCTCAGGAGGTCCGGGAGCTCTGAGCGGGACGAGCACCGCCGCAGGTACGGCGGAGCGCTTAACGTGCACTTCGTCTAAATCAAATCCGTGTCATTAAAAATTCCTCATGTGCCACTGAAATGTGTTATTACGCAGATAATCACAGGTGATGTTTTCTCCACCTCACAGAGTTCCTCGTGCTACAAATGGAAATGACACCCTGAAGTCTGGCATTTCAACAAAGAGCAACCCGCCGGCCTACTGTAAGGCTAAAGATAACTTGATTGACAGTTTTGAGTTTAATTATTGATTTAAAGCTGGGGTCGACAGTTTATTTTTGGCATCATTTGGGCAAAAATTGTAATTTAAGTTCTTCCCCTGGTTCGGCAGTTTGCTGAAAAGGCAAAAATACAACTCTTATCCTGCAGCTCACCCCTCTCCGTCCTAAGCCCCTCCCACCAGACGAGCACTGGCACGTGCACACGTTTCATCATCCTTCGTACAGTAACCTGTAATTCATTTCAAACATCATCACGATTGTGTAATAATTCTCATAGAGGCAATTCTATGAGAATTATTGTTCTGTTCTCTTTGCAAACCTGTAAAGCCCTTTGAGATGAAATACTGTGATTCGAGGATCTAGCAACCGACAATATCTGCAAAGCAGCGTTGAGTTAACACAGAAGGCTTAAATATTAGAGAGATGGCGTGAAAAGAATATAAAAAATTAAAATATTTAAAAGTCTCCCGTCTAAGTTTTCAAAAATAGAGACGAGAGAAGCGCAGAAGTCCAGTTTTCTCCCAGACCACTTGAATTACAATATGCTGAAAGGTTATTATAGATTTATTTTTTGCCCTACGACTCCAAAAATATACTGCCTACCCCAGCTTTAGTTGTATTTCTGTACTTAATGAAGTAAAAACTGTGAAACGTTAGCTGGTTTCACAATTTCTCATTTTGAGCTGTGATTAATTGTGCTTTCTTTTCTTTTTGTCTAAATACTAAGATTAATGGACAACAAAGAAAACATACATCAGTAGGTCCAGCAGGGAGTCTCATCATTTCCGTTTCTCTTCTAGCAAAGCTGGAAGAGGAGCCCATCTACTCCCTACCTCCAGACTCTTACCCGGGACCTAATCCAGGGTGAGTGATCCTCATCTTTGAGCTGGATAATAGAAATGAACGCGTTGCTAATTGTTCCTGGCTCTCAGGTACAGCTCAGACGTTCACGTGGTGTCGTTTGCGAAGGAGGGCAGCGTGGGTCTGAGGCTGGTGGGGGGCAACGATGTCGGCATATTTGTAGGTGGAGTTCAGCCAAACAGCCCGGCGTACGAAGAGGGAATGAAGGAGGGAGACCAGATCATGCAGGTGAGAATTAATGCGGAAGTTCATTTTTAGCTTAATGAAGAGACCAATATTTATTTCAACATCTAGCAACTGAAACTCTAAGATTACAGCCCCTATTTTGGCCTGTCAGCTGATTTTACCTGATCACCATGAGGGAGCTCAGTTTATTCTGTTCTGTGCTTCAGAACCAGGACTGAGCGCAGCAGACCGTCGGACCCTGCTGCAATAAAAATGAGCGATTTTCTAAAGGGACGCTATTGCTCGGAAACACTACCGCTTTTGTCCACAGGGGCCGCCAAACTACACACAGAATTAAAGTTCCTCTTGTAGCTACAACTTGTTAGAATCAGCCTGTAAAATACTCACTCTGTTCATTGTTATTTAAAAAAGAAAAAAATACGATTATAAGTATGTACATTTATTAGCGAGAGAGGAGAGAAAAAACAGGAAACAAACAAGAAGGGATGTCACAGATGAAGATGTTTGGAATTTAAAAAGTCTTACTCCTTAAACTTGTGTCTCCTTTTGTTCAGGTGAATAAAGTAGATTTTGCTCATTTCACTCGAGAAGAGGCAGCCAACTTCCTCCTGAACATCAAGAGAGGAGAGCAGGTGGAAATCTGCACTCAGAGCAAGATGGACAGTGAGTTCATCACTAAACATCTCGGATGATAATTATGGGTAAAGCTGTCGATCAGTGACCGGATGAACCTTAATCTTTCCTCTCCTCAGTTTATAAGAAGATCATCAAGTCCAACCTGGCCGACAACTTCTACGTTCGCACCCACTTTGACCACGAGGCAGAAGGCCCCATTGGTCTGAGCTTCACCAGAGGAGAGGTGTTCAGGGTGCTGGACACAATGCACCGCGGGAAGATGGGCCACTGGCTGGCCAGCCGCATGGGGAACGACCTGCACGAGATGGATAAAGGCACCATCCCCAACCAGACCAGGTCGGGGACGAGATGATGGGGGGGAGAGAGGAGAGAGGAGAGAGGAGAGAGGAGAGAGGAGAGAGGAGAGAGGAGAGAGGAGAGAGGGGAGAGGGGAGAGGGGAGAGGGGAGAGGGGAGAGGGGAGAGGGGAGAGGAGAGAGGAGAGAGGAGAGAGGCAAAGAGAGGAGGAAAGGAGATATGTGGGTTTCTAGCTCAGCCAGGATTCAGGTCTGACATCTGTTTTTATCTCTCGCAGGGCGGAGACGTTGGCCAGCATAGAGCAGGCGCAGCGGGTGAGCGGAGAGAGGCAGGTCGCGGGGCCGAGAGCCGAGTTCTGGAAACTACGGGGGCTCAGAGGGAACAAAAAGTACGATAAGAACATCCGCCGGTCTCGCGACGACCTGCTGCAACTCACCATGCAGGGCAAATTCCCGGCCTACGAGAGAGTCCTGCTCAGAGAAGGTTCGTGTGTTTTTTTTTTTAGTTGTTTTTTTTTAAACCCTCCCACACGGATGATGTTGTGTGAAATCATGTCTTAACGAGGCGATCGTGTTTCAATAGCCCCGAATTTATTTGTGTCTCCAGCTAATTTCAAACGACCCATCGTCATTCTGGGTCCTCTCAATGACATTGCCATGGACAAGCTGGCCAGAGAGATGCCTGATGATTATGAAGTGGCAGGTTGGTTTCTTCTTTTTCGCAAGACTCATAAGGAAAGTCTGTCCCACACCTTTTTTTGTAGTTGTTGTAGTTTTTTTGTAGTTCTCCGGATCTGATGCCCACATCATAAACATTGTTTTTCTGCGTCTTGCGTCATGGCAGACATGGTTCCTCGCAGTGGAGGAGGAGACAACGGCTCCACAGTCATTAAACTGGACACTGTGAGGAGAATAGCAGAGAAGGTGAGTCTTCAGTTGACCAGAAGAAGAAATGTGATTGTTTTCAGTCAGTTTTTAATAATCATTTTTATAATAATACTATAATAATAGTTTTTTTAATCGTAAATACCAAAAGAAATGTATCCGTTTACAAACATACAAAACACGTGCCCCTCCATACACAAATGTTTGGGTTTTTTTTAAACAGGAAAATTATACAAAAACATTGTAATTAGTAAAAAATAAATAGAAATGTAATTAATGAAATAGAAATAAAAGTTAAATATTTTTTGGGGGTGTTCTTTACAATGTTTTAATCATAATACCAAAAGAAAGTATACAAACACGTGCGTCCCAATACACAATCACTCATTCACACAGACATTTCACAAGGCACACAAATGTTACAAATAAAGTAAATAGGAAAATAATAATAGAAATATTGTAAATAAAAATACAATAAAGAAATGTTATAATATTATATACATATATATATATATATATATATATATATATATATATATATATATATTATTTATATTTATATATATATATATTCTCGTTCCACACCAAGTGATGGTGGTTCTACATGTTTACAACATAATACAATTCAAAACTCCTTTGGGTATATTTCAAGTACACATAATTTTGCCCTCAATCCCATGTTACTTTTAATTATCTGTGATAAATTTATAACAATTATTTTTACAAAATATCAGTACCTTGGTGTGCTTTCAATGAAACCAGCCATTTAATTCAAATATCCGGAGATGCGTCTGTTTCTCCGAGCATTTACTCCATCTGATTTTAAATTATTAAATGTAGATATTTAGTCACTTTTAACAACAACATGCATATTGTTTTGTTTGCGTTCTCTCTTTACGGCCTCACACCCTGTTTCCGGCTCCTCTCTTTTCCCAGGACAAGCACCCTCTTCTGGACATCACTCCCACTGCAGTGGAAAGGCTGAACTACATCCAGTACCACCCGATGGTGCTCTTCCTGGACCCGCACAGCCGCAAGGACGTCAAGGCCATGAGGCAGAGGTACAGCCCCGACTCCAACAAGAGCTCCAGGCGCCTGTACACACAGGCCCTGAAGCTGAGGAAACACTGCAGCCACCTTTTCTCAGGTAATGACCCACGAGCCACGTGTAGTCCTGTCGTATCTAATCGTTGAACGTGCGATAGACTGTATAGCTTCTTTATTCTTCATTTGTTTCGTTATCTGCTACCAATTTTCAATGTATATACTTGCCACTTTACACCATGTTGTTCTCCTGATTCTCCCTCCAGCTCGTATCGACCTGCAGCCCAGCTCCAACGCTTGGTACGAGAGTCTAAAGGATAAGATCCGCCACCAACAGTCAAAACCCGTCTGGGTGTCTGAAGTGAAGGTACGACACACACACACACACACACACACACACACACACACACACACACACACACGCCTAATTATTTCACTATTAGACCCGTTTCTCTTTCTTTTAGAGGTTTAGGTGTTTTGAAGTGGGGTTGTATGAGGTACTTAAACAGAGTCAGTGTATTACATACAGATGATGGCGGTCGGCACGGCCCCAGTTTAGAGAAGCAGACCGGAGTACCAGCACAGAAAGGCAATGTACTGCTGTGGACGGGAACCTCTGCCACCTAAAAGAAAGGCCCATCTAAAAAGAATCAATAACCCTTTAAGTGTACGCTGTATTTAGAATATATTTGCCGGTTTTCTTTGCCATCTGACAGCTATATTTCCTATGCTCTCTTCAAAGCCATTAGACTTTATTTTTAAAAAAAAATGTAATTTTACCTCACAGCACAACGGGAGTTGCTAGTCTACCGCTGCCTCAATCAGTTCTTGTGTGACTTTGAACTAACCATAAAACTAACCCTAAACTCTAAAACACAAAAGTCACACGTTAACACGAATAAATTAACCGACGGAGGCTGAGGTCAAATTACTCGGTTATTTTTTCCGATGGAGTCCGTTGGCTTTGGCAGCGATGGATACAGCGGCTCCAGTTCCCGGCAAAAATATTTTTAAAAAATACAGCGTACACTTAGACTGATATTGATTTTTATTTTTAGGTGTTTAAAATAATTTTTAATCAGAACATTGCTTTGCTCCCGTGCTAGTACTCAAACCTCATACAATCCCACTTCAAAAATGTTTAACCATCCCTTTAAGTCAAGTATTTTGCTACAGTCTAATGAAAACTGTTAGTAAAGGTCAACCTTCAAGAAATAGATTCACAACCTTGCATGTACTAAAACATTATAAGTTTTTTTGGAAATAATTTACAGCTCCAATGATGAAATTTCATCACCCCAAAAGGGATCATGAGATAAATTTATGCATTTAAAATTCACCTGAAACTTGGTTATTTCTTTTGTGTGACAGAAGTAAAACATAGAAATAAGTGAAAGTTTCTCAATTAGAGTAAATCTTTATTATGCAATTGGATGTTTAATTCAGATATAAACAATTTAATCTATTTTACTCGTTTGTTAAACGTCCAGTGGCAAACTACGAGTGACTGAAATGTGTTTTCTGTCCAGTTGGAGACTGGTGGCGAACAGGACTTGGACACTCTGGACCAAACCCAGTCCGACTACCTGAGTGCCGCCAGTGACCTGGAGGACACGGACGGAGAGGTCTACACCGACAACGAGGACCTGGAGGAGGCGTACCCGGGTCAGAACGCCGCCGAGCTCGCCAAGGCCTCCAGGGTGTCTGGAGCCGCTTTGGCCCGATCGTCTGAGCCCGCCTCCGAGCGCCACAGCTCCGCCTCGGACGACGAGCCCGAAGCCGACTCGCGGTCGACCAGAGAAATCCCGCCGCTGATGCACGTGCCCGAGCTCAGGGCGCCGCGGCAGGATAGCTACAGCCCGTCTCAGAGCGCCGCCGAGGAGGAAGACCTCTCGCATCGCAGTTTCACAGACTCAGATTTCAGCGCGGTCGACGTGATCACGCCCACCACGCCATCGGATGGACCCCCGGATTTTATAGCCCCCGACCCCTCCGCCCGGTACTCTGTGACCGAGCCCTCGTACGCCGAGGTGCAGCCCGAGAGCCCACAACATGCCAGCCTGTCTACTATCGAGGAGAAGTTACAACAGGTACTGCTCTTATTTATTTATTGTGTTTTTATGGATTTGTTTCAGTACACTTGGTATGAAGTAAAAGGCCTCAATTGGCTGATGAAGTCAGTAAATTGACAAAATAATAATAATATAATATAAATAAAATAATATAATAATAATAATACATTTTTTTAAGAAAAGAAGCCAAACATTAACTGGTTTTATCCTGTCAACTGTAAATATTTCTGGTTTATTTTTAGTCTTTTGGTTTTGCACTGTTTGTTGCACAAAACAAGCAATTTAAATAATGCAATTTGCACTTTGAAGAAACTGTGATGAATATTTATCGATAATAATAAATCAATTAATTATTTGAGAAAAAACGTCAATTATCATCAGTTTCGACCCCGCTGTACGTTACATTACTGATTCTGTATTATTATGTAATAATATTTTCTTTCAGACTAGTGGAAAGAAAACCTCCAAAATACACAATATGGGTGTTTATTTTACTACTTTTGTCATTTTGCGTCTGTAGATTTCTCCTAAATTCACCAAAAGTTAACATTAGAAAAAGCCTCATTTACTTATTTAATCAACATTTCAGAAAACTTGTAATGCAAAACAAAGTGTCCCAATGGAAAGTCATCAACTGGGGAAGTTTCATGCTGTCGTGTTTTCAAAATCTTTTAAAGGTTGTGTTTTTTTCTCATTCTTATAGATTCTGAAGGTTTTTACAGAGGGGTTTGTCCATGTGTCATTCACAGCCTGATTGTATTCCTAAAAACATTTTGATGGTGATTTTATTTTGAATGGCTGTTAACAGTATTTTTCTTTATTATAGAGTGATACACAGAGATATCCAAAATTCCCTCTGAAAAAACTTTTGACTCTGTCAACAAAATGAAACAAGAAGATTCGAACGTTTATCCAGTGTTCAGATTTCTGTTCTGGAAATGTATGCAAATTAGCCCATTTTTTTATAAGTACACAAGTGTAATTCTCTTAATGTAAATGATCAACTGAGGTTTCATGTTGATATCTGTATTTACAAATTTCATATAGTTTTTTCAAAGTCTCCGCTTTCTATAACAGTCACTGCTTTGGAAAATGGTAGTCGGTACTCTCTTACTTTTTTTACTTTTTCAACACAACAGAACAGTCCTTGACATATATGACCTCCAAAAACACGACACATGACTTAAAAATAAATAAATAAACAAAAAGTAAAAATAAAACAGTAAAATTAGTACCAATAGTTTAGCTAGTAGCGAGTGTATATACGCGGACATCTACATATCCACCTATACATGTACATCTATACCGACAAATACATATACATATGCATCTACATATACATCCACATACATACGTGCATATATATATATATATATACATATATATATTTATTTATTTATTTATTTATATATATATATATATATATATATATATATGTATATGTATATGTATATGTATATATATATATATATATATATATATATATATATATATATTTATTTATTTATTTATTTATTTATTTATTTATTTCCCACATACATATACTTTTACACATGTACTCAAAGAGAAGTATAGTCGGTACTCTTCAGGATATGGGAAATGTCGTAAATGCACTTAAAAACCGTTAAAGTGCCGTTTGCATTACATGTGTTTGTTTAGTTTAAACCAGTGTTTCAGTGGATAAGTCGTGAGAAACCAAAATGATTCCTTGTTTCAAACCCACCTTGTCCTCTCTCTCCTCCAGGCTCGCTCTGCAGAGCCAGAGGAGAAGGCCGTGGAGAAGAAGGGCCCTCAGTTCATCGTGTAAGTCTTCTTTTTGCCCGTCACAGTAAAGTCACAGTGAAGCCACAATGAGGCTAGAAGGTGCTAATCCCCCCCCCTCCCGTCCCGTCCC
Organism: Ophiodon elongatus; assembly: GCA_016806645.1. Taxonomy (NCBI): domain Eukaryota; kingdom Metazoa; phylum Chordata; class Actinopteri; order Perciformes; family Hexagrammidae; genus Ophiodon; species Ophiodon elongatus. Next base: position 50,937 of record JACSYO010001117.1, on the reverse strand, counting down.
ATCCCGTCCCATCCCGTCCCGTCCCGCCCCTTCTGTCCTGCTCTCTGATAGGCTGGCACATCATCACCAGGCCGTCCAGTTCAGACGCACGCAGATCCGAGGCAGCGACAGCTCCGAGGAGGACGAGGCCGAGGACTTCGAATGGGGTCCTGCGACGGAACTGTAGAGTTTGAATCGAGGCTTAAAGCCGATCTGACGAGGACTATTTCACTCCCACCAAAAAAACTGTCTTGGATCATTTTGTAACATTTTGACGAAGGGCCTCGTTCAAGTGTGGGAGATACCTTTTTTTTTTTTTTTTTAAAGTTAACTCGAGTTTTTAACATCGACCGAAAGGTTCTCACATGAATGTTGAGATCAAAGTTCCTCAGTACCTCTTTATTTTTGTATTTAAATAACACCATGTCAAACAAATCAGCCTTACCTGTTGTTACTGCCTCTGTTTGTCACTTAAAAAAACAAATTCTAGTTTTATTAGAAATCACACTAAATGAGTTGTTTCATGGAAATATTCAGAACATTTATGAAATGTTTGGATGCCTCTTTCACTTTTTCTACATTAAACTGTTTTGCTGATTTTAAACGTGCGTGTGTTCAATCGTGCAAAATGGTAAAAAGAAAATTGTGCTTTTCCATATTTGCCAAGATTAACATCATGAAATACAACCCTGATCACCGATAATCACTGATATCACCTGTTGATGTGGGAATAGCTTGTATTTTTATGGAAAAGAGGGATTGGACAATGGAACTTTAAAGCAAGCTGTGACAGAGTTTACCTGATTATTAAACTCCCCTCAAAGGTTGGATCAAGAAGTCAGACCTCCAGGGGCCCCAAAGGCACGCAGGTTCAGTTTGTTGCACATATTTTGTGGTTTTATTTCATAAATTGCACATTTGTTTCTTTTTTAGAATTTAAAGTTTCATTGAATTTTATACACAAAGAATATTCAACACCAAAAAGACAAAAGAAAAAAACCAGACGGGTAACCAAACAGACATTCATACATAAAAGGCACTTATTTGGTTACTATAACATACAGATGTACTGAAGCAGACCATCAGATTGTCGTCATGGTGATGTTGCTCCCTCTACATATACAGTGTGTCTCATGTATCCACTCAAGCCGTCACATCATTCTATTATTATATCATCTTTTCACATGGAACAGTTGCCATCATTTGTTCCCTCCACATTTTTCAGTGCAGGAGTTTGAGCCTCTTTTTAACATCTTAGAATTAAAAAAAAAAAGTTGCAGGTTAAAATGCCAGTTGTTAAACTAACAACTCACTAATACTCTCAATGAGAATTTACCCAACTGCGGTGCTGCAGCTTTGGCCCCAAGTTGACATAACTTTGGGGATTCTAATTAAATATTCAAGAAGGGAGAAACCACGGGGCATTCCCATAATGAGTTCTGTTTTTACATTTCCAACATAAACTCTTTTTGATTAGATTAATTTGATTTAATCTTCCTTCTGAATCCTTTTCATGAAATGCCCAAATAAATATGTCCTACCACTATGATGCTTCATTAAAAAACAGTTGTAGGTAGATCTCTATTGTTTTTGTTTTTTCTTGATGGAAAAAAACCTTTTAATACACGGTCTAATTATATATTTCTTTGGATGACCAAGTCTCTCCAGACTGAATTGCTCCTCCTTCTGTTACAGGAAAAGAAACTGCCCTGCACAAGTATTTGTTTAACATATATGACTAAAGGTGCAATGTATCGATCAATCAAACTTTATTTGTGCAGCAGCTTTCAGGTTAGTGAAGGTTAAAGTGCCTCAGAGATGACTGACGGGCTGAAAGTGAGACTGAACAAATGTGGAGCATGAAGAGAGCAGAAAAGACAATTTAAGACCAATGAACTAAAAAGAAATGCAATAGAATAGAATATAAAGCTATAATAACAGTAATATTAATGAAACAGAATGAAATAAAAGCTAGATTAATGAAATTTTATTTCTCAAAGCAATGAAATACATTATTATAGAATAACAATAAAAGAGTATTTAATGTACATCTTGAATAAATAAACATCTGAACTTCCATTTTCTAAATTAAATTCTACTTTGTTTCCCCTTTATGAGCTTTTTCTATTATTGTTATTATTATTATTATTATTATTATTATTATTATTATTATTTAACCTTTAAGTATCCATGATAGTCCCATTGAGAGTTAACATATCTTCTCTTTCACGCATGAAAACACAAATAACCGACTGACAAACAGAACAGAGGAAAGCTTAAAAGCTTAAAAACAACATAAAACACACAAACTTGTATCAACCAATGAATTCGCAGTGAGATTCAGAAACGGGAACGTTAATAGTCCTTAAACCTGTTTTTGAAATCACCCATTTAAAATGAATCCGTAGCTCACACTCACAAGATGCGGGTGCAAACACTTCAATAATCGTTATTAATTCATTTCTCTCCACCGTACACATTTATTTATCTCTCCAGTTTTTCTTTACTTTTGTATTATTATTATTAATTTGACGTCTGGAGCAGGTGCACGCGGAGGCGGAAGGATACCATGAAAAGCTGCAGGACACATGTTGGGAACACACGTGTGTGAGGGATGAACTGATGACTGTGAGTGTGAACAAAGCGGCGGTTGTTTAGTTTGTGTTTGCTTTGCGTCCGGACGCAGTTACATCTCCTTCCAACGTTAAACGGTCAAATGGTTAAACTTCTGTTATACACCTTCTTGAGTGTGTGATTTAAAACGCAATTAATCTTCCAGAAAAAAAAGAAAAAAAACACAGTTTAAACAAAAAACAAGTGGGTATTTTTAATCTGCCTCCTCCTCCTCCTCTGTTGAGAGGGAGACTGAACGCACGCGCGTAAAGCGGATGCCGGGAGCGCACGCACAGTTTGCGGCGAGCTGTCTGTCTCTCCGCCAGTGAGCCTGCGCGGCTCGATGTGCGACAGCAGCAGCGACAGGAGGAAGACGGACAGACAGTTAGCGTGGCTACACGTCGGCGCGTATGGCACCGAGCTCCCGCTGAGCGCGAGCGGCGGCAGAGCGCACAAGTGGCGAGTCTCGGGGTGGGTGGAGGGTTTGCGCGTGAAACTCAAAGAAGTCGGGATGGACGGAAAAGGCACGCTCAAGATGTTCGCCAGGAAGAAGCGGGAGCTGATAAAGACGCCCTCCATCTCGAAGAAGAGCCGAGCAGGAAGCCCCGCGCCGCAGAGCAGCGCCCCGTCGGTGAGTAGCGCATCACTTCTGGTTTCGTGTGTCTCTGTGTGTGTGTGTGTGTGTGTGCGTGTCAGATGACCTTCAGCTGGAGGGGGACAGGCTGCAGAGAGGGCTCCGGACAAGGGGGTGATAGATGGCACTATAAGTTACAGATACAAGTTTAGTGTGTGTGTGCGTGTGCGCGTGCGTGTGTGTGCGCGTGCGTGTGTGTGTGCGCGCGTGGTGGCTGACTGTGTGGAACCAACTTTATACAGAGTTCAGATGTGACTGCGCACTGACTCATGTGGCTCCTGGCGGGGATCATACTCCATTGTGGCAAGGCTTCAGTGTGTCAGTTTAAAAGCAGTGGCCTTGTGCTGTAGTTAGACTGGGGCCTGAGCTGTGAGCGGAGGGGGGGGACAGCATGCTGAAACGGGGCTGCAAGAGCAGCTACAACCCTTGTTCGTCCAGTCAGAGGGTTAAGAAAGCTGACACCAAGGACAGACTGGACATACTGCCCAACAAGCACAACGTATGGCTTAAGCAGGTATGTTCAAGTGTGTGTGTGTGTGTGTGTGTGTGTGTGTGTTCAGTTGACTTTGCCAGAGAATCACTTGTCGGGCCCAAAGCTGTACCCGTTTTAAGTCTATTATAAGTGGCAGGTAAGCTGCACTTAAAAGGCAAAAGACGGTAATTTCTCTGGAAAGAATATAACTTTTAATTTTTTTCTAATAACGAAAAGTAGAAATGACATTTCTATACTCGGCTCTGTTTGCCACACCCGACAGCAGCTTGGAGTCAGGAAGTGTTGCACAATGCAAGATCTTGTGAAAGTCTCCACATGTGTGTTTACCAACAAGCAGCGCTGGCTGCCAGGTGCCATCAAGCTGCCATGGTTGAGCTTGGAAGGCGTGGAAGTCATGTGATCATCTTGACCTTTTTGTTTGTTTGTTTGTTTGTCTTCTCTTTCTCAGCTATCCAGTTTACATGAGCTGCCTCGGAAAGATGCAGGCGACGTCGGCCTCTTCTCTTTGTCCTGGTCCTCCTCTTCCTCCCTGACCCCGATGTCCGCCGGGATGCAGGACCCCTCCCTGTCCTGCCCGGGTACCCCCAGCGCCCCTCACAGCAAGCTGGCGGCGCTGCAAGGGGTGGGCAGCCCGTCGCCCGTGACCACCCTGAAGAGGCCGACGGCGCTGAGCCGACACGCCAGCGCTGCAGGTCGGTCTGGTTCTGAAGAGCAGCCCCGCCCTTATTCGTCGTCTTGTCGACGTCATGAAATGTGCAGAAATCCACACCTGAGATGAAACGGAAAGCAAATTCTGGACGAGAAGAGTCCACAAAATATATATATATATATATATATAATATTATATATTAATATAATATTATATATTAATATAATATTATATATATATATATATATTAATATAATATATATTAATATAATATATATAATATAATATATATTAATATAATATATATTATATAATATAACACACACACACACAACACACACACACACACACACACACACACACACACACAGAAGTAGCCCCTCCTCCATACCTGTCTAACACGTTGTATCTGGTTTGTTTAACTTGTAGGAAAAACCAAAGTGTTAAACGTCAAGTTTGCAGATTTCCACGCGGTTATGCGCCACAAGTTTCTAATCTAGGAAGTTACAGCTCCTGACAAAGAAACCTGCAAATCATAGTTTTTAAACTTTGGTTTTTAGTTTGAGTTAAACAAACGGAATAAAAAGTGTGAACTGGTGAGATTTGGAGGTGCTGGCAGGTGTATTTTGTTACCTCTGTAACGTTAAGCTGAGGATGTTTATCCCTGTACGGTATTAAACGGACACACACGAGCGTGGTCCTGAAATGTTTGGTGTTTTTGCCTGATGGATAAATAAATAAAACGGTTGTTCCGTGCGTCTCCCCTCAGGTTTCCCGCTCCAGTCGTGGGTGTTCACTAAAGGCCATGGGAAAGGGCCCTCGACCCCGACGACCCCGTCCGACGGGCCGGAGAGCACGGCCATCGAGGTGGAGGACATCCCCGCCCTGCTGAGGGACGTGGCGCGCTTCGCAGAGGCCGTGGAGAAGCTGAAGGATGTCGTGTTGGCTGAAGGTGAGGGCGTTTAAGGGGAGGCTCGTTTTCATGCACTGGTTCATTTGCATATTCAAACATAACATTTCAGAAAACTAATGAAGCTTAAAAAACTAATTGTCTTAATGTAATTTATCAACTGGGGAAGTTTCATGTTGCTAGTCACCTGTCGTGTTTTCAAAAAGTCCAGTTTATTTTCTATCTATATTCTGAAGGTTTTTACAGAGGAGTTTGTTCATATATCATTCACAGCCTGAATTATGCAATATTTTATTCCTAAAAACATGGAGAAAAATATTTCTGCTGTTGACAGCATTTTCTAATGTATGGAATGAAACAAAGAGTTATCCAAAATTCCCTGTGTGAAATATCTTTGACTCTAATACTAGAATTTTGGCCCCGGCTTTATCCGACGTTCACATTTCTGAACAAATCTTTTGTTGTGTAAAAAATACGTGATTATTTGCATATAGAGCGGCGGAGTGAGATTTGGTCACTGGAGACTCATTCTGATGTCCGGTGTGGACCGACGTGCATCGAGCTGCCCACTCCAGGTGTGAACAGGGCAACGTTTTTTTTTTTTTATTATTTTTTAGTGTTGTGTAAATTTAGAATACGTTTGCAGACGGAACAAAACAGTTTGGCCTCTCCTCTTCCCCTTTTGTGTTTTCAAGCTCCAGTCCATTTTGACACACAGAGGACACGAGGTGTCCACAAATGTTTTTTTTTGGCAATCTTGCGTCAGTCGGCCTCTTCTCCGACGTGCGCGTAGAGGGGGGTGGATGGGTGGATGAGGGGAGGGGGGGCGAGGGAGGATTGCCTCACACCAGTTAGCGAACAGGTTTCTGTGAGCGTCCTCTCTCCAAGTGAAGGGCTGCGTTTCCGCTGAGCCCCACAGTCGACCGCACTCTTGTTTCCAGCAGGAAGCCGGCTTCTTGTTTACTGCAGCCTCACGCTCTCGCGCACACTTAAAATGGCGAAAAACAGCTCAACCTTCCCTCTTGGAGTTCAGTGCATCCGCCTCAGGACCTCCACCTGCTGAAGCAAACTGAAAGTTGGGTTGTTGGTGGGTTTTTTTTGGGGTTTTTTTTTTTCCACGCCCGAGTTTGACGTCATTACGGTTGGGAGGAGGTTCTGTGGTTCAGATGAAACGGAACAAGTTCTGTGTGCGCGTCTTTGTGTCTGCCGTTATCTGGCCCTGTTCCGTCTTGTTCTCCACCCAGGGACCGCTTTCTAAACAGGAAGCCGTGATGGATGGCCTCCGACAGAAGGGCCTCGTCCACGCTTCCTCCTCAAATAGCCTGGCGTGACGCCTCCTCTTCGCCCTTTAATCAGCAGCACAATCAGAGTTTTGGCCTCGTGTCTCCCCCCCTCTCCCCCCACCCCGCCCTCCCCCCTGTGATCCAATGCACCACTTCATCTGGAGGGGCTTCCTTCACGTCAAAGCAACCCAGACTAAAAGTGTTTTTTTTTTTTCGCGAGCCGCAGAAAGCAGATGTTGCCGTAATTAGTTTCTAATCTTGCACAACAATAGAGGTGACCACATCCCCTCGGGCGCGATGTTCAGGTGTTCTTGTTCTTGTTGTCTTTGCTGCAGCGCTGACACACTTTGGTTCAGACGGGCTGTGGGAGGATGGAGGATCGGCTGGCCTCCTCTCTGAGCGAGCGGCCTCCATTCTAGAAAAAAATAAAAGGTTTACGGAGGAGCATGAGGTTGCAAAATGTGTGTTTTTGTGCGCGTGTGATGGGAGGAAATGAGGATGCAGGCTGCAAATGTGTCAGCAGGGACATCAAAGCAGAGGAGCGTTGACCCGTCTGGACTCGTTGGCCCGTTATCACTGACCTCCCCGTCTGTGCTCAGACTGTCCGTCTCCCGGCCGTCTCCATCCGCGTCGCATGAAACCAGGGAAACGCTGACTTAAAGGAATACGTCCACATTCATTTGGTTTCTTGCGGCGAGTTCAGAAGAGCTGATCGATACCAGCCTCACGTCTGTGCCTCTTAGCTTAGCATAAAGACAGGAAATAAGGGGAAACCGCCAGCCTGGTTCTGTCCAAAGGTAACAAAATCTGTCACATCTGACCCTCACAAACATTATATATTTTTTGTTTGTTTTAATCCACACAAAAACTGAACACAACTTGTTTCCCTGGCTAGCTTGAGAAAAGGGAGTTTCTCCCAAAATATCCTTGCATAATTTCCCCTCCGTCTCTCTGACTGGTCACCGGTCTCTTTTTTTTAGGTGGTGAAAATGAGTCCTCCTCCACATTGGTGTTATGGTTTCAAAATAAACACGGTTTGAAAACAATTAGATGTGAAATGAGATGTAGGTTCTACAGGATGAGTGTTTCCATGGCAACTCGAGGTCACTTCATCATGTTTTATCTACCACAGGGGGAACCTTTTGAGGGCCCTTTGGCTGCCTTTCTTTCAAACCGTACTCTCAACGTCTGGCTCCGCCCTGGGCGGCTCTCGACATCCAGTCTGTAAAATGATAATTTAACTTTGCTGTGATTGGTTGCCTGTCTGAAACAAGCTACCAGTCAATGTTCATACTGTGCTGGAATAAAATAAATGGTTTCCAGGAAAAATCTTAACCAGTATAAAAAAACAAAAATCCATTCAAAGATAGTTTTGCATCCATATAAAGTGTAAAAGACCAGAAGTTTTAGGGGTAAAACCGGGATGTGGTCTTTTACAGCCTGTTGAGATTTCGCGGCGTTACTGTTGTTGCTCCTCTCGCGGTCTCCAACCACACCCTCCTCCTCCCTCTCCTCCAGGTAAAAGGGAGAGTCAGCGGCCCGTGGCCCACGAGTGCCTGGGGGAGGTCCTACGGGTGCTGCGTCAGGTCATCAACACCTACCCTCTGCTCAACACCGTGGAGATCCTCACTGCTGCCGGCAAGCTCATATCCAAGGTCAAAGGTCAGTCAGGATATGCTCCCCGAGACTAAATCATCGTGTGATGAGAAACCAACGTTTGTACAAGGATATGTTGTATTTTATGATCGTTATGATACGGCCACCTTTCCTTTACCGTGTTGATGCTTTCGAATCTGACTAACTTTATGGCCGAGTAAAGTCTTCAGTCTATATTTATGGAACTAGGAGCGTTGGAAATACATTTTACTGCTTCCCTCCTGTGCTTGTTTTTATGCATGCTTGTGCCCTTAATTTTTTCAGTTACTATGATTAGTTTGTATTTTTATTTGTATAATTTCTGTTAGAGATGACTTCTTTCGTTCATGCTGGGCATACAGTTTGATCTGCAGGTGTGTGAGCCGTGTATCTCAAACCTTGAACGCATGCACGGTTGTGATTTTTCAGGTTTCCACTATGAGGCTTGTAATGAGGCGGATAAAAAGGACTTTGAGAAGGCAATTGAAACCATCGCAGTTGCTTTTAGCAGCAAGTGAGTATCTGATGCAGCGTCACACAACATGTCTGATCAAATTACAACTTTTTAAATCCTAAAGTAAGTAGTAGTTGTTGTCTCTCCACCAAAGACCTTTAGTGACAAAGGTGTGTGTGTGTGCGAGTGTGTACGAGTGTGTGCCTGTGTGTCTGTCATTGCATACAAAGTCTGTTGGGAATTTGGAGAGAAAAATGCAGCAATGGTGACACATTTGCATGAGGCTGAGCCGAAAACAGGAAGTGGTTCTTTTTTCTTTTTTTTTTTTTACACTATCGTATGACACAAAACCAAAACTCTAAATTGCTGTTGACTACCTGGCAGATTGCTACAGACTGAGGCGATGACAAATCACTAAAATGTTCGTCGAGAGACAGCGAGACCAAACGCATTATTAAAACTTGGCAACTATGAAACCGTCAAATCATTTATTTATTTTTTTGAGATTTGATTTTTACGTTTTCAGACTTTAAAAAAAAATGATATATAAATAAAATGATAAAAGTAAACCCAGAGTAGAGTGATGTGTCCGTTTTGTGTAATTGCACCAACGGTTCATCACATGCTAGTCGGTGCCATTTCAGGGGTTAGACATCTGTCACACAGCTTTCGGAGGAAGTGAGCTGGCAGACGGTTAAAATCTGCCTGACGTGTCTGTTTCCTCATTCTCTCTGCCGCTCTTCCTCCGCTCGACTCTTTTTCATGTTACGAACAGACAAACGCCAAGATGGAGACGCCACTTTTTTTTTTTTTTACAATTTTTGTTTCGCCTAAATAATTGAATCAAAATGAAAGATGTCAACTGGATTTTTCTTGAGTGGATGTGGAATCTGTTATGTTTAATTTTATTTCTGCACAAAACTACTACATCTAAAAGTTGCATAGCTCTGATTTTAATTCAGATATGTTGTCCACTTTTTTTTGTCTGTTTTTCTTCATATTTTTATTGTAAGTTTTCTTCTGTATTTGTTATTTCTTACTTGGCAATAAACCGGATATTAGTTATTTGACCTAGAGAATGAACATTAGAGAGTAAGATCATCCCAGGAAGAGGAAAGTAACTCAAATTGAACTTTATCATCACTTCCTGGCTCTAGTACATGTGTAACTGTGGAGACTTTCCATGAAGGGCTCCTTCCTCTTTTTTTTCCTTTTTTTTTTTTAATCTGCCATTTTCAATTATTTTTCATACACAAACAGATTATTACCGCCACATGCTTTCCACCACGACCTCTCATCATATTATATTTACGTCTCAGATATTGCCCAATGTAAAGGAGTCTTTGTTTCTCCTCAGTGTGTCTGAACTGCTGATGGGAGAGGTGGACAGCAGCACGTTGCTCTCTCTGTTGCCCACTGAGAGGAGCAGGGTGAGTTTCATACAGAGCTGGAATATACTGGAAGTAATCTGTACAATACATTTTGTTATCACGCAAAGAGTCCTGCACTTTGTTCTAATTGCAGGTTGAAGATACAGATTTATGTTTTACATTATTTAAAAAAAGATTAAATTAAATAGAAACCTAAAGATTCTCGCCCGTCCCCACTTTCTAAAACGCGACACTTCGCCATGAAATATAATTATTAAAATCCATCAGAAGTCTATGTCCAAGTTTACACATAAAATACATGTTTTTCTTCGGAAACTCCTAACATAGTTAGTTAAAAATACACATAAAAAGCATCATTTGAGTCTCCTGAAGGCCAAAAGTGTCTGTGTTCCAATACTCATACTACTATACTATTTAGTATGCCAGAAAAGTATTTAGCTTTTCACATGCAGTATGCCAAAAAATACCAGGATGTCCTAATGCATCTGCTCGCATTTTGCAATATGCTTTTCTGGCTATTCTTACCCACAATCCTCTGTGCAGCGGATATATGGACAAGAGGGTCAAAGTTCAAGGTGCAATGTTTTGGTGTGTGCGTGTCATTTTTTTTTTTCTTCTAGTACTGTGTGTAAAAGTACATACTTTATAAGGCCAGCTACAGGATGTACTAAAAGTAAAAAGAGAAACTGATTTTGAAGGCAGCCTAAATTATTTCTTCCGTTTTTATAGTTTTGGTAAAACACTTGAAGGTGCGAAGTGTTGTGAGCTATCAGCATTGATGCCACGTAGCGACATTACATGTATTTTCTGATGCTGTGCTTAAAAACCATCTTCCATGTATCTGAGATTAACCATTACACCTTTTTAATAGTTAATGTGAGTAGATACAGAACTGAATGATTAATTTTGACAAGTTACAACGTGCAAGTGGCACCAATTCAGAAAGAATTACCACTGACTGTACATAAGGTGATTTCCACTCCTAACTTTCCACTGGATGGTGGGAAAAAACCAACATCCCTCAGTTGATGACGAGCCCTGATCTATGACTCAGTCATGACTCCTCTTTGTGCCGTGTAGTCGATGGAGAACCTGTACACTGCGACGGGACAGGGAGCGGACGGGGGACAGTTCAGGAGCGACCTGCAGGACATGGGTAGGCCCATCAGCTGCTCCTCCACTCACACTTCTGTCCTTCATGGCTGATATTTGTGATACTTCTACACCTCTGCCCCTCCATTCACTCCCCCTATTTGTTTAAAAAAAAAAAAAAGCTTATTTTTCATGCTGTTTTTACATGTTTGTTGTGCTCCCTGTTATCTGTCTCCAGTAGAACGTGATGATCCAACATTTAAAACGTTTACATGTTGACACACACAGACACACACACACACACACAGAGACAGACAGACAGACAGACAGACAGACAGACAGACAGACAGACAGACAGACAGACACACACGCACACACAGACACTGTCTGGTGGGTCGCCCCCTGCTGGTGTAAAGACTGAGCTACACCGATGTGTTTTACAGCAAGAGCTGCTCGGCTGCAGAAACTCACTTTTTATGACCGAAAATCTAAGAAATATGTTTCAAACGGTGATTTGAAAATTACAGTTTTGACCACAGTGAGTGACTAATAAATAGATAAATAAATAGTTGTCGCCGAAAAATGAAACACAAAACAGGATGTCTGAGATCATAACTGAATCTTCACACCTTTTCTGCAAACACGGAAATCCTAATTTTCCGAAACGGTTGAATGTTGTCGTAGCAACCGGGTGTGCTTGTTCCTGTGCGCTGACCTGTGTTTGTGTTGATGTGTAGGCAGAGCCGAGGAAGTGGATGTGATCCTCCAGAACAGCGAGGGAGGGGTGGACTCCGCTCTGCTCTACGCCAAAACCATCTCCAAGTACATGAAGGACCTGATGAGCTACGTGGAGAAGAGGACCTCGCTGGGTGAGTGTCGGAGGTTCAGTTTGTTATCAAATTGCCAATCAACATTTTTGGACCCTCATCCTGCTGTTTTTAAACTAGATTATTTTATAAACATGGATTAAAAACAGAATTAAGGATTGTTTTAGCACTGAATTCTTTGATGCATTTGCTGGTTTGTTTTAAGTCTTTTGTCTCTTAAGTGATTTTTTTCTAGCTCGTAACTTTTTACTGTTTTATTTTTTATGTGTGAGAGGTGGTTTTTTTTGTGGGAACTCATCAACGGGATTATATTTATAATCATGTTTTTGTATTTAATATGTAACCTTTTATTGACTGTATTAATAAAGCCTTGATTACAGCTTGCTAAATCTATTTTTGTATAATTTTATGAGTTTAGGTTATGTGACAGAAAATGAGCATAACACCTTAGCAACTTTGATTTTTATTTATTTTTTTAAAGATAAATGATTAATTGTGAATAGCTGTAGATAAAACGGTGCAGCAGTAGTACATGAACCTGTCTTCTTTTCTTCTATTTGACCAGAGACCGAGTTTTCCAAAGGCCTCCAGAGGTTGTACCAGTCCTGCAAACACAGCATAACACACGTAAGCCTCCATTTATTTCCCCCTCTGAATATCTCTCACTAGATAATCTGTGATTATTGAATGTTAACAACTTGTATGAACTTAAAGCGACACGGCATTTGGTCTCTCCGTTTGTGTTGGATATCAAACCTTCTCTCTCCGTGTCTGTGTTGGCTCCCTCCAGCCCCAAATGCCCCTCTTCTCCATCTACTCTCTGGCTCTGGAGCAGGACCAGGAGCAGAGTGTGGGGCTGCAGCAGGCCAACACCACCCTGCACACCCAGACCTTCATCCAGGTAAACTTAACCAGAGTTTGCCACATGAACAACTTGTGTGTGTGTGTGTGTGTGTGTGTGTGCGCCTGACAGTCACTCGTGCACGCCCATGCTCTCCATCCACATCGTGTTGATCTGTGTTTGTCTGTGCAGCCGCTGATGCAGCGTAAACAGGAGCATGAGAAGAGACGGAAGGAGATCAAGGAACACTGGATTCGAGCCAAGAGAAAACTGGTACGACCTCGTACTTTGTACACATGAGCAAGCGTGAGCAGTAAGGCTGTTTTTATTCATCTAAAGTAACAATAAGGGACTATAAGGGCCAACAATGACCTGCCTTTCAGATGGAGTGTGAGGTGAACCTGCGGAAAGCCAAGCAAGTCTACATGGTCCGCTACGAGGAGTACGAAAAGGCCAAAACGGCAGCCTGCCGAGCGGAGGAGGAAGGAGGAGGCTCTACAGCCAAGTCTGTGGAGAAGAAGAAGCGAGTGGAGGAAGAGGCTCGCAACAAGGTTCTTATCAATAACTTAATTTTATTGCTGTCTGTTGTTTCAGAGCTTTATCACCGTGGAGTAAACCATTTAAATAATTTGGAGATGGACGTTTATGTTTAATCTGGCTGCCACAGAAAATAAAACATGGGAAGTAAAATTTGTGTGTGTGTGCGCGCAGTCGGATGAGGCGGAGGCCACCTACCGGACGTGTATAGCAGATGCCACCACTCAGCAGCTGGAGCTGGAGCACACAAAGGTCACAGTGCTGAGACAACTGCAGGACGTCATCAAACAGAGCGACCAGACCCTCCGCTCGGTCAGCACACACACACACACACACACACACCTCTACCTCTCCTGGTGTCAGCTTCTTACCTTTTTCTAAACGTACCTGTATTGCTCTATATTCTACTAAGGTTAATTCAATGTCCTACTGTTTCCTCCACCAGGCGACCATCTCGTACTACCAGCTCATGCACATGCAGACGGTGGCCTTGCCGGTCCACTACCAGACTCTGTGTGAGAGCAGTAAGCTGTACGACCCGGGCCAGCAGTACGCGGCCCACGTGAGAGAGCTGCAGCTGCCGGAGCAGCCGACTGTTCACTACACATTTGAGAACTACTGTGCCTCCAGCTCGTCGTCATAGTAAGAGCTTCAGTCCGAGCCACAATTATCCAGGTTTTCAATTGAAACCTTTTTAAAGGGGTAGTTAGGATTAATTATTTTTGCTGCATGAGGTATTTATCCATGGTCAGTAGATGACGGTCAGCACGGCCCCAGTTTGGAGAAACCGACAGGAGCAAAGCAATGTACTGCTGTAGACCGGGGCAGCAGCACAACGTGTTTAAGACCCCTACAAAATAAAATCAACGTCAATTAAAGTGTACGCTATATTTAGAATATTTTCCTCGCTTTACTTTGCCGTCGGGCAGCCTTGTCCAGCGGGAACTGAAGCCGCTGTATCCAGCTCTTCAAAACCACGAGAGTCCATTGACAAGAACGCAGGTGTACCTGGTCTACTGTTTGTTTGCGTATACTGCAGATACATCCACTGCCACACACTTCTAAATGGTCATAAGTGATGCTTGAGTGGGATTATTTTGTATCGGTCTGTTTTAGGAAAATTATTATATATTATACTTTTCAAAAGAATTGTAATGTATTCGCTTTCGTGCTGAGTTAGATGCAATGACTGATACCACTCTGACATCTGTCCAGTGAACATGAAGCTGTAGCCGGTTAGCTTAGCACGAAGACTGGACACAGCTGACCATACAGACGTGAGAGTGGTATTACTCTTCTCATCTAACTCTCAGCAAGAAAGCTAATGTGTTTTTACCAAAAGGTTTTTGTTTTTTAAACAAAAAAATGTATACATTTTGTCTTCTAATTCCACATCGCAGCCATGGCCACAGACCGAGGAACGACAGTTTCAACACGGAGCAGACGACCCAGACAGACTCAGCACCTGGAGACAACAGAGACGCAGAGGCTCAACGCAAGAGTAAGTGAGGCCTGCTGGTGCTGTAGATCCAGCCTGTTGACGGGTCTTTGGTCATTTAATTCCGTATTTCAAGAGTAAACAACATTTACAAGAGGACACGGTGTTAAGAAAGTGATTTTTAAGTCTTGTCCCTTCGTCATCCCCAGGGCTGGGCCACAAGTCGTGGGGTTCGACAGTGAGCGACGACAGCGTTGGAGGAGAGGGAGGCCTGGAGTCTCCTACTGCCAGCACAAGTGAGGGAGAACCTAGTGTTGTGACGTGCACCAGAATATCTCATTCGTAAATAACCATAAGGGAGATTTAGTTGGGGTTTTTTCCCCCACTTAAAGGCACACGGTATGTGTAGTTGTCTTTATTCATATATGAGAGGTAGTATTTCAACTGTGTATTTAATCTAGGTGACATCAGTAAAATTGCTCGCACGTCATCCACTGGAACAATGTCGTCCAATGAGGACGCAGATGATAAGGACGGGAACGTGACCTCATTTGAAGCTCCAAGTAAGATTTACAGATTGTAATTCATCTTCATTACTCTTCAAATTGCTGGCTGTGATTTGTCTGTATGATTTGGGTCTTTCTGTCTTCAGACCTGAACGGCATGGATCCCGATGTGGTGGTGTCCACCAGACCTTTCCGTAACATCGGCCTGTCCAAAGCGGCCCAGACCCACCGGCTGAGGAAGCTGCGGACTCCTTCGAAGTGCCGCGAGTGCGACAGCTACGTTTACTTCCAGGGGGCCGAGTGCGAGGAGGTGAGTTCCCTTCATCTCAGACTCGGGGATACGAACATGCGACCTCTCGAAGCTCCTCGCTGATCGTTCGCGAGGTCACCGCGTTGTTCTCCGTCCCCGCAGTGTTTCCTGGCGTGTCACAAGCGCTGCCTGGAGACTCTGGCCATCCAATGCGGCCACAAGAAGCTGCAGGGTCGTCTGCAGCTGTTCGGCAGGGACTTCTCTCAGGTGGCGAGCTGCGCCAGCGACGGCATCCCCTTCATCATCACCAAGTGCATCTCCGAGATCGAGAGACGGGCGCTCAAGATGAAGGTGAGAAAGTGAATTTAGTTTGGTTTTTTTTGTCAAAGTGTAGCACTGCTGGATGTCTCGAATAATTTGCCACATGGTCCGTTTGAAACTGTCCCGCTTCCTCCTCTGCAGGGCATCTACCGGGTGAACGGGGTGAAGACGCGCGTGGAGAAGCTGTGTCAGGCCTTTGAGAATGGCAAGGAGCTGGTGGAGCTGTCCCAGTGTTCACCACACGACATCAGCAACGTCCTCAAGCTCTACCTCAGACAGGTGCACACGCAAGAGTAAAACGCAGTCTGTGTGAAAGGTCCAGTGTGTAGGATTTAGCAAAAATTTTAATTTTTTCTCTCACTGGACCGCTTTAATTATCTGGTTTTATATATAATATTGGCTCAAAATATAAACTGCTCTCTCTGTAGTTATTTGCACACCTCTCTTGCTCCTCCATACTTTGCATGGATTGTGTATTCATTACACTTCTTCTTGTTTCCTTCGTCTCCTCGTCTCCTCCAGCTGCCAGAGCCCATCATGCTGTTCCGCCTGTACAATCGTCTGATGGGTTCGGCGAAGGAGAGTCTGCAGGGTGAAGCGGAGACGCCAGAGGGAGAGGAGACCGAGTCCAACAGTATCATGAACCCAGCGTTGGGCAAGGGGCCGTTGATGGTGGATCTGGGCCCCAACACCGACCCGGAGGTCCTGGTCCTGGTGGACAAGCTGAAGGAGCTTCTGAAGGAGTTGCCAAAGGCTAACATCGCTACGCTGCGCTACATAATCCGCCACCTCCGGAGGTCAGTCATAAAAAAACATTAATAAAAATAAAAAAAAGAAGGAAGATAAAACTCCAAGCTCTTTTTATGTATTCTCGATCCTTCCACTCTCTTCGTACCTCCAGGATTGCAGAGCTAGAGGAAGACAACAAGATGAGTCCGAGTAACTTGGGTATTGTGTTTGGTCCCTCCCTGATGCGTCCCCGTCCGACCGGGGCCACGATATCCCTGTCCTCTCTGGTCGATTACCCCCACCAGGCCCGCATCGTGGAGTCCCTCATTGTCTTCTACTCGTCCATCTTCCAGTCCAAAAGCTCTCAGTCCCACAAAACCTGTCGCTCTACTTCCATCTCCACTCAGCAGGTATGACTTGTATAAGAAAATTATATATTAATGGTATTTTTCCACTATCACTGAATTCAGTCCTGATCATTAATACAAAATATTCATTCATTTTCAGAATTCTTAACACTTTAAATGTCAGTTTGTTGACATAATGCCACGGAAAATAAACAACAAGATTTAATTATTAATAATTCATGTTAAATACTAGGGATTTTTTTTATATTTGTTTTCACTGTCTGGGATATGTCAATGATTAGCAACCACATTGATTTTTCATGCATTTTCATTTGTTATATTTTGTGCAGTGTCGGATTAAAAGAAAACTTCCACTTGTGAACCAAAATGTCCTCTTCCTAAAACTACTATGAAATATTTATATTTTTTAATTTTCACTGATTATCAGTCCTGATAACTAGTTTAGTTTATTTAATATGGACATCACAGTAGCATTTTAATTATAACATAAATTTAGGCACAAAGACCAGATGCACTGTGTTTGTAACAAAACACAAATTAACACCACTTGTCCGCAAAAGTTCATTTTTTATAAAATAGAAAAAGAATGGAAAAAATAGATACAAAATATATTTATAATACCAAATCATTCATTTTCAGGATTTTAACCCTTTAAATACCATTTCTTTTACATACCGCCACTGTTAAAAACAAAACAATTAATTATTTTCTGTATGTAGTCTGGGATATTTCAATGATTAGCAACAACATTGATTTTGATTGTAATGCCCCTAGCTGAAACCGTTAAAGCCTATTATGTTATATTATAGATTGTTTTGGGCTGTGGAGGAAAAAAATGTATGGGTTTCAATGGGGACATTTCTGTCAAGGGTCTAGTCTCTATTTTAACTACACTGTTTATTAAATTTCCACTTATCGGAGCTGAAATTGAACAGTCAATATAAAAAGTATTCCATTAACACAGCCAAAATGATTTGAAAAGTAAAAACAACTAAACTAAAAATGAACCCTTGTGCATCACACTAGGGACTTTTGTTTTTATGACGCAGGTTGTGACAGTATGACCTTTTTTTTAGTTTATTGGACACTGAAATACATCGCTGAGCCTTTTGGCGGTGTTGTGGGCCTTTGTATGAAATTTGATATTTAGATTCATGATGCCAAAGCCAGTTATTTGGTCATTTCTCATTTGCATTGTAGCTTTTTATTGAAATGAATGGGTCACTATGTCACGGCACCCACCAGAAAAGATGGTAACCGTGTACTTTGCATTACTGCGTCCAAGTACAGCCTCCCACAGCAGCTAGTTGTATAACCACTACTTTAGTGTGTATTTATTTGCAAGACGCGAAAACAATAATAATAAGAAACTAAAACATCTGGACATCCATTTCCTCATGTGGAGTTATGACCTCCAGTCACAATTCATTGGAATACAGCTTTTCTCTCCTGATTTACATGTTTTTGATATGTCTCAGATCAACAAAAGAAAAGCCAAAGAACACTCTTCCATTGTTTTTCTTGATAACAATCTCTTCATTTCCCCCTCCTGTTTCAGGATAGTATTGTAGATGACAAGATTGAGAGCTCTGCTGAAGCAGAGGAGGATGGAGGCAGCGAGGAGCCAAATAAACCAGAATCTGACAAGATGGAGGAGGGATGTGGTGAGTTTTTCTATAAAAATTTTTTTAACCTAGCTAGGCTGTTTAAATGATCTAACTTCTCCTGAAAGAGTGAATCAAAATAAGTTCACTATGTACTTCTAGCTCCCATTGACTTCATGGCATTTAAAGGTGTACTATGAAGGATTCCACTAAAACAACAATGTACAGACTCATGCAAAAAAAGAATCCCTCAATCACCACTTATGACCCACTAGAAGTGTGTGACGGTGTCTGTATGTGCACCAAATTTTTTTTTGTATGTGTTTAAAATATCTCATGGTCGCATTCATGCAAGTGCATGATGATCGTTATCAGTGGTGCCCTTCGCTAAGTGCGTGACGTGCATTAACATATAGACCTTTACAGAGCACTTCATTTAGCTGTTTTTCACGCAAGTAGATTAAGTTGCATGCAAAGACGCGAATAAACGCGCTTAAATGAAGCAACGCGAAATTTGCATGGTGCCGTCGCGAAAGCCTGTCGGCGTTGAGTTGCTCCTCCTGTCATCACCGACGTCCTGCTGTTGAATCAGGTAAACAAATATTGTATCTGCACACAGCCCCCACAGCCTCATATTAGTAGAGACCGGACGAAACTGTGTATAAACCACCGGGTACAAAAGAGAAAGTTTGTAGCTCTGTAAAGTTAGTCTGGATTTATTTGATTTATTTTTTTTTTTCCTGTGTTTGTGATGTTTCTGGCCGTCAGCATTTTGACTGACTGTGAAGCTCCCCAAAGCATGTGCACGCACGCATCCAACAGAAAGCCATGACGAAAGTAGACGTCATACTAAATGTATCGCTTCTAAAAAGAAAAATGTAATTATCTTTAAGTTTTGGCCTTAAAGTATAACTGCAGTAAAAAAAACAAACACATTGGGCTCTTTTATCTCCGTTCAGGAAGTTCTATGGGGTCGCTGGGGTCGAGTGAGCAGCTCTCCGACTCGGAGCTGGACGACAGCAGCCAGAGGACCGCGCTCTCCCGCAGCCTGGTGAAGCAGGAGAGCGAGGTGAGCGTGGACGACGACCAGCTGAGCTACAGGGACAGCCTGGACCTGTCCAGCCAGTCTGCGGCCCAAACCGATCAGGATGCGGATCAGGATGCGGATCAGGATGCGGATCAGGATGCGGATCAGAATGCAGAGCAGGATGCGGATCAGGATGCGGAGCAGGACCGCGGCGGAGCGGAGCCCCCCGCGCTGCCGGACAGCGGGCCGCCAGACGACGACACGGTGGCAGAGCAGGACCTGAGCTCCTCTCTGGCCGAGCTCAACGTGAACCAGAACAACAACAACTACCCAGTCTCCCCCATATTGTCCTTGTCGGGGTTTCCACTGGCACGTCCGTGTAGAAAGAAATTACCCCTGACCAAAAACAGGGACAGTGAGCCTGAGTTCGTCTGACTCCATTATCAAAATCATTGTGTGTGTGTGTGAAGTTTGTTAGTTTGAGTTGAGTGACAGGATTATTAATCTGTTTTTTATTCATTAAAATTCAGCAAAACCTGCACCTGATGGGGCCATCGTGTTGTATACATCAAGATTTAATATTTTTAATGCATTTTTCAGCTGTATTGATCTCTGCTGCCAGTGAAACCTCTGCACGCTTCCTGCTGTTTGACGTGATTACTCAGCCATTTCGAGAGGTGTTGACTCATTAAATACATGCTGCTGTTTTACTCGCTGCTCTTGCAAGCTTGAGGACAGCTGGGTAGTAAGTCACATTTCAATGTGCAGAATTTAAAATGAAATGCAATGGCTGCTGGTTTTATTTCAGCTCTAAAATAAATGTAAAGATACATTTTGCAGTCTTTTATAAATGTTGCCTGTATTGCCTTATGGATGTTTGGTCTATTATAATAAACATTTAATTTTAAAGTTGTGTTATTCCATCTACAATCTTGTTTTGATTGTCATCTGTGTGTATTTTACAAGTAAAATAGGGGAACAGTGAACTAAAGGTGAGCAGGAAAATAAATACCCAAATGAGTAGTTACTTCCACTGAAGAGAGATGCGTTCACTTCCCTGGTACTGGGGAGGCACTAGAGGAATAGTTTACTACAGTGGGTGGAGTTTTTTAGCATTTAAATGTGAGGCACAACAACCAGTTTCTCAAAGCTTCGGTCGACCAGCTGCAACATGGCCTTTAAGAGGAAGAAGAAGGTAGGCTTCTAAAACCATTAAAACATGAGGTAGAGTTCTGTCCTGCTTTACAGGTCTAGTATTTAGTATTTAGGGGGATCTATTGGCAGAAATAGAATAAGTGTTTTATTTCGTGTATAATCACCTGAAACTTCTACACGCTTAGCACACGGCAGAAGTTT
>JACSYO010001117.1:0-27500 GCA_016806645.1 Ophiodon elongatus | reverse complement strand
CATTTTTACTTTTTCACTATAATAATTATGTAAACATTGTCGGAATGAAAGTAAAAGTATAAGTAAATATAAGTATATAAGTAACAACATATGTAAACAAATGGAAAAGTAGTGAGCATACGACTGGATAAATGAGTCTTGGATTAATATACTGCACGAGTTGTGTTTGAGGTTGTAAACGGATGTTTTGATAAAGTTTTACTGTTGTTGAACTCAGACCTCATTTACTTGAATACATCAAGACTTTTCTCCTTTTTTTTTTTATTCTTCTTTCACCGTGGAGCCATGTGAGAATTCAAAGTAACACTCGTCGAGTAATGGATACACGAATGGTCATTTTTGGGGTGAAGTCTTCGTTTAAGCCAACCTTCGTTTTATCAGCATTGTTTTATTAGGAGACATTTTAACCAGCTTGAATGATGCTGATCAGTTCTATTATTTCTCTCAACTTTTTTTACTTTTTAAGGAGCCCGCCGATGAAGCTCAGTTCAAGGAGTTTGTACAATCCAACAACCCTCAGTTCGACATGTTCAGTAAGATTGACGTGAACGGGGCCACCGCTCATCCTCTGTGGAAGTGGCTGAAGGCGCAGCCCAACGGGAGAGGCTTCATGGGAAAGTAAGTGGTGACATTACAACAGGTTAACGATACTGTGGCGACATCATGCCTCGAGCCACATCCTCTAAATCATTTGTTACTCAGTGATTATTTTCTAACATGTGATTTGTTTTCTTTTCTGCAGCAGTATCAAGTGGAATTTCACCAAGGTAAATCTTTTTTTTATCCGTTATCATTTATAGTTTATGTCTGTAGTGTGTTTACTGTTATGAGGGTACAGAATAGTTATTGGAAGAAGCCTGGAAATGCTTCAAAAAAGTGTTTAATTCTAAGAGTAAAACAGAAATGTATTCTTGATTCATAAATTTGATGTTCACTGTGTTTGTGTTTTTCTCTTTAGTTTTTGATCAACAGAGAGGGTCAGGTGGTGAAGAGATACGGAGCCCTGGAGAAGCCCAGTGTATGTACTTTGCCACAGATCCTACAGTGTATTTATCTTGACTACAGCACTCTTTGACTATCTTTTTTATTTATTTATTTGTTTTAAATATTTTCCTATGTGGCTGTGTAAATATTCGGCTTCAGAGACCTGGTGACAGTGGGTGGAGCTTTTCTGTTTTTGTACAAAACTTTTCTGTTTTTGTACAAAACCTTTCTGTTTTTGTACAAAACTTTTCTGTTTTTGTACAGATCTTTTCTGTTTTTATACAAAACTTTTCTGTTTTTGTACAGATCTTTTCTGTTTTTGTACAAAACATTTCTGTTTTTGTACAAAACATTTGTTTATATACAGATCTTTTCTGTTTTTGAACAAAACATTTCTGTTTTTGTACAGATCTTTTCTGGGTTTTTTTTACATATCTTTTCTGTTGTTTTACAGATCTCTCCATGTGAATCTGTCCAGATATAACATTATGTACATGATGAATAAGTTGAATGAATGAACAAAAGAGAGGATTTTAGATTTAACGTGAATTGACTTTCATATGAACTGACTCCTATTATCTCTAGTCCATAGTTCATAAAAACAGAGCAAGATTTGTGTGTTACTGTAACTGCACATATTTGTGTATTGTTGTGTCTCTCCATGTGTTGATACACTTTCATCAGCACAATTGATGTAAACCTCTACTTCTCCTCTTGCTTTCGTTCCAGGTGGTGGAGAAGGATCTTCCCCGATACTTTTAAACGCCTCATGGATGACTGATGCCTCACTCACTGATCTTCTGTCCTTTTCGCTCCTTTCGCTGCCTCTCCGAGAACCAGTGGACGTAGTTTGGTTCCACCCCAGAACCAGTGACGGTTTGTTCATAAACCCGCATGGCGGACCGAGCAGACCTGATGAAAATGGCGTGCAAACCTCCTGGGAGGATTACCAAGCTCGCATTCATTTGGTTCTCTGGAGAGAAAGAGAAAGGATCCCTAAATGGATCATTTCCTCTTTTAGTAGATTAATGTGTGGCATTGTTTTCAGAATAAAATGCACTAAGAATTTGCTTTAATTATATTTTAGTTGGTATTGTTTATTTGCCAGGAAAACAGTGGTATTTTTAAAGTTATATTATTTTATGTTGGTGTTGCTTGTAGAAGGACGACACGGTGGCAGAGCAGGACCTGAGCTCCTCTTTGGCCGAGCTCAACGTGAACCAGAACAACAACAACTACCCAGTCTCCCCCATATTGACCTTGTCGGGGTTTCCACTGGCACGTCTGTGTAGAAAGAAATTACCCCTGACCAAAAACAGGGTCAGTGAGCCTGAGTTCATCTGACTCCATTATCAAAATCATTGTGTGTGTGTGTGAAGTTTGTTAGTTTGAGTTGAGTGCCAGGATTATTAATCTGATTTGTATTAATTAAAATCCAGCAAAACCTGCAGCTGATGGGGCCATCGTGTTGTATACATCAAGATTTAATATGTTTTATTATTTTTTCTCCTGTATTGATCTCTCCTGGCAGTGAAACCTCTGCACGCTTCCTGCTGTTTGACGGGATTACTCCTGCCTTTTTGAGAGGTTTTGACTCGAATCATTAAATACATGCTACTGCAAAGATACGTTTCAAAATGTTTTACTCGTTGCTCTTGCAAGCTTGAGGAAAGGTGGGTAGTAAGTCCCATTTGACTATGCAAAATTTCAAAGCAAATTAAAGGGCTGCCGGTTTCATTTCAGCACGAAAAAATATTGTCTTTCTGTATTTTACAGGTAAAATAGGGGAACAGTGAACTAAAGGTGAGCAGGAACAGAAATACCCAAATGAGTGTAGTTACTTCCACTAAAGAGAGATGCGTTCACTTCCCTGGTACTGGGGAGGCACTAGAGGAATAGTTTACTACAGTGGGTGGAGTTTTTTAGCATTTAAATGTGAGGCACAACAACCAGTTTCTCAAAGCTTCGGTCGACCAGCTGCAACATGGCCTTTAAGAGGAAGAAGAAGGTAGGCTTCTAAAACCATTAAAACATGAGGTAGAGTTCTGTCCTGCTTTACAGGTCTAGTGTTTAGTATTTAGGGGGATCTATTGGCAGAAATAGAATAAGAGTGTTTTCTTTCGTGTGTAATCACCTGAAACTTAAGAATTGTTGTTTTCATTGACGTAGCATTAGCCGTTCATATTTACACACGGAGCGGGTCCTCCTCACTGATCCAGCCGCCATGTTTCTACAGTAGCCCAGAACTCACGAAGGAAACGCTGCTAAAGATGAGGTCATTCGCAATTTGGTGTCTGCCACCATAGTTACACGCTTAGCACACGGCAGAAGTTTCAATTGGTTGCAATCTGCAACCTCATCGCAAGATGTCTCTAAAACTTCTAGGTTTTGATATGTCTACAAAAGGGTGAGATTATTTGAACTAAATCATCTTGAGAAAACCATATTTGATTACATTTTGAACAGTTTATTTTACAAAATCAGTAATTACAAATAAAAACTACAATTTGAACACAAATCAAAAGCAGAAGGATAATCCATAGATGATGTAACATCGTCGGTTTCACTGGTGCTCCAAAATGATGATCAATAAGGAAAAAATCTGGAAAATAAAACAAACAAAATATGTTTTATGAAAAGCATTTACACACACTTATTATGGCTGTTAAGATAAGTGGGCCTGTATCTCTAACTGTCCTGTTATTTTTGTTGAAATGTTTGGGCGGGACAACTTTTCCCTTTCTTGGTCTTATGAATAAAGTATTTCTGACCTCATGTAAACCCCGGATAGCCCCAACTTCAACCAAAGTAAGATGAAAAAAAACTGTGGGATCTTTAAATGTTAAAAGGGAAAAATTACCACCTTTTATGTGGATGTTTAATCAGTGTTGATGGTAAATTTGCATCCTTTATTTTTTACCAAGACAGCTGAGCAATGTGCTTCATATCGCAGGCTGAATTTTATCAGCGTGTCTCAACTTTTCATGCCAAACTGGTCATTTGTGTGTAACACACTTACCTGTGGGTCACTGCACCAGTCTGTATGTGATGTACCTCCCAGCTGTTTCACTGGGTCTGATGATCTTTACCACCTGGAAATGTTGTACAAAAATAGCAGTCTTAGACAGGGCTGGAATTACTGGGAACACAAGCTGCGTGTTTCTTGTATTTGCATTTTGGTAGACGTTCATTTAAATTCCAGCTGCTATCACACTTTACATGCAAATAACTTCCATGTGTGCGTAAAAAAAATATTCCAGTTTATTACAAACGCGTCTTATTTTTTAGTTTTGGCCACCATGCCTATCATTTTAAATCCAGGGTTGGAAAATCAAGATAATAGCTGAGATTTGGAAACACAACATTTTTACAGAAACATCCTAAATAAGACCCAAATGGTAATGAACTGGAATTATCCTTCATGTGTCTTCAAAACATTGTGTCTTGTAACATATATTGGTTCTAAAAATCTGTTTTGAGTGATCACACTCCTTTACAGAAAGGCAGAGTATCAGAGCACCAACCCAAGATCGAATACTAAGCACCATGCAAATATGTAATAATGATAATGTTATGCATTATCATTATTAGAACAAGCGTCTTATCGATGAGTTACCTGTCCTCTTTTCAAGCCAAAGTAGCGAGCCACGGGGTCCCCAGCCTGGATCCTCGGCAGCTGACTTTCCTTTAATTTACTGAGGTAAAAATGTTACGGGAGGATAACAAATAAATGTTTTCATGAAGAGTTGAGTCTCATAAAGACACTAAATACACCTTGATGGTGGTCTTTAGGTAAATCAGCTGATATTTTATACTTTATTACAAATAGTACTCCGAAGATGACCAAGTGCATTTCCTGCATTCCTAAACATTGTTCAGTTACTCTAACTAGCGCAGTGCTTGTAAGGATACTATCTTCCCAGAAGTTCAGACACTTCTTCTTTTGTCATAACGATGTGCTCTGGAACAAGCTGAAAGACAAAACAATGCATCAACAACTAAAATTTGATTCTCAACCTATCAATGGTGTCAATGGGATCTTAATACTGTACGTTGTTTACCTCGTGCTCTGTGATGTTAATGAGAAGCTCCTGTTGTAGAAACTGCTCCAATATGTATTTGGGTGCCATGTCAACGAGAGACTGTAAGGAGACATTTCATTAAATGTGGGAACCAAGAGAGCAAGACAGAAAGCGAAGTGACGACAAGATGGTCGCTCAGAAATGTCATGTCATATATATATATATATATATATATATATATATATATATATACACGACGCAGGTGTTTACCTGTTTGGCTGACGGTGTCATGCCCATCTGAACAACGATGATGGCTCGTGTGATGTTCTCCTCCTGCATCCTCTGACAGTACATCTTGATCGTCTTGATTCCCACCTTGGGCTCCTCTGAAAAGGGAAAAAAGAAAAGAAAAAGAAAATATATTAATAGTATTAATAGCACACCGCTGCATGTACAGGCATAGGCATAAATTCAAGGCTCAACACCTTTTAGCTCGCTGTCAAAGATTATACAATGTCCTCATTTCTTTAGTTCCCAGGACAATTTGTGTATTTGTTTGTTTAATAAAAGGACTGCTAGGCACCCTGCATGGAATAATAGGTATCAACCCACCAGGAAAGAAAACAAACATCTGGTCGGTGGGGTCGTCGTTGTGTGCCACCAGCACAGTGAGGTCTGTGCGTCTGGGGCGACCCTCGCTGGGCTTGTCTCCAAACTGACTCTTGAACTCATCCAGTGTCTGGTCCAACTCGTCCTGTGTCACCAGGTAGCCTCTGTCGTGGCACAGCTGAGGGTGTAAAAGGTGAGACCGTAAAGTCGGTGAGAGTACAGAATAAACTTTAATGTTTTCAAAGTCAAGCTGGAACAGACTCGAAGCTCCTCGCTCCAGGCATGTACACCACCTCTAATAGCAATTAGAAGGCAATGCAGAGGTTTCCATTATTTCCTGCCTGTAATCCACTTTCAAATGTCTTTATTCCATTTGTGGAAAATTATAAAAGGGGAGATTTCACTGCTTTAGTCACACAGATCAAAAAACATTATAACTAGACCTGTCAAACCTACACTCCTGTATCCCAGAGAAGCCAGAGACACTTTAAAACAGTTTGGGATTCGTGAAACTATAATTCTACATATGAAAATGCAGCTATTGAGAGTATGTTAGTGCTTCCTGAAATACTCAACTAGCTTGTGCTGCAAAGCAAGAGGCACTTACGACCTTCTGCTGACAAAATTAGCAACAAGAAACAAACCACATCCCACAAACTACCTTACACTGACGGCAAAATCAACAAAACCCCAGATTCTCAACATCACAGAGAGGAAATTGTTGCTTTGGCTAAGCTACATGCTAAGTTTAGCAGGCTAAACAAAACAAAACATTAGGAAATAACAGACCTGCATGATAGTTTTACGAATCTTCCACAGCCGGTATGTTTCCTCTTCGTCATCCATATTGGCTCAAATATTTCACTTCGCTCTAAATTTTATATTAAAGTTTATTTTTGTTGTTAATCTTTCCAGCCTCGCTCCTCTGCTTACAAAGCGACGCACGTTTTCAGTTGATAGGCGCAGGCTGATGACGTCAAGGCGTCACTGCGTCGTCACCTGTGGGTGGAGTTTAGACGAATAACCACGTTTTGTTTAACGTTAACTGTATTTAAATGTATTTTCCGTTTCTTATTGTCAATTTATGAAATTGTACATGTGCAATTGTTGAATAAAAATAAATAAAATAAATAAAATAAATAAATAAAATAAATAAAATAAAAATAAAAATAAAAATAAAAATAAAAATAAAAATAAAAATAAAAATAAAAATAAAAATAAATTAAATAAAAATAAAAATAACTAGGGTTTGTAATAATAATAACAATTATTATTATTATCTCTACAATAATAATAGTAATACTGCTATAACTGTAACCATACTGGTACTAACAGTGATAATTCTAATTATATATTTTTTAAGGGTTGTATTCTGACAGTTTCCGCTCTGCAGTTTCACAACAAACTGCAGGGCGGAGTCTGCAGCTCCGGTGTGGCTACTGCATAGATTACATGTGGCCTCTCTGGTAGAAACAATGAGGCCATTATATTCTATTTTGCTTTTTGGGGCTGTGGTGAGCAGCGGAGCACTACTGACCATGGTACTGTACTTTGTTATATCCGCAACGGTAAAGTAAACCTAACCTATCCGGTGCTGGGTGTGCGTGCGCTGCGCGGGGGCTCCTGTGATTTATTTATGTTGCGTCACAGTGAAACTACCAACCGATGCTTTCCCTTATTAAACGCTGCATATGATCGATGGTGAATGCTATTTTGGTAATAATTTGTCAATACTGTGATGCTCCTCGCAGCTTTGCTTTAGTGCACGGTTCCTTCCTTTCTTGTCTGTCAGCATGGTGGGTGCAGGATTGTAAACACTGCTCAGGCAGTACAGTTGATTATCTATCTGCATATTACTTAAATAAAGGTGTCGGAGTGCGAAATATAAGTCGAAGTTCGCCACATATATGAGCTCGGTTTGTAACAGCATCATCTAACAGCTGATGTCAGCTGATAGGCTTATCAGTCTGAGAAATGCATCAACATGTCGAGAAGGTTTTACAACACAACGTCGTCGTCTGTTACAACTGATATCTTATTATATAAGCGATAGACATTATTTTCAATTCAACAGGATCGCTTTCAGCAACTCATTCTCACAAACTACCAGAACAAAAATATTAATCTTCAAAGAAACTATACATGTAGAGTAAATGTAGTGGAGTAGGAGTGGAAAGTAATCTAAAAATGAAGGTACTCAAGTGAAGTAAGAGTGTGTTAATTAGTAGTAGTAGTGGAGTAATGTATATTTAAGACATACTATTGTCAATTGAGGATATGGAATAAATAATTACTAGTTTGCAAGGAAGGAAAGAAACTAATGTTAAAGTTGTAAATAAATACAACAGTGGAGTAAATGTATTTAGTTTATTTCCTTCCTTGCAAACTAGTAATTATTTTTGTCTTTATTCCATATCAGCAACTGACAATAGTATGTCTTAAATATAAATGACTTTCCCTCTCAAAACATTTATTATTATTATTATTATTATTATTATTATTATTATTACTATATTTCACATGTCATTTTCATAGTGTTTTGGCTACTTAATTGTATATTTTGAATCATTCAGTTAAGTATCTGTTCAGAGTGTATTGAACAGAGCAGATATATTTTGACCATAAAGCACAATTTGCCAGAAAATTGTGTAATAATCTTGAAAAAAGCTGATCAGTGTGTTGCCCAACAGCTCAATCTGTTGTTCAATGCTTTGTCTGCTGGTTCTACTGGTATTAAGATGATTTGTTCTTTCTAATTGGTTTAAACCTCAATTCTTTTGTTTTTCCAGCTCATGATTATTTGGTATAATGAGCGCGTGTTTCCGTCTCAGCCTTTGTGACTTTTATGTTTTGGGTGAGATTTAGGAGGTTATGTGCGCTCATTCGCTGGCGCAACTTTTTGTTTTTCATCCCGATATTAAGCCCATTACATTGTGAGTTTTGTGTATTTTCCTCAGACGGTTGCCCTTTGCCCTGGCCACATGAGACTCACCCCCACATGGCCTATTTGTTGGCTTTTATAAGGCCTCGAACTTTCTTGATGAGGTTGTGATATTGTCGTGGACTGTGGACCGCGGTGCATGTGCGTGTCTGATGTGGACGTATTAGTCTGCAGCAGCAGAGAAGGACCTATTGGAGACTCACAGCCTATCAATTCTGTCAATGATCAGCCCGTTCCCTTTTACATGAGGACGCTGGGTCGTGTGCTCCCTCACACTAGTGGGTTTGTGCTCTGACAAGTGAGGCTGTAGCTGAAGCCACTCAAGCGGTTTACAGATTTGATCGTTTTCTGCCTTCAGAGGACCTTACTGAAGGGCAGACATGCGCCTCTTAGGGTGCACTGTCCTTTTCTCTGTCCTGCTGCAGGCGATGGTAAGACAGAAATGAGAGAGGGACTGATGGTTTGGACGAAGTCAGATTTTCTATTTATTTATTATTTATTTTGATGTATTCTTTTTTTTTTTAATGATATCTGTATACATTATTAAATGAGTTGCACGCGGAACTCTTTTTAAAGATGCATTCTCAGGAGAAATACTTATTTCTGCTGGAATATAAATGTCTTGTTATCTATTTTTCATAAAGCAGGATAAAAGTGCATTTTGAAATGAAACTCCCATCACTCAAGTCTTTTTTTCTTCCTGACAGTCTGCCTCGACAGAGACAACGGCCACGTCTATTTATGACTTCTCAGCGATGGATATTGATGGCAACTTGGTTTCCCTTGAAAAATACAGGTAAATCTCTCTACGATATTCTTTTTCAAATGTAATTTTAAATGTGGCTTTATCGGCATGAAAGTTTAAGAAAAAGACAATGTTGCCAAAGCATCAAAATAGAGAAGTACACAATAATATTAATATCAATATTAACACAACGTTAACAAAACATTGTTATATAATAATTATATATATATATATATATATATGAGTATCACAATTACATATTGTCTCCCTAAATGTGCTGCAGCATTCCATTACATAAGCCCGCCATCACTAAAACATGATGTATGTGTGTCTTTGTACTTTCAGGGGGAATGTCGTCATCATCACCAACGTTGCCTCTAAATGAGGTAAAACCCCAATAAACTACTCTCAGTTTGCCGTGATGCACGCCACGTACGCTGAGAGGGGTTTACGCATCCTTGGCTTCCCTTCTAACCAGTTTGGGAACCA
This sequence comes from Ophiodon elongatus, assembly GCA_016806645.1. Taxonomy (NCBI): domain Eukaryota; kingdom Metazoa; phylum Chordata; class Actinopteri; order Perciformes; family Hexagrammidae; genus Ophiodon; species Ophiodon elongatus. The sequence goes on along the minus strand of JACSYO010001117.1, from coordinate 17,710 downwards.
GGTAAATAACACATTTTATTAAAGCACATTACTACAAGAGGCAAGCGTGTGATCTGATGGGATTCTTTTTTTTTATTATAGTATTCTTTACCCGTAGAGATGGAAGATTTTATTCCCAAAACATTTTCTTACTATCCTATTTGCAAAAGATGTGTTCAAGCAAGAAAGCCAGATCATATTGTAGTAAATTAAAGGAATACTTCACCTCCCAAATGATCACTTGTATTTCAATTACTCACCCAGTGTTACATCTTTATTTTTTTCTACTTTAGTATCATTTGAACTTGTTCACTATAATGATTATTTAAACATTTTCGGAATTATATAAGTTCAAGTTAAATTCTAAGTGTATATAAGTAACAACATATGTAAGCAAATGGAAAAGTAGTGAGTATACGACTGGATAAATGAGACTTGGATTATTATACTGCACGAGTTGTGTTTGAGGTTGTACACGGATGTTTTGATAAAGTTTTGCTGTTGTTGAACTCAGACCTCATTTACTTCAATAAATCTTTTTTTTTTTATTCTTCGCTCACCGTGGAGGCATGTAAGAATTCAAAGTAACACTTGTTAAGAAATGGATATACGAATGGTCATTTTTGGGGTGAAGTATTCGTCAGTACACAATCAGCATTGTTTTATTAGGAGACATTTTAACCAGCTTGAATGGTGCTGATCAGTTCTATTATTTCTCTCAACTTTTTTTACTTTGAAGGAGCCTGGCAATGAAACTCAAATCAAACAGTTTGCACAATCTTACAACGCTCAGTTCGACATGTTCAGTAAGATTGACGTGAACGGGGCCACCGCTCATCCTCTGTGGAAGTGGCTGAAGGCGCAGCCCAACGGGAGAGGCTTCATGGGAAAGTAAGTGGTGACATTACAACAGGTTAACGATACTGTGGCGACATCATGCCTCGAGCCACATCCTCTAAATCATTTGTTACTCAGTGATTATTTTCTAACATGTGATTTGTTTTCTTTTCTGCAGCAGTATCAAGTGGAATTTCACCAAGGTAAATATATTTGTATCTATTATTTATGATGAATTTAGACGTTACCGTTTATAGTTTATGTCTGTAGTGTGTTTACTGTTATGAGGGTACAGAATACTTATTGGAAGAAGCCTGTAAATGCTTCTAAAAAAGTAAAAATAATATTATTGATTCATAAATTTGATGTTCAATGTGTTTGAGTTTTCTCTTTTTCTTCTTTCTCTTTAGTTTTTGATCAACAGAGAGGGTCAGGTGGTGAAGAGATACGGACCCATGGACGATCCAAGTGTATGTACTTGTGCCACAAATCCTATAGTGTATTTATCTTGACTTATGTATCTTTTTTTTCTTTCCTATGTGGCTGTGTAATTATTTGCCTTCAGAGACTTGGTGACACTGGGAAGAGTTTTTTTGTTTTTCTAAAAAACTGTTTTTGTACAGATCTTTTCTGTTTTTGAACAAAACATTTCTGTTGTTGTACATATCTTTTCTGTTGTTTTACAGATCTCTCCATGTGAATCTGTCCAGATATAACATTATGTACATGATGAATAAGTTGAATGAATGAACAAAAGAGAGGATTTTAGATTTCACGTGAATTGACTACAATATAAACTGACTCCTATTATCTCTAGTCCATAGTTCATAAAAAAAACAAGCAGAATTTGTGTGTTACTGTAACTGCACATATTTGTGTATTGTTGTGTCTCTCCATGTGTTGATACACTTTCATCAGCACAATTGATGTAAACTTCTCCTCTTGCTTTCGTTCCAGGTGGTGGAGAAGGATCTTCCCCGATACTTGTAAACGCCTCATGGATGACTGATGCCTCACTCACTGATCTTCTGTCCTTTTCGCTCCTTTCGCTGCCTCTCCGAGAACCAGTGGACGTAGTTTGGTTCCACCCCAGAACCAGTGACGGTTTGTTCATAAACCCGCATAGCGGACCGAGCAGACCTGATGAAAATGGCGTGCAAACCTCCTGGGAGGATTACCAAGCTCGCATTCATTTGGTTCTCTGGAGAGAAAGAGAAAGGATCCCTAAATGGATAATTTCCTCTTTTAGTAGATTAATGTGTGGCATTGTTTTCATAATAAAATGCACTAAGATTTTGCTCTGATTATATTGTTGTCGGTATTGTTTGTCTGCCAGGAAAACAGTGGTATTTTTAAAGTTATATTATATAGTATTTTGTTGGTGTTGCTTGTAGAATTGATGTTTTGTTGTAAGCGATCGTTGTGCACAAAGATCTTTCATTCCTTTTAATGGAAATGGTGAAGAAAAAAAAAGACAGATAATCCATTTCTGTCATACAGAAAAATTCAAGTGTGTCAGAAAACCGTTCACGAGTGAGCGCCGGCACTTAAAATGAAACAGATTTATTCTTCTGGGCAGAAAATTAGCAATGTCACAGTTTTATCTTTTGGATACTGAACTCATAGCACAGAAACTCAATACTTCGTTGATAAGCACAGTATTGATCCCATCACAGTAGAGGTCAAAGTCAAAAGATTACGTGTTCCTCTTATTTGCATTTGCCTGGTGAAATACTGTGTACTTTAACCTCTTCAGGACACCAAGAATAATTGAAATTAAACAACGTGCGATGGGACAAAATCCCTTCTTTGATTGAACTGCTCACAAACATGTGACAAGGAGACATGACTGTGTATTAAAGGCCTAATTTAGACTAACCTCATCCTTTCAAGTAGCCTCATAAAGCCATAAAAAGTAGATATTTAAAGATTTCAGTGGAGAAATAATCTGTCTGGGATTTCTTTTTTACCCTTGCAAAATTACAGATACCTCCAGATGCCTGTCAATTGTTATGGAAGATTTGTACGTTAATCAGGAGAAGAAGCCGAAGTTTAGAAATGGATAAAGTCTTTAGAAATCAAGTTTGTCTCTGTCTTGTTTTATTGCTTGCAAGGGAGAGATTCACAACAACTGTACGCTCCGCAGCCTGTAGCAAATGTCTCAACATTTCACAGATCACATCATAATTTATATAACGTCTAACAGTAAGCTTCTCACGCATTCTTCTGGATTCTGACCTTGATTGTTGACACTGTGTTTTTGTTTCGCAACTTCTCTGAGACCGTTTGCTAAATTTTATCTCATGTCTACGGCATATGGAACATTCCAGAAAATTGCTGAGCACAGGAGTTTAGTTTCAGTCTAACAGCTAAATACGCATACACATTGTCTTATTAACAAAGTCCTTAATTAATAGACTCTCATATAATGTTCTATTAGTCACACACATATTTTCCCATCACACAATAACTTTATAATTATGTGATAAAAATATGGCAGGATTAACCAAAAAACAAAGTATAAAAATCTGACTTCATGTTGTTATTGTTAAGAGATTACACCAAGTGTTATGTACATTCATACTCATTAATCTGGTAGTGGGAATTACTTCCACTTAAGCCATTAGTTCTGGGCTATAAAAGCAGTACACTGTCAACAACCAATGATAATAGTGTTCTTTGCACTTGAATAAACACTTCCTGTTTTTGAGCCCAAAACTTATTTATACATTTTGTCAAGAATATGCATCCAATGTAAGATAAGTTTGAAATTCACATGCAATATTGGATCATTAAAATACAGAGGTGAACGGGTCGGAGCCAGGAGGACAGCAGGACAGAGAGCAGGACTCTGGTGGGACGAGAGGAGGTGGACTCTGTGTTTACATCGTGACGCTTGGTGCTCAAACACAGTCATGGACAATGTTTTCCACACGTTGAATTTTTAATATGAAGCTGTCTGCCACGTTATCTGCCCAGAGAGTTGTTTCTGTTGCTGCTGTTTACATTCCTTATGATGCAAATAAAAAAATGAATGCACTCCAGGAATGTACCACTTTGTTGTTTTGTGTTTTGTTGTGTTACAAATGGGCTACAACTGAATTTCGTTGTGCATCCCTTTGTTTTGTTGCACAATGACAATAAATTATCCTTGAATCGTCTATGTCCCGTGTAGCTGTAACACAACCTCCACACGACTCTCCCCACTAGTTCAACTTGACCTCTGCAACATAAATACACTGTGCAAAATAGTTATAATAGTTATTCTGTCTGTATGTATAATATTTCAGTTATTGTGGATTCTTTGCTGTTTTTTATTGCTTATTTGCTTATTTATAATACTTGTTTTGATCTTGTTTCTTTTTACTATGTCTCTTGTTTGCAGTATATAAACTATGCTGCTGTAAATCTTGTAAACTTGACCTCTGCACGTGACTCGGAGCATCCAAGTCACATGACCTCTGCAATATAAATACACTGTGCAAAAATAGTTAGAATAGTTATTCTGTCTGTATGTATAATATTTCAGTTATTGTGGATTCTTTACTGTTTTTTATTGCTTATTTGCTTATTTGCTTATTTGCTTATTTGCTTATTTATAATACTTGTTTTGATCTTGTTTCTTTTTACTATGTCTCTTGTTTGCAGTATATAAACTATGCTGCTGTAAATCTTGTAAACTTGACCTCTGCACGTGACTCGGAGCATCCAAGTCACATGACCTCTGCAATATAAATACACTGTGCAAAAATAGTTAGAATAGTTATTCTGTCTGTATGTATAATATTTCAGTTATTGTGGATTCTTTACTGTTTTTTATTGCTTATTTGCTTATTTGCTTATTTGCTTATTTGCTTATTTATAATACTTGTTTTGATCTTGTTTCTTTTTACTATGTCTCTTGTTTGCAGTATATAAACTATGCTGCTGTAAATCTTGTAAACTTCACCTCTGCACGTGACTCGGAGCATCCAAGGGGACGCGCCGGGCTCCTGGCTGCGGATCCCTCGGCCTCCTGCAGAGGGAGGCACAGCCCTCTTGCATTGTGGGAGCAGGAGGGTGAGGAAGAGGAGGAGGAGGAGGAGGGAGAAAGGAGGGAGAAAGGAGGGAGACAGCCACGGTGTCCGGCACACACACACCAAAAAAAAAAAACCCACTTGCAGCAGCAGCAGCAGCAGCAAGTGCGGTGCAGTCGACCTGAGAGGAGCGGACGCTGCTCCGCCGTCGTCGTGAGGAAACACCGCACAGATGAGGGGACCACCGCGGATAACTACCACTCATTCCTCCGTTTGACTAGTTGCTGCATACTAAACGACACGTCCCCCCCTCCACCCCCCGCCCCTCCTCTCTCTTTTTGTGGGTCTTTCAATCGGGAGGGCTTGCCTGTTTCTTCACCCGCCACCACCTCCACCACCACCACTCCTCCGGGAGGCTGAATGGAAGCAGCAGCCGAGGGAGCGGCCGGGCTGTCGGAGGCCGGGGACGGGAGCCCGCTCTCCGGGGCCGCAGCATCCGATGATGGGGACACGGTCGTCGGGGTTAGCTACGGGATGGACGCCGCAGACATGGGTACTTTAACCCCCCACCTTTTTTTTTTTTTTATAAACCCCGTCTTTAATGTGTGTTTCATAACCCCCTTTTCCCATCTGCTGTGGATAGAAAGTCCCGACTCATCTTTGCTAGCAAGGAGCCAGTTGGGCTAACGTTAAGCTAGCAGCTAACTCAGGTAGCAGAATTAATGTGGGGAACAGGTAAAGTGGGATTTTAAGGTTATATTTACCGGTTGTGTGTCACGGTTTTACGTTATTAGTGGCAGTGCAGTGTGTCTGGTGAGCGACACGTCAACCCATGGCTTGGAAATGGCAATATCACCCAGTATATAGTAGCTTATAGATGTACATATTTCTAATTAATTAACTTTACATAAAGAAGGAGCCAGGGGTGTAGCTAGGATTTAATGTCCTCCTTTTCCCAAATTTCTCGTTGCCACCTTTTCCCCACTCGTTTCCAGCTGTGGGCACCTTGAATTATCACCTGTCACCCACACAGCCTGGAGAAAAACACGAGTCTCACCCATTATATTCCATATAAAGCCTCAATTTGGGTTTTACCATTTGCCACCATCTTGGCTTTTACTGGAGCATGAAAATACTCAATTTCCTCAAGTAAGAGGGCTTGAGAGGGACAGACCGCAGCCACCATGGCAGTTGGACCAGATATGATATTAATATATTATAAAGTGTTTCTTTACAGGTGACACAAGACACACGTTGACATTGGTCCTCATAATAGGAAAAAGCACTGGTTTTGCTGTTAACATTAGGAATGTCCCAGTAAGTCACGATGGACGTTAGACAGTGAGCCAGCACGCAGAACACCAGGACCCAGAAACTGAAGCAGCTAAATGGAATTCAGCCATCGTAAATTTGATTATTTGCACCTGTGCTTTTCCTAATGCGAAACAGCAAAATGTCTCTCGTGCAATCACACACTATATAGTAGCTTATAGATGTACATATTTGTAATTACTTAACTTTACATATAGAAGGAACCATGGGTGTAGCTAGGATTTAATGGCCTCCTTTTCCCAAGGAACCAAATTTCTCTTTGCCACCTTTCCCCCTCTCGTTTCCAGCTGTGGGCACTTTGAATTATCACCTGTCACCCACACAGGCTGGAGAAAAACACGAGTCTCACCCATTATGTTCCATATAAAGCCTCAATTTGGGTTCACCATTTGCCACCATCTTGGCTTCTACCGGAGCCTGAAAACACTCAATTTCCCCCGAGTAGGAGGGCTGAGAGGGACAGACCGCAGCCACCATGTCAATATATTTTACGAGTGTTTCTTTATAGGTGACACCAAGACACACATTGACATTTGTCCTCATAATAGTAAAAAGCACTGGTTTTGCTGTTAACATTAGGAATGTCCCTGCAAAATGTCTCTTGTGCAAAGGGCCGATTAGCGGTTGAGGCCATGATGTATCGTGAAAGCCAGTCGTTAGAACTGAAGCAATATAAATCTACTAGGCTGCTATATAAGCCTAGTAGAATATTGGAATCATATTTCAGTATTGCGCAAGAAAGAAAAAGCATATGGAAAAGCAAGAGAGCGCTAGTTTATAGTTCAGCTGTAAAATGTCTTGCTCAGTGCTTACAGTAAATAGTACAGGCTAACGTTCTTTTAATAAGCAACTTTAAGGAATTTAAAATGCTTTATGTGTTTATGCAAAAAATTATATATTATTATTCAGCCAACATATGGTTATCAGATTTATTAAACCCTCAAATATCCGTATCAGCCTCTAAAGTCCAGTATTAATTGGGATAAACTGAATGTAATTCAAGAGACAATTAGAGAGTTTTCTGAGTCACTTAAATGCAGTCAGAGTTTTCTCAATCTCAGTCTATTGAGGCTGAATGTGTTTAACTGCTTTGTCGCTCACTGCTGTGTTGTGGCTGCTTGTGTCAGAAGGTAAGAGGCTGCTTTTGTTGTGCGTGTGTCAGTGATAATCGAGGTGTGCTGAGGTATAAGTACCCTCCTCTCAGCTGTTGCTTAGGTTGTGGCCTTCAATTATAAGACTAATGATGTTTTCCAAAAATCTATTGTAAATTATTCCTGCAGGATGGAGCAGCGCATGTGAAAGTAACGCTTTCCGAATTCTGTATTTATTTTGTGTCGCTGAAGTTAATCTGTAGAACAAGTTTGACGATCTTAACGAGCTGCTTGTGAGTAGAGAAGTTAGATGAAACGATGAGGTCTATTTCGACTGGCTTCATGAATAAACAAGAGCCAATGATGCTCTCTTCTTACAGAGAGAGAGAGACATGAGTGATGATTCTCAAATTGAGGTAATCGGTTCTCATTTTGGAAAATCTATTTAATTTTGCATGCTTTTAAAACACTGTCTCGGGAGTGTTCAAAGCTATTAGATCGAGCTTTGTGATAAACGACTGCATCATCAACATAGAGACGCGTGTTAATTTATAAATGACACGATGCTATTTGATAAGGTGTTGACTTTAAAGCATGCTAATGGGTGTAAACGTTTGTAAATACACATATGGCGGCCTGAAGCTAAACGTTCAGGCTCTTGAGTCTAACAGCAGTCCGTCATGCTGCATTCACTGGTCGTCATGTTCACTGTAAATCACAGTTTGGGGATTTTCATTGTCCCACAGTGAGGAAAGCGCTGACTTTCGACAAGAGATCAGAATGGGCTCGTGAATCAATGGGTTGTCTGGCGAGGGTTACTCGACGAGCTCAGCTGTATCGGAAGATAAAAATGGCTGTTTTTTCTTTGGAAGCCTTTGGCTGCAAGATGTTTTTATAATTTTTTTCTGACATCATGCTTGCTGCCACGTGTCTCGTGAACCCGGGGGGTGCAGGGGTGATTTCACAAGTGTGTACCTTCTCAGTCAGTGCACCTTCACTTGCAACGGAAAACACAGACCTGACTGGAGAGAGCGAGAGAGAGAGAGTGTGTGAGCTTGCACGTGCCGATGAACAACGTTAAACAGATGCATTATTGAGCCCGCCTCTACCCTGCCAAATGCATTCAGGTTGACGGTTTCCAGACAGTTGGCATTCACCTATCTGTGTTGCATTGTAATAGCCGGGAGAACGCAGCAAAATATAAGGTTTATAAAAGCAACAGAGGACAAATCTTCATAGCACAATGCGATGTGTTGTGCGATTTCACTGGATAGGGTAGAGGACTGAAAGACAGCACTGAGTGATTGATGTTTCTTTGCTTTCAACACACTAACATCTGTTACCTTGTTACCCCATTTAACCTCTGCTCTGTTCATCTCTGAGTCGGCTAATGCTTCAGGTTGAGTTGGTTTTGAATATTACTGAGGCAAGGCCTGTTTCAATTATGCCCGTCATCGATGCGGCACTGCTGCGTTATTCTATTAGGAGAGCATTAGTGCTGAAGAAGTCCCGTTAAAAAGAACCAGTCTAGTCGATACCTTGCAACAAGTCTCCCAGTGTAACAAACAAGACGTTATTTGGCTTCCAAAGGTACTCGCTATTAAACTAAGTAAAATATACAGAAAATCATACACTTTCTAGCACAAATGTTCTATGGAGCAGTTGGGTACACACACTGTAAAAGTTGTTGTTCCCAACATCTGCTGTGATGTAAACAGTGTTGCATGTGTGTTATCTCACTCATTAATATGTGTTACTATGTGTCTCCTCGAGTAAAGTGCAGAGCAAAGCAGCCACGGTTGGTTCTGAACTGGCTGGTTTCATACAGGGTTCGTAGCTGTACCTATGACAAATGAATATACTGTAATTGTTTTTACACATCCAAGGAAATCAAATCACATGTAATCCATAGACATCTATATAAGAGGGGGACGTAGTCATCGTGACGTCACCCATTGGATTGTGGACTGCCGTTATGAAGCCTAGAGTTCAGCGATCCGTCCGTCGCCATCTTGACTTTTTGCAACCGGTGAACAGAAGTGACCATAATTGGAATGCGTAGGAGTGACGTAGAGACGCCATCTGGTAGAGGCAGCGCCCGGTCAATCACAGTAATCATACTACAGCATACTCCGCTTTATGGGCTATTTTACTCTTAATGGGAGCATAATTTACTAAATGAACATCATGCTATATTGAAGAAGACTTGAAACTAGCGACTAAGACCATAACTTTATGTTTACAATGTTTACTGAGGGAATAAATCAGGAGAGAAGTAGAGTCATTTTCTCATTAACTTCCATACAATCAGTCTTCTTTTTGCCCCCGATGGCCAGTAGAGAGAACTCAAGTTTTAAGACACTTCTGTATTTGCTTCGTTCAGCAGAACCGGCGGTTGTAGGCTGATGGAGGGGAAACTCGCCTAAACTCGCTTCTTTTGGTCACAATTTCAATCAGAGAATGGACGTTATCAAATTGTTAAGGCAGACTTGCAGCATATTGTCGTAATGTTAATCTATATCGACAACAACTCATCAGCTCCACACGAGTGATGTTTTGTTGTTATTTATTTTTAGTTAATCAGCACAGTAACGGTGCATTTAACGTGTCGATCTTCTTTGTATTTCTCATAGTGTCTCCTCCTCCAATGCAAAGGTTCTGTAGGTTAAGCTAGTTTGTCTGACGAGCCCCGCGGCAGGGAGGGGTAGGCGTGAATCAAACTGCAACAACTGTCAGTGACGGGTCGTAAAGGGAGAGGCCATGAAAGGCTATTTAGCTAATATGTGTTAAACCCAGGGGTTGTGTTCATTTCTATGGCAGTGTAACAACAATCTGGCATTGGCACTGGTCAAGAGGAATGGATGTAAATCAGTCTGGCTTGACTCTCATTGGCTGTTCACGTAATAAGCGCTCCAAATGAGAGCTTGGTTAACATCAGATCTTGCGCATGTATAATTGTAAGCTGCTGCGTTCGGCTCGGCTGCTCCGAATGTGTGAATACAACGCCGCGTGTGGGTGTCACAGCTGGCTGTTTAAATATCTGTCTGAGCATTTAGTCCCATTCATTGGGAGCTCCTCATCCTCAGGCAGTCGTAATTTGTCCCCATAGTCTCCTGTCAGAAGACAGCATTAATCTCACTTATCTTCTCCCCAGCCCCCGTACTCCAACTGCTCTCACTAGGGCTGCGCGATATATATATGGTTTCGGCATCGACATTGCGCAACAGTCGCATTGCCTTGGATGCACAGAGCTCGTTGCTAGTGTGTGACGTGCGGTCTTTGCATGCACAGAGAGCCACCAATCGAGATAGTTCATGGATCAATTTACCAAACAACCAAAGCAGCAACCGGACAACGAGGAGAAAACAGGAGAAAGGAAGATTTGCAAGGAAATATTTTGGCTGCTGAAAGGATTATGTTGAGCAAAAACAGGACCTTGTAGTCATCTGAAAAAAATAAATAAATCCTGTATTCTTTTCATATTGCAGAAATGAAAATATCACTATGGCAGTTTTTTTTCTTTTCTTTTTTTTTCTTATATCGTGCAGCCCTACCTCTCACCTTCGACCTTGGCTCTCCTCTCCTACCTCCTCATCCCTCACTGATCCCTTAGGCTCAGCAACTCATTTGTCACTATCCATCACTCTCCCTACCCCCCCCACCCACGCCCCGTGTCTTTCCCAGTTCTCCGCTTCAGGCAAGGCCTGTCGGAATTGCTGACGGAGGCACAAAGGGTGGTTGCCTTCTGTGGAATTTGCCATCTATTTGCTTCCTCCTTATTCGTTCTTCAAGGTCTCTCGCTCTTTCTCCCGCTGTGGCTGTGCGTGCCAGCAGCAGTTCGTATCCCGGTGGCCAATGCACAGGGCTCGCGTATGCCTCCGCCAGGTTATTTGATGCCACAATGTTTTACGTAGATGATGACGCAGTTCAGTCACGTCTTACGTGATGCTGCTTTTGTCTGCAAGTGGAGGGGGGGAGGGGAAGTGGGGGTGTGGGGGGAGGAATGTGTGCTACGGTAGCTATTTAAAACGAGACACCACAGTGTTTGCTGCTGTTTGTCCATTTTCTTTTTTCTGAGTGTTGGGAAAATTTGTGAGGGGAAGAATTCCAGGCTGCATCTTCTTGTTGTCGTGGCGACTTTGCAGCTGTAAAAGGTTGTTTGTGCCGCTGGATGAGGCTTAGTTTTACACACTCACGACTAAAGTGTCTTCCCCTCAGAGGGGAAGTAAGGCCTGCTGTTTTCAATTAGGAGAGTTACTGTGCCCACTGCGCAGGGTAGTATTGTTTCATAATCAGCAGCACCAGGAGCATGAAGCTGTCAAGCTCATCTTAAACACCCACATGGAATTAGAGTGCTGCCTGCTCGGGGCTTCAGTAATTCCACCTATTCTGGTACCGAGGAAATTAGGAGGGTTTCACTGCAGGAGCAAGGAACCAGGGTGATTGTCGAGATCGCACTGGTACGATGGAGCTGCTTCGACAGTACTGACACGTTATCGTTCTGGGCCGCGCGGTGGGTCAGTAGGAACGCTGCACGATAATGTGGCCAAAGAAATTTGATAAATATTGAGATCACGATTATTTATCATGATTATTCATTGAGTTTAGTGATAAAATATTTGTATCGCACTTCCACAGTTAAATCAACTGCTTTCATTCTCCTGTTGTGCTACATTCCTGCTAATTAAAAAAAATAATTGCATCAAAATAAGACGGAAAATAAGGTCCTTCTTCACCTGAATTCAGTGCATTTTTGTTACTCTTCTGCTATGCATGCATATTAAACGTCAACGCCGCTGTGGATCGTGCTCCTTTCACTGTAGGATGCCAAACTTCTTGATCGTAATTAATATTAGATGGGTTGTGCAGCCCCAGTGGGTTCACTATCGCCTCACAGCAAGAGCATCCTGGGTTCGAACCCGATCCGGCCAGCCGGAGCCTCTCTGTGTTTGCACGTTTGTCTACGTTGGTTTCCTCCACCATTTCCCTCCAGTCCTAAAACATTCACACTGAGGGAAGTGGAAACTCTAAATCGCCCGTCGTTAATGTGTTTGTGCATGTGTGTGAGCCCTGTAATAGACCTGCACAGTGTGTACCCTGCTTCTCGTTCAGTGGAAGCTGAGATAAGCCCCAGATAAGATTTTTATAAAAATGTATTTATTAACCAACAACAACTTTTAATTTTTAAACAGTGTGTGACCAGTTGACAGAAAGCTTCTGTGCTGGATTTACTGCTCTGGTTGGTCGGGTTTATCTCTATGGAAGATTTACTGACACGCTCTGCACTTACTGCAGTGACGTGCATTTGATTTATCAAACGGGCACACTGATGTGGAAGCATAGCTCGTCTGTCATCTGAGGCACAGCTTTTATATAATCAGCAGACTCCTCTCCTGAATGCATACGCATATAAGGAGGGATGGTGCGGATAATGAAAGGAGAGATAAAGCAGCTGCAAATTTGCACAGCCATATTAAGGGGAAAGTTTGTAGTGCACAGTACAGTTTTAGCAACATTTCTATTTGCTATTAACTTGCTATTTCTATATAGCTTTTAATGCTCGTCATTGATTCCACCGGTTTGGATTCAGTGCAAAATCCGATGAACTCATGCAGGTTCACCAAATAACTTCTCCAGCTCAGACTCCGGGAGCAGAGCTTCGCCTCGCTGCTCCGCCGGGCCCCGCTGGGAGCCAACACTGTCACCGCGGTGCTGGAGGCCCAGGCCGTATTGCTGGGGCCTGCTGGAGGGAAGGGAGGCCGTGGGGAACCAGAACCAGGACTGACCGTAGCGGATCGTCAGACCCCTTCTGTAGTTAAATGAGAGGTTTTCCAAAGGGAATCTGGTGCTTGAAAACACTACCACTTCTGTCCACAGGGACCGTCAAAATCAAAGTTTCTCGTAGTAACTTTAATTACTATTTCTACTTTTTAAAGCTGTTCCAATCCTAAATTTATTCTGAATACATAATAATCAAATCCTCACTCCTCTCCAGTCTCCCTCCACAGACTCAATGAGCCTCAATTTTCTATCCAGTTTGGAGCTGGATCAGCAGCTGCAGGCTGTGCTATTTGCTGCATTGTATTTTTTACAAAAGGCCACTGCTGCTGTCAGTTCTTCTGTGCGTATTAATTTGGCCCTAATAGTGTGCGTAAGAGATAGAGGCGGCTTTCTGTAGGTGTGGTGGTGAATGATGCACCTTGCTGAGTAACCAACCGTATAACTGAGGATGCCACACAACACCGGGGCCAGATCATCTACACTCACTACGTGTGTTCGTACAGATGGAAGCCTGCAGAGGCGGTCTGCGTAGCATGTCTAAGTTTAGGGGGCATGCTGGGATAAATGCAATGTCTCACAGCATTTGTATGATGGCTGGTTTTTGTTAAAACTAAGATGCAACATGGTCAACTTGAAGCAATTTAAGTCCACACTGCTGCCGTTGTTTGTGAATGTAAGTCCTGATTGTGAGGGGCATCGGTAATATGAAAACCAGTCAGGTGAGTCATTTGCTCCACAGCTTCGTGACAGTTAGACAATGTTATACAGATGCATATATATATATATATATATAGATATAGATATCTCTCTATCGGAATAACAGCTCACTGTGTGCTTTCAGCTTTGTATTGCCTTCCTGAGTGACACAATAGTTTTATTTTCAGCTCGGTAGCCCCAGGTGTCAAACTAAATCTGCAGGTGTGTGTAAATTGTTCTGCACAGGTATGAGCAGCAGTTACCCCACACTGTTGTGCAACTGCTCCGTCTGTAGTTAGAGCAGATTACCCTCCATTGAGTCACCAAGATGCTGCTCTCAGCAATAACAGAGACACACAGGAGTCGGGCTGATCACCACCCTGTTTGTTTGTATGATCCACTCCCATAACTCCTCTCCTCTCCTCTCCAGTCCGTAAAAGGACCTCTGCGCTTCGACTGCCTTTTTCAGGATCGGCGAGGATCACTGAACTCGGTTCTGATTCGGAAGCTCAGCGATGAAAAACATACTGAAATTGCGTAAGAGTTTTTGAGCACGTGTGTTCCAATCTGCTGGGAGGACTGAGCTGTTTTTAGCTTCGCCTAGAGAGCTGGGTGCTGCAACCCTCCCAGTCTCTTCAGGAGCAGCAAGACACTCTTGACACATCAGTCCCGTGGTATTAATACAACATCCCCACTAGCCTGGTCTCCAGGAGCAAATGTGAACTGGCATTGTGAATATTACTACAAACTCTTCTCCTGATGTGGTTTTGTACCGACTCAGACGGCATCGCATTCAAGCAGACGTCTGCATTTGCTGTTGTATTGACCCCCGGAGGTGTTTGTGTCCCTGTGGTGTGTGTGTGTGTGTGTGTGTGTGTGTGTGTGTGTGTATGTAAATCAGCTAATATGATATTCTGACTTGGCCGAGCTGCTCGACGTTTCTTCTTCTTCTTCTTTCTTTTTTTGAATCTCCCCACTTTGAATTTCCATTTCAAAAGTTCGCTGAGCTTTCAGGCTTCTCCAAGGGGGAAAAAAAGTACACTTTCAGACCCACCTGTTCCATTAGTCTGATCCACAGTGTGAAATGAAGATGCAACTGTTGCAGCCTCTCCTGAGCGGCGGCGAGATTTAGGCTGGAGTTATTAGCTGCTGTCAGCCGCTGCCAAGCCAGTCATCTCTTCCACTTCTCCTTGTCAGTTTGAAAGCTAGATGGATCAGGACGGTGGAGGCAGGCGGTAGCTGCAGAGTGAAGGCAGGTCTGGCATTTTAATGATGTTTGCATTTTTTTCTTTTGCCCTTCACCAGAAGATAAATGTGGAGAATGTATCTCTTTATTATACAACAGAAATACAGCCGTTCCCTTCGATCATCAGTGACGGTCTCTGAAGTGTTTTAAAGGTTCTCTAGATGAGATTCAGAGCATTAATACAGCGGCGAACAGCTATTTCCTGCGTAAAGATATAGTGGATATGTGACATGTGAGCGTGCCCCGCTGGCTAGCTCGCCGCCGCCCGCTCATAACGGCGTCCCGACCGACGACGTCGCCATTTAAACACTGTTTCAGCACTATTGCGATGTTAGCACCATGAGCTGCGAGCCGCGGCTCAGCTTCCGCCATGTTGAGAGCCGTTGAGAGGCAATAGATACGCTCCGGATTTCATACCTTTTTTTTTTTTTTTAAAGAGAGTATTTTTTTTTAAACCGTTGCATTTTTCCCCTAATGCTGAAGCAGAGCAGAGACAGCCAGACAACCAGACAGACGGTCTCTTGTCTTCCACCTGTCCTTATCCTTATCCTGATAATCCAGACAGTCGGTCTAGTAGCCTGGAGAGAATGGGATTGGGATTAGGGATAGTAGAGTAGTAGTGACCGTGATTTAGCTGGATTTACATCGTGGCGTCTGTCTGCTCGTGTGTCTGGGTGAACCACGGTCGAGCCAACTGGGGTTATGGCAGCGAGTGAATCTGTGAAGGGTTTGCAGCTCTGAAACGGTGTAAAAGGGCCTGAGCTGGATGGATAGATGGATAGATTTCTCTTGAAAATGACTTTTGGTCAACTTGTATGCAAAGGCAGGCGAGCATTTAAATTAATTCAACATTTGTCTTTTTTTTTTTATTTTTCCCTGTAATCCTTCAGTGGCAATTTAAACTCAAATGTCAAAAAGTAAGCTTAACATTCTTTTTTTTTTTTAAGTTTGTTTAGTAAAATGAAAAGCCCAAAACCCTACAGCTCAATTTATGAAATGGTAGTGAAATGAGAAAAGCAAATCTTTGAATTGGAGAGGCTGTAACGAGCAACAAATGATTAGTTATCAAAATAACATTCTTTTACTTTCTTGTCGATGTCTTGTCTTCTCTTAAATTGTATAAAAAACATACTATTACTGCTAGATATTAGACACTATTAGAGCTTAGACAATTAGTCGCTTTATCGATTTTTATCGTTCAAGAGAGGAACTTGATCCGTATTTATTTGGATAATCAAGTACATTTTTTAATTCTCTGGGTCCAGCTTCTCTGGGTTTTTTTCAATTTCTATGAGAGTAAACTGATTTATTTATTTAATTTAATGTTTTTCTTACTGTTTTTTGGACAAAACAAGCAATTTAAATATAAAGAAGAAATTGTGATCTGCATTTTTCACGACTTTCTGACAATCAACAACAACAACAAAGACTCAACAAATGAATCTATGAAGAAAATAATAACTTGCAGCCCTGTAGTTGTTCACAAAGACTCCCTTTGCAAATAAAAGGACTCGGCAGCAGTTTGCCTGTATGCAGACTGTCGCTGCTGTGCATCGCTCATCGTCTCGCTCCGAGCTAAATGTCTCAAAGGGATGTTTTTCGAGCCAGCGGAAGGCAGGAAGCTTTTTATTAAGACCGCTTGCTTTTGTCTGAAGCCATTGATCGTAATGGATGACTTGGCATAGTGAAAAGCTGTCCTCTCCAGCCGCTGCTTCCTCCACACATTCACTGTATTGTACAAAATGTATGATATGCACTGACAGCAGAGGACGGAGCAGCAACCCCCCTCCACCTCTGTGCACACCGCTTTGTTCAGTAAATCAGAGGACTGCTGAGGGGAAATGTACTTTGCAGATGAGTGCCGGCAGCAACACGCCAGTTTAAGACGCGTATTCAACTATACTTCCTTCTGTAGTCTGCAAGTAGCTGGCATGACCGTGTGTGTGTGTGTGCCTGTGTGTGTGCGCGTGTGTTTACATGCAGAAGTAGTAAGGATAAGCTGTGAGGATATTATTCTGCCAGAGTGCCATAATTGCGAGGAACCCTTAAAGCCTCTTTGAAAAGCTTAGCGTTTGGAAGTCGATGACTCCCTAATTATTAGTGCCAACGTCCAAGTAGCCGGGCACTGATCCAGAGGCAACGGTCATTTGAGAGTTATTGATACACTTAGATGCTTACACAGATATATCTATCTACACAGGAGCAGAATTAGTATGTTTGCGCGTGAATTAGTGCCGGGCTTTTGGAGTATCCTGTTAATGTGTTGCTAGCATGCTGACTTAATGTCCTAGTTACAGACACACAGAGAAGCTCTTCTGCTGGTTGGGTTGTGCTGGATTACTCTGAAAGAAACCAGGATACTGTGACAGGAAAACCCAGATATCCATGTTTTTCTTTTTTCATGTGTCTGCCATCTGCGCAGATGTGACTTGAATCACATAAGAGGTGGTCAGGAAAAAAAAAGGGATTTTTTGAAGAATAGTTTGACAATAAGCTTATTGGGGATGGGCATTTTAAGTAATTTCCATATTTGAGTATTCAAATTAATTATAGTCCTCAAGTACTCCAAAAAAAAAAAAAAAAGGCTTTGGTGTGCCGGCCAACAGTCATCGTCAACTCCCAGTTCTGAATGCAATATAGCAAAGTGATGGTTACACATTATATATATATATCTCTATATATATATATATCTCTATATATATATAGATATAGATATATATATATATCTATAT
>JACSYO010001116.1:102500-131209 GCA_016806645.1 Ophiodon elongatus | reverse complement strand
ATATATATATATATATATATACATATGTGTGTATATATATATATATATACATACATACATACATATATATATATATACACATATATATATATATATATATATATATTTATATATATGTATGTATATATATGTATGTATATATATGTATATATATGTATATGTATGTGTATATGTATATATGTGTGTGTGTATATGTATATGTATGTGTATATATAGTTTGAGAGGGTTTACACATTCCATATTGATTAATATGTGTTCCAGGAGAGCCAAGCCATCTCCTTGGTGTCGGTGGCCCATGTTCTGGGTGAGGGTCATCCACACAGAGGCCTCCGCAGGCAGCCTTCCCATTCTGATGATGTGGGCTCTGATAGAGGGGACGCAGGTCAGAAACAACAGCGTTCTCTCAACATTTCACTGTTCGGCAGCAGTATTGTGTGTGAAGTACTCTTTTCTTGTTACACACTACAACAGAAAAGTCCAGCTTGTCTGACATGTCCACGTCTAAATACAAGAAATCTCGCTCTGCCTCCACCCCGCTGGCTGTTACAGGTATACACACACATACACGGTATACATTTTATACACATATATACTTATTTTAGATTTTTCTTGTATCGGTAGGACAAATCTGCATGCTCCTGGATTATCTAAATAGATTAAAGCTATGTGTAATGTTTTTAATTGAAGTTCCTGGAACATGAAGAAAGACAAACATTTAGAATGTCTACAGTATGTTTTCCTTCTTATTAGCTGATGTCAAAAAAGCTAAATCAAATTTTGATTGTTTTTGCAGGTCACCAACAATAACTTGTTGCTAGGATGAAACCAAATCACCAATATTTTCCCACTTCTGTTATTGCTAATGTTCTCATACACAAGGTCTACTATGATGTGTTGTGCTTATCACATGATTAAGACCACTTGCAGTGACGAAATCCACCAAAGCTGACCCAAACTAATAAAAAAAATGTAACTTGCAAACTTTGGCAAAAGTCCAGCAGCAAGTAGAAGTGACCCCGGTTAGTAGGAGCCTTAGTGGAGGACAGATGTGGTTCTGAAATCATACCATGCTCTATGGGGGTGCTGAATGTCTGATTCTACGTAAATTGGTACACATACGCAATATATATATATATATATATATATATATATATATATATATATATATATATATATACATATATATATATATATATATATATATATATATATATATATATATATATATATACACACATATATATATATATATATATATATATATATATATATATATATATATATATATATATATATATATATATGTATGTGTATATATATATATTGGACAATGAACTATTTTTAGTCGGGGAGCCCCTTCTAGATAAGAAAGGCTTACACAAGATATCTGAGTTGTAAAGAAACCTGAAGTGCTGCTCCAGTAACATCAGCATGTTTCTACCCAGCAGCCTCGAAGACACATCGGCACATTCAGGGGATGCTCGTCCTTCTGGCTACAATAATCACGTCAATGAGTATTATTGCACATACTAAACCCTAATGAGCAATATGATGACTGTATGTTTTTATGTTATGCAGGTGAAATGTCAGCCGACCTCAAAAGAGTGTATGAACGGGCTCAAGTTTCCAAAGAAGACACTCTGCCTCACACTGTGAAGGTCTCTGGATAAAGATGTTTTTTCTTGCACTTCCTGCTGGTTGTCAGTTACACAAATATATTTGAGACTAGTTTGTAGTGACTGGTCTTGAGTTTGCTCCTATATTAGTGTAATGCAAGTTAACAATGTCGTGTAGCCAATAAGAGAAGGGAAAGAGTTTGAGAGCTCAGTAACCACAGCTGTGAGTACAACGTCAGTCCTTTTCATCTGTCCCCATCCTGACAGACACGTTAACGGGTGTACTGATTCCGCTCTGCTCCAGATCCACACTGCTCTGTTTTTATGCTGAGACTTAGCCTAAAAAAACTGCTATGTATTTAAGCTGTACACTACAATGTTCCACAGTAGAAACAATGGATCCCTTCAGTGCACTGCATAGGTATAGACCGGGTGTTGTTACTTAGAATGAGCATTTAGTTTGTGCTTTGGTGTCTTTCTGATGGACACTCTTCTGTCTCCTCAGTCCATCCTAAAGAAGACTGTGACCATGCAGCCCGCTCCATCTGCTGTGTACCACTATAGTGATGCTGGAGGAGGAAACGTTCAGCATAATAAAGTTAACGCCATTTTCCAAGCTGCCAAAAAGGATCTGCTGAAGGTCCTCCAGATAGAGGTAGAGTACACTCTTTATTTGGCTGTGAGACTGTTCAGCACACACAATTCACCCGTTTTAAACTTTTTAATCCCAATTCTTGTTTTACATATGGAAGAATTGAACAGCAACGGTGAAATACGGTTAAATTAGTGAGATATTATACTGCTGATGAATACAGTTTGTTTAGGTGATCTAACAGTTTTGTAATCATGAATCCATTTTTGTTGAGGCAGTTAAAACTGACTTCAGAGAGACTTAAAATGTCCCTGTGTTTTTAATATGTACTGTTATTTCATCAGAACCCCAGTCTGCTGGAGGGGAGGGTGAATCTTCGGCAAGTCAAAGCTGGTTCTGTTGTGGCCCACCAGGGAGACCAGGTCAGTGTGTCGGGCCAACACCTCTCTGTGTGTAGCTCTTTGTAGCACAGTTTATTGTGTTTATCTTAACAAACCGTGTCCAGGTTTTCCACAGCGATACAGCTGGGTTACATTATTTCATCAGACAACGGAACGCATCTGACCGAGGGGCATAAGTTCACGGCCGTAGGGGGGGGGGCATATCATTAAGACAGACAAAGGCCTATATTACGACCGAGTAGTTACGGAGCATTTTTGTAGTCCCACACACTGGCCAGGTGCCAGGCGGACATTTCTGTCATCAAATAAAATCCTTAGATTTATCTATGCAATAGTCTCAGAAAGGCTAAATAACAACTACATAAGGCTACTGTTTCAAAATGAAAGAATACATTTTTTAAGCACTCATTTAAGATCTAATTATATTCATGAGTGATGGCCCTCAAGACACAAAAAGAAAAAAGGAGACCAAACTAAGAAATATTTTTTTGTCGATCGAGCTCCTCCGCTCCATTTCAGTACTACGGACAGCAGCGCGCCCACACACACAACCTACACACACCATGGATGACCCACACACACACAACCTACACACACCATGGATGACCCACACACACACAACCTACACACACCATGGATGACCCACACACACACAACCTACACACACCATGGATGACCCACACACACACAACCTACACACACCATGGATGACCCACACACACACAACCTACACACACCATGGATGACCCCACACACACAACCTATACACACCATGGATGACCCACACATCCCCTACACACACCATGGATGACCCGCACATCCCCTACACACACCATGGATGACCCGCACATCCCCTACACACACCATGGATGACCCGCACATCCCCTACACACACCATGGATGACCCGCACATCCCCTACACACACCATGGATGACCCGCACATCCCCTACACACACCATGGATGACCCGCACATCCGCTACACACACCATGGATGACCCGCACATCCGCTACACACACCATGGATGACCCGCACATCCCTACACACACCATGGATGACCCGCACATCCCCTACACACACCATGGATGACCCGCACATCCCCTACACACACCATGGATGACCCGCACATCCCTACACACCATGGTGACCGCACATCCCTACACACCATGGATGACCCGCATCCCCACACACCATGGATGACGCACATCCCCTACACACACCATGGATGACCCGCATCTACACACACCATGGATGACCCGCACATCCGCTACACACACCATGGATGACCCGCACATCCGCTACACACACCATGGATGACCCGCACATCCCCTACACACACCATGGATGACCAACACACCCCCTACACACACCATGGATGACCAACACACCCCCTACACACACCATGGATGACCCACACATCCCCTACACACACCATGGATGACCCACGCACACAACCTACACACACCATGGATGACCCACACATCCCCTACACACACCATGGATGACCCACACACACACACAACCTACACACACCATGGATGACCCACACACACACACAACCTACACACACCCTGGATGACCCCCACACACACACAACCTACACACACCATGGATGACCCACACACACCCTAGACAAAGCATGGATGACCAACACACCCCCTACACACACCATGGATGATCCGCACATCCCCTACACACCATGGATGACTCCCACACACACACCCTAGACACACCATGGATGACCCGCACAACCCCTACACACACCATGGATGACCCGCACATCTCCTACACACACCATGGATGACCCGCACAATCCCTACACACACCATGGATGACCCACACACCTCCTACACACACAATGGATGACCAACACACCCCCTACACACACACAATGGAAGACCCACACACACCTTCCACACACCATGGATGACCCACACACCCCCTGCACACAACAAACGCCATTCACCATGCTTATACTGTTGATAAACAATACACGTGATAGGTCACGGTCAAATTGCGTCGTAGCAGTCAGTGGGAGTGGGTGACGGTGGCCAATATATTTTGGCTACAAGTTTTAAAATACAATGGATACAGTTCAGGTTTTAAACATGAAACTGTGATATCAGACTCCAAAAGTCCATATGGAGCTGTTGATACCAAAACAATTTAGTCTCTTCATCTTCTCTCCATTTTTGTCTTGTCAATCATTTGTAAAGCACATTGAATTGCATTTGCTTCACTATCCTTTATGTACAGCTCTAGAGGAAGAATGTCTACCTCAGCACAGAATGAAGTCTCCCTCTGTGTGTGTTGGTGTCAGAGCTTATCCTTGCTTTGGTGACGTAGCGGGCCTGGCCTCGTGCTTTTATTGCACGTTAGTGCTGGTGAGCTCACAGCTGCTCTGCACTGCTCTTTACAGTGGTTACAGCTGATAACGTGTAGCATCGACCCTCCGGTTCCCCGTCAGGTTAACACGGTTAGCTCTGTCAGCACTTACGCTATGTTTGCAATGTTAGCACCGTTAGCTATGAGCCACTGGCTTGCTGTCCACATGTTAGGAGCTGCTTAGAGGCAATGGAAATACTCCTAATCTCTGATCTTGCACCTTCAAATAAACTTATATTTTTATAAACATAATGTAAATGTATTAAAGGGTCCCTGTGGAGTTTTCTTGGCAACAAAGAATTTGTTCACATTCACACTGTTTCTCAGAAACATGGTGTGTATTCTTTAGGTCTAGTAAAACGCATTGAATGTATTTCCTTCCATTTCAAATGTTGCAAAGCTGATTTTTGTGAAATGTTTGAAACCTGCATTGTTTTTCCTCATGTTGAGTTGCTTGCAGATTTCTTTGTTCCTGCTTTTGTTGGCACACTAGTTGCATTATCAAAACCTTTCAGTGGATCAGTAGAACAGTGTTATATTAGCAGGAATGTGTATCCTGTCACCTGACTGCATATAGAAAGGTCCTTTGTAGCCTTCTGAGGTGCCACTGATTGAACAGGAGTTGATTTGATCTGAAGTTTCCTCAATCAGTTTACAAAAGAGTGGAGCACTACACAGGACATATCAGGAGCCAACTATTGTCTACACTCATTGAACACCATTAAATTAACATTTCCCCAGGCTGAGTGAGGAACCACATTCTCTTCCTCCCGACCACGTCTCATATTTCCTCTCCACATCTCTTACAGGATGTGAACGTGGAATTTGTCATCTCTGGGTTGCTCCATGTTTACCAGCGTATGATCGACCGTGAGGAGGAGACCTTGCTGTTTGTCACCCACCCAGGGGAGATGGTGGGTCACCTGGCTGTTCTCACGGGGGAGCCCCTTATCTTCACTGTTCGAGCTCACAGAGACTGCACCTTCCTCTCCATATCCAAGGCCCACTTCTATGAGTAGGATCAAGCTCAAAGACAAAACATTCAGCCGTTTCGTTGGGGTTTCAAAGTCGCTTCTTCCCATCACACTTTTAGGATGCAATCAAATCTGTGCTTTTGACTTGGCAGGATGATGCGTGAGGAGCCCAGGGTGGTGTTGAACGTGGCTCACACTGTGGTGAAGAGAGTGTCACCATTTGTCAGACAGATTGACTTCGCCCTGGACTGGATGGCTGTGGAGGCTGGCCGTGCCGTCTACAGGTATCTCCTCTATGGAGCTGTTGATACCAAAACAATTAATGCGTCACTAACATTGACGGTAATGATATTATATATTTTAATAAATCTTATTACACAGTGGAAGCAGTTATTTGTTTAACCACTCCTTGTATATTGAGCCTCATGCAAGAACCAATCATATTTAGAATTTTCTCTTAAGAACGAACACAATTTGTGAGTGATCATAAAATGATCGTGTGAGTCATGTACTATTAGTCTGCTGTTATGCAAGCCTGAGTTTTTCACTAATGGATTGTATATGTCATTACTTTGAAGTCATGTATAGAATATATAAATGAAACTTCATAATCCTGTAGGCTAATATCATTCTTAATGTATTCATAGAGCTAAAGATATCACCATTCATTTAAATTGGCTATTGATGCTGTTGTGCTACAATATTAATGTGAACATCTTCAATGATTTGACCTCCTCCTGCTACAGTCATCGATCACTTTGCTGTGGCGAGGCGTTTGTCATATGGAAGCGTTTCTTCTTTATTTCAGTGACGTTGGGCCCTCAGGTGACGCGGCATTAACAGCTCTGTTATTTTCACCATTCTTTGTCTTCAGCAGGTCCTTTAACTCTGCTGCTGACGCTGTTAAAACTGAAGGACTTTCCTTTAGGGATCTCTGAGAGCAGGACTTTTGCATGGGGCACCACGCGTAGCCGTGTATGCTATGATTGGGGCAATGACTATGCCAATTTACAATATTCCACATTGGTGGCCTTCATCATGTTCATACATGTTTACACAGATATCTGAATTTGGGAGCGTTTGCTGAATCCGACGTGGCTCATTTGTACGAGCTCACTGTAAGAATAAAGAAAGAGCGAGTTAAGATAAGAATAGCAAAATGTTCTTGCATGAGGTCCAATGATCTTGTTGTGTTTTGGAGACACTAGAACAACATGGAAGGATACAACAAAGAAAATAGGGCATGCAGAAGTATATCATGCATATTACAGTCATGCAGGTAAAGTGACAGCGACAGAGTATACTGCAATCATTTTAGAAATTCTGAATATAAATCCATATAGAAATGTGAAAGAAAGAACTATTATAATAAATATAATTATATAATGTTTGATTTGATTTCTTTCTGATCGTCTGATTGTTTTTAGACAGGGAGACAAGTCAGATAGCACCTTCATCGTCCTCAGTGGCCGGCTGCGCTCTGTCATTGCAAAGGATGATGGGAAGAAGGAGCTGGCTGGAGAGTATGGCCGTGGGGATCTGATTGGTGTGGTGAGTGGTCAGAAACTGCCGATAAGACACAATCTAAAGACACACTCTAAAGAGCAGCGCATTTTTAGGCAATGCACATTGCAGCACAACACCTGTCTTGTGGATTGTCCAGGTTGAGGCCCTGACCCACATGAGCCGAGCCACCACGGTCCACGCCATCAGGGACTCGGAGCTTGCCAAGCTACCTGAAGGGGCGCTGAACTCCATCAAGAGGAGGTATCCTCAGGTCGTCACCAGGCTGATTCACCTGCTGGGACAGAAGATCCTGGGCAACATGCAGCAGGGCAATGGACCCCTGGCTGGTAATTACACACCCTTTTTGTGAGGATGTTTCAGGATGAGGCTGAATTTATATACTCAAATAGGAACATTACCAGTTATCATATGGAGATTTTAGTATGAAATGAGCTCCAGATCAAGATATTTGCAGGAGTGTAGACTATTTGTTTATGTATCAAAGCGCACCCGATAACTGTTAAGTTGTGGCCTGTTTTGAAGGTTATGTAAGCACTGTTCCTATGGTGGCAAGTTTACACACATTAATCAACTATATCTAACCACAGGATCAAATGTTAGACGAACTTCATGGAGGACTGATATGTAGGGTACAATGCACGGCTGCCCACTGTGTTCACCTTTATTAATCACCTGAAATCGTCGGTTATGACTCTTTTTTATCGAGGAGACGTCCTGCTCACAGGAGTCATGAGAGCCTCTTTACCACCTTTCTTCTCAGCAAAAGTAGCGAGACACGTTTTAGCTTTGAAACACATTTCTGTTTGCTAAACTGTTCTTATCACGTTTAGCTGGGATTGGCACAGCTGTTCGTATAAGTATTTAATAATAACCACATCTGATAATCTATATTCACCTCCACCCTATTGGCTGTCTTGCATTATACACACTGAAAGTGGCAGAGCCTCATTCTGCTGTGCTGCGGCAACACTACATACATACAATATGCAATACATACAACATTTAAATCTGAAATATCCAATAAGAAAAACACTCTTCTGCCCTGCAGCTCGAAGTCTTGCTCTCCACACCCCCACCAGCAAGTGGGATGCTGGAAATCCAGCGTCCAACCTGTCTACTGTGTCCATCCTGCCTGTGTCTGAGGAGGTCCCCCTCACTGCCTTCACTCTGGAGCTGCATCATGCTCTTAGTGGCATCGGTACACACACACACGCACGCACGCACGCACGCACGCACGCACGCACGCACGCACGCACGCACGCACGCACACACACACACACACACACACACACACACACACACACACACACACACACACACACACACAGTTCATTCCACTTCTACAGGTTACCTGAGGAGCCATGGTTCACAGTATATGTTCAACATGAACACCAGTCATTTTCATACCACGTTTTATGGGAAAAGTAACGTGTGTAACTATCACACTACGTAGAACAAACATGTACATATTTTAGTTTTTATGCCGCTGGCGAAAGTTGTGGCCAGACTCATTATGTTTTCGGGATGTCCCTCCATTCGTACGTCTTGAGGGAACTTCTTTAAATTTGGCACAATCTATCCAGACTAAAGGATAAACAGATTAGAATTTAGTGGTCAAAGGTCAAGGTCACTGTGACCTCACAAAATTTGTTTTTGGCTTTAACTCAAAGAGTCATGCTAATTATGACAATTTTCACACTCGTGTCTATTAGAATAAAATGATGAATCAGAATCAGCTTTATTGGCCATCTATGCATACGCATACAAGGAATTTGAATTTGCTCTCAACTTACATACATATAAATGGACAAAATAAACAAAAAAACAAAACAAGGACAACAAAGTAGAACAGAGGTAAGCATGAACATATAGCTACTATATATAAATATACATGTATATACAAAAGTTTATATATATGAACATACAAATATAACACTGACAGTGAAATAGAGGTAATAGTGCAAAATGGAGGTAATAGTGCAGTAGGATTGATTAATTGTTCATCAGAGTGACGGCCAGTGGAAAGAAGCTGGTCTGGTGTCTGATGGTTTTGGGTACAGAGCTCTGTGGCGCCTACCAGAGGGGAGGAGTTGGAACTGGTTGTGTCCAGAGTGTGATGGGTCTGCAATGATGCTTCCTGCCCGTTACCTGACTCTGCCCTCCATTCTGGACAAGTTCTGAATGGAGGGCAGGCTGGCACCAATGATCTTCTCTGCAGATCTGATAAGTCCCTTGTAGTCTGTTCCTGTCCTGTTTGGTGGAAGATCCAAACCAGACAGTGATGGAACTGCAGAGAACAGACTGGATGATACCGGAGTTAAACTGAATCAGCAGTTCTTGAGGCAGGTTGAACTTCCTGAGCTGGAGGAGGAAGTACAGTGTTGGGGGGCTCCTCCTGAGGTCCACTGTCATCTCCACAGTTTTGAGCTTGTTCAGCTCCAGGTTGTTCTGACCACACCAGAGGGCCAGCCATTCAACCTCCCGTCTGTATGCAGACTCATCACCGTCCCTGATGAAGCCGATGACTGTTGTGTCGTCTGTGAACAGCCTTACCTGCTACTTCCTGTTTGTCAGGAAGTTTGTGATCCACTGACAGGTGGAGGCTAGCACAGTGAGCTGGGATGATGGTGTTGAACGCAGAGCTGAAGTCCACAAACAGAAGCCTTGTGTATGACCCTGGGGAGTCGAGGTGTTGAAGCATGTAGTGCAGTCCCATGTTGACTGCATCATCCACTGACCTGATTGCCCAGTAGGCAAACTGTAGAGGGTCCAGCAGGGGGTCTGTGATGGACTTCAGGTGGGTCAACAACACTCTCAAACGATTTCTTGACAGCAGACGTCAGGGCGACGGGCCTGTAGTCATTTAATCCTGTGATGGAGGATTTCTCGGGGACCGGGATGATCGTGGAGCATTTGAAGCAGGAGGGGACTTCACACAGCTCCAGTGATTGTTTGAAGATCTGCGTGAAGATGGGGGCCAGCTGGTAAGCATAGACTATGAGGCAGGAGGCTGACACACCGTCTTGGCCTTCCTGTGAAAGAGAAGACTCACATCCTCTTCGCTGATCCTCAGTGCAGGTGGGGGGTCAGTTGGGAGAGGTGAGGAATTGGAAGTGATGACACTTTGGACAGACATGGATGTAAACTGCAACTTGACTGGTTGGCGAAGGCATAGAACTGGAAGGCAATAATTTTATCTGGAAGAGCATATGGAAGAGCATAGGTCAATATATGAAATCAGTAATTTTCTACTGATTGTTTTGGATTCTCCCAGGACAAAACTTTTCTTTCTACTAACCCCAGTGAGCAGAATGGATCATATTCAGTGTCTAAAGCCCCTGCACCCATAGCCCACACACACAGGTATTTTCTACTTATGTTGTCTGATTAGACCTCCTATCAGGACTTTGTGGACGTGTGCTGACTGGGGTCAATTGACAAATCCCTCTCTCCCCCGATGTTGACCTGTTGTTTCACCTGTTGAGGACAGTTTATGCTGTGACCAATGGCTGTGCTCCATTTACATAGTGGCAAGGTTGGGAAAACACATTTAAATGGAGTGCGCCGCGTATGAGGAGATATGTATGGTGTTGTGACAAATATGAATCTTTTCAGATTTTTTAAGTGTTTAAAAATATTTTGATACAGCCACAACGAGCCATGTGAAATGTGTTTATTAGTCTGTATTGTTAACAGTACTGCTGGTGGTCATTTTTACATTGCTGCACATTTGATTTCAACACCGTAGGCACAGTTACGGGAGCAATTTCAACATGGACTAGTGTAGGCGGAAATCAAACTGGCGATCCTCTGATTGAAGGACCCCTGCTCTACCACTGAGCTACAGTCGTCCCTTATATGGATATGTATTTATGCTGATGCATGCATTTTCCTATTGTTAATTCAGTTGGCCACTTATCTGGTTGTTGCATTAACGGACAGCAATATATTTTTTCTGCTCATTGGTCCCCCTCTGTTTAAGCTTTATTTATCTAAATAAATAGTAAAAACAACAAAACTATTGGGCGAGGTACATGTGACTATCGCTTAGCTGTCGTTTCAGAGCAGTTGACAGAGCTGTTTGTTCGTGTGTGTAGATGCGCCGCTGTCCGTAGAACTGAAACGTAGCCTTCCCCATTGTAGCATTCCATAGACGGGAGGGAAACGACAATGGGCAGTCAACAAGAGAGAGAAAAATCTCTGATTGTAGAGAATTGTTCAGAAATTAAAAAACATCCAACATCCCTCCCACCACACAAAATCATGATCCAGAGATAAAAAGTGAAGAAAATAAAGTAGTTATCAAATTAAATAGATTCCATGTAAGTCATCCTTGGATCCCAAGTCCTATAAAGCTGTCTCATGACAAGTTATTTTCTCCTCATTAATACACAGAGTAATATCAGGGTTCCACTTCGATGTGATGTGTCTTTCGGCAGCCGTAATAGCAAGGCTAACAAAACCTTTTATCCTTTAGGAGGGAAGGTTGAGATTGGTCAAGTACCCCATAATTGTAATCGCAGGAGGTAAAGATATTCCCCGTAATAAAATTTTTCCAAACATCAAAATTACTTTCCAGGTCCAAGGCATTACCAAACAAGTGACGATGAAATTAAGCACAGATGAAGAGTAGGGAAGGGAAAAATTTGTATTGCAAACACATACTAATATACACTTTTAAGGGTTTGGAGGATCTACTTTAGAGTCTGCATTGTGATACATTATACTAGAATTTCATTCACAACAATATCATAAGTTCTATTTTAAAAACTCATCTGATGTGCTTCTGTTTTCTGAAGGTCCCACTCTACTCCTGACCAGTGACATCATCAAACAGCGCCTAGGCTCTGCTGCTCTTGACAGGTAAACTTTGTTTGAGTGATTGAAATGTAAATATATATGTACTGCGTTCAGATTTTTTGAACTTCATGAGGCATTGCTGGTTATTATGTTTGGTTCTCTCTGAAAACAAGACATTGATTCAGAATGTCAATATACACAGTAATACATGTCCATCCATCCATCCATCCATTTTCATCCGCTTACCCGGGGTCGGGTCTCGGTGGCAGCAGCCCGGCAGGCTGACCCAGGCTTCCCTCTCATCTAGCTCGTTCTGGGGGATCCCGAGGCGTTCCCAGGCCAGCTGGCGATATAATCCCTCCAGCGGGTTCTGGGTTTTCCCCGGGGCCTCCTACCAGTTGGGCGTGCCTGGAAAACCTCTAACGGGAGGCGTCCAGGAGGCATCCTGATTAGATGCCCGAACCACCTCAGCTGACTCCTTTCGATACGAAGGAGTAGCGCCTCAACTCCAAGTTCCCTCCTGATGTCCGAGCTCCTTACCCTATCTCTAAGGCTGAGCCCTACAGAGGAAACTCATCTCCTTACCCTGTCTCTAAGGCTGAGCCCGGCCACCCTACAGAGGAAACTCATCTCCTTACCCTTTTGGTGGGGCCACCCTACAGAGGAAACTCAACTCCTTACCCTGTCTCTAAGGCTGAGCCCGGCCTCCCTACAGAGGAAACTCATTTTGGCCACTTGTATCCGAGACCTCGTTCTTTCGGTCACGACCCAGAGTTCGTGACCATAGGTGAGGGTCGGAACGTAGACCGCCCGGTAAATTGAGAGCTTCGCCTTCCGGCTCAGCTCCTCTTCACCAATACGGTCCGGTGCAGCTTGTTTTACTGCTGCAGCTGCACCGATCCGCCGGTCGGTCTCCCGCTCCATCTTACCCTCACTCGTGAACAAGACCCCAAGATATTTGAACTCCTTCGCTTGAGGTAGGGACCCACCTGGAGGGAGCAATCCCACTGGTTTCCGGCAGAGCACCATGGCCCCAGATTTGGAGGTGCTAACCCTCATCCCCGCCGCTTCACACTCGGCTGCAAATCGCCCCAGTGAATGCTGGAGGTCATGGTACGAAGAGGCCAACAGGACCACATCGTCTGCGAACAGCAGAGAGGCGATCCTGAGACCCCCGAACCTGACGTTCTCCTCCCCCCGGCTGCGCCTAGATATCCTGTCCATGAAAGTCAGGAACAGGACCGGTGATAAAGGGCAGCCCTGGCGGAGGCCAACACCCACCGGGAACGTGTCTGACTTATTGTAGAGAATACGAACACAGCTCCTACTGCAGTCGTACAGAGACCGGATGGCCCGTTGTAACGGGTCCGGCACCCCATACTCCCGCAGCACCCCCCACAAAAACCCCAGAGGGACCCGGTCGAAAGCCTTCTCCAAGTCCACAAAACAAATGTAGACTGGTTGGGCAAACTCCCAGGACCCCTCCAGTAGTCTTGAGAGGGTAAAGAGCTGGACCACTGTTCCACGACCGGGACGGAATCCACACTGCTCCTCTTGAATCCGAGGTTCGACAAACGGTCGGAGCCTCCGTTCCAGTAATGCAACTGTTATTTCATTTTAACTTACATACTTCATGAGAAACTGACATGATTTGTTTAACAGGTGTTATGTAATGCACATAGTGAACAGGTATATACATACGCTTTTTTTATTTTAAAGTGTCCATGAGTACCGTCTGTCCAGTTGGCTCGGGCAGCAGGAAGACATCCATCGCATTGTCCTCTACCAGTCTGACCCTAGCCTCACGCCTTGGACCCAACGCTGCATCCGCCAGGCTGACTGCATCATTATTGTGGGACTGGGTGAGCAGGAGCCCACTGTGGGTGAGGTCAGTTTAATTACACTCACAACAGGTCAGCTGCTGTAGCTTTTTTAGCATAAAGTACACAGGATGTTCTCATTTAGAAAGTTAAATAATACCAACAAATTCACTTCAGTGAAGAATGTGATGAGCTAACACACATCAGCCTGGATTCATATAGCGGGACTGGAGCAGTCACACCCCAATCTTACGATGACATACATTCGAACCATTCTCTCAAGTTGTGATGACTAATATGGGTTCCACACAGGAAGTGACAAAACAAAACTCAATTGAACACAAATCAGAGAATGTATTTCACAAAAGGGAGATTTGTATTTCACAAAAAGACAATAATCATTAAATTAATCGGCCAATGGAAGGATTGAAAAAGACACAATTAGAAATTAGAGGGTAACTTTGTTCGTTTTCAGACTGGACCCTATTTTTTACATGTTTTTGTGTTCAAGTAAGTAATGGGGACAACAATTTTTGACAATGTTGTCAACAATCTGAGCCTGTCAGTGGCAAAAACAAGCACTGTTAGTGGAAGTATATTGATGGTGAGGACTCGCCCTGTTCAATTACATCAGTCTGTTTAGTGGCTGCAGCGTTCTCCCTCAATACTGGACCAATTAAAACAAAATGTTGGTCCAAAAAAGGGTTGAATAACAAAGTTACCCTTTAAGTTTATTCGAAGAATTTGGCTTTTTGTAGTCTTCCTTAATGGCAACACATCAGATGAGTGTGCGCGGATAAGGTAGCTCAAGAACATATTAATTATGCTAATCAGCATAAGAAGCTTTTAGTGCTAATCCAAACAAGGCTTGAGTATGCTTCAAATATGGGACAGAATGGCTGAGGCTCAACTGTACAGGTTGTTAAGATTTCTTCTCAAGTTTTAGTACTATTCTGTATTGTGAGAAAAACTTGCATGTTCAGTTTCAGGGGAATTCAGAGGAAAATATCTCATGGGTTGAGGAATTAAGTCTCATTCCCCTACCTTGAAAATACTATTGAAGCACTATGTAGAAAGGTTGCAAGTTCCTGGCAGTTTTGTCAGCAGTTTCTTTGCTAAATCAAATGAGTTGATCTATACAAAATGTAGGTAAGTACGCCAACCCCTACAACTTACAGTAAAGCTATAACCTTATGACACTATTCTCTTTGACTTCAGCCATACCATCACAGTATTTATGAACCGCCATGATGAGCTGAGTGGAAGCTACTGTATATATGCTTATTCTTCCTGTTCTCCACCTGTAGTTGGAGCGAATGCTGGAGGGCAGTGCAGTGCGTGCTCAGAAGCAGCTGGTGTTGCTGCACAAGGAGGATGGCCCGCCGCCCAAAGGGACGGCTGAGTGGCTGAACATGCGGAGCTGGATCTCCAGACACCATCACCTGTCCTGCCCCCGCAGAGTGTTCTCCCGGAGGAGTTTACCTAAACTGGTACTAACTTCCAACCAACTGAGTCTTTTATGGGCAATTCTGGACCAGTTAGAAAATGCTTAATTTTTGGGTGTTTTCAGAGAGAGTTGTACCAGCGCGTGTTTGAGAAGTGTCCAGACCGCCATTCCGACTTCTCTCGTCTGGCCAGGATTCTGACAGGAAACAGCATTGCCCTTGTCCTGGGTGGAGGGGGCGCCAGGTACTGTGGGTTTATACACAAACACATCCAAAACACCAGCATTGTAAGACTTAGGTTGCGGTCGAATAGTCCAAAAAATTACCTCCTAACGTCTATTCCTAACCACTTTTCCTTGACCTCTGTGGAAAAAATCACGGGGTCAAGGAAAGATGGGAAGGAGAACTCATGAGGAGTTAGGAAAAGACAACCTCGGTGTTTAGAGAATCCGACTCCACTTTCACTAAGTACGTAGTTATGATGCGACGGCAGGCGCATGTTAGTGACGTAGAACTACAATTTTCCAAAGATGGACTACAAAGAAGCTCATCTTAGATACTTCGTCTGTGTGTTCTTACAGTGTTGTCATAACGACATAAACAACCAGGTTCAAAGTATTACTTTTTTAACGACATAAACAACATGGTTCATAGTATTACTTTATTAACAAGGTTGGAATATAAGTGAAAGAATGAATATAAAAGTGAAACCAAGGGATTGTCACAGAGAGAACAAAGCTACTAAACTGTCTCATTGTTCAGTTTCAAACATGCTGAATTAAATACGTTCTCCACTAACAATGTCTCATATCCCTCTTTGTTGTTGTGCTTTATATGCAGATTATAATTTGATCATAAGAATATGCAGACAATAGTTTATGAAACACCACACGACTCAGTGTGACATAGAAGTGTTTGATAGTTTTAAAAGACTTGATAGTGTTTTAAAATTGTAATGTTGATTTCAAAACATGATAAAAAAAAAGAAATGACTCCGACGTCCCACCGAGGAGCTCGTCCAGTTTAACCTTTTTATCAAAGCGTCTGTAACTGAAGTCAAATCATAGAATGAGGGCTGAGGCACAACACCAGAGAGATCAGATCAATACGTCAGTTTGATCACTTCACAACAGTTTGATCACTTTACAGCAGTTTACAGCAACAGCAATGTAACGTTCGTAGTTTGCCAGCAGGTTAAACAGATTATGAAAAGTTCCCAACATCTAAACATTTCCAAGTTATGTCAATGGTTATTTACATGATCTGTTTGTATTCATGATCGTTTGTTCTCGTGAATGGCCAAATGTTGCGTCACTTTAAATGTTGCCGCTGCAAGGAATTATGGGTCGGAATTATTCAATTAAATTTATTTTGTATAGCCCAAAATCACAAATTACAAATTCTCCTCAGAGGGCTTTACAATCTGTACACATACGACATCCTCTGTCCCAGGACCTCATCGGTTCAGGAAAAACTCCCCCCAAAAAAAACCTTTAAGGGGAGAAAAAGGGAAGAAACCTTCAGGAGAGCAGCAGAGGAGGATCCCTCTCCCAGGATTATCTCCTTTCCTTTCGTTCAGGAAGGTCCATTTCCTATGCTAAAGGAGCTAAGTAAGGAAGCATTGAAGCTCCTTTCCTTTGCATTTAGAGAATTGGAACAGCTCTTATCATGGCGGCCACTGAGATACTTCAGGTCATTTCACTCAGTGAGGAACCTTCCTAAGCAGAAAGGACTATTCCACCGCAGCCTTAACCTCAAGGAGCAATTACATACCCTGCAATCACAATATGAATCAAGTACACTGTTTTGGGTCTGTAGTACCTCCATCAATTTCAATCAATACATATGTGTGCAAAATATGTATATTCCAATAAGCAGGCATTATGTCATTGTTTCTATTCTGATTGACGTGTTTCTGTCTCTCACTGCTCTGCCTTGTCCTGGAGCTTTGACGAGGTAGGTTGTGTATTCCTCTCAGGTATGATCTAACACAGATATATGGGTTATATATGTTACTAGATATAATTCTAGTAAACTGTTACTGCACCCATATATTTACTACTAGCCTCCAATATTTTCTGTGGATTTGTTGACCTGTAGCTCTGTAAACCACTTTATTTCCAATGTATCAATTTTAACAAGTCCTTTAAAACAGTGGAAACTGTAAATCAACTGTTTTGAGATTTTCTTAAATTTTACATTACATTCATTTAGCTGGTTTTTTTTTTTTAGCTTTTATCCAAAGGGACTTACAATAAGTGCATTGAACCATGTGGGTACAATCCCAAAGGTGCAAGAATCATGCAAGTTCATCAATTAGACCTTTTCATTGCTATTCTGTTGCTGCCTGTCTGCTTAGGTCCAAAGCAGACAGGCAGCTGCATTCTGGATGAGGTGGGATGGTGTGCAGACATCCAATTAAAGATGTCAGTCAGACAAGCAAAGATTTGTTCTAGCATCCTAAAGTTTGGTGGGACCATTAGATCAGCGCTCTTGGTTGCCTACTGTGGTGCTGGAGCAGCTACTCTTGTGAATGTAGAGTCCCATGCGGGAGTGGCAGTCTTTCTGGCACTGTTTGCAGGTGAATGGGGTGGCTGCTCTTTCAAATTGGCTTGTTGTGCTTCTGTGGGCCCTCTTCTCGTCCCAGTGAAGCAGATGTTGTTCTTCAAAACTCTGCATACCCCTCTGGATTTCAAACCTCCAATTGCCTTTTGCCGTGGCTTCCCAAATATTTGTGTATATGTTGGTGGCTTTCTGTTCACGTTCCCTGGTGGCCTTTTCCCTGAAGCAAGCTCTCCATAAGGGAGGTCTTTAGGGATACGATACACGTGACCAAGCTAGCGAAGGTGTCTCTGCTTAAGGAGTGTGGACACGGATGTGATCTTTGCCCGGGACAGAACATCCCTCTTGGGCACATCATCTCTCCACAAGATGCAGAGTATTTGGTGTAGGCTGCACATATGAAATGCATGGAGACTCCTTTCCTGGTGAGGCTTGAGTGTAAATGGACCTGTACATCTTTTTTCTAGTCTTCCGACCACTCAAAGCTCTTTAACACTACATGACATCATTCACCCATTCATACACTGATGGGAGGGGCTAAGGTACCACCTGCCCATCAGGAGTAGCTACCATTCATACAACATTCACACACCGTAGTCACAGCTACGGGAGACATTTAGGATTAAGTGTCTTGCCCAAGGACACATCGACATGGGCTAGCGGAGCCGGGGATCGAATCACCGATCCTCTGATTGAAGGACGACCCTGCTCACCACTGAGCCACTAAGTGTCCATGTCTCGCTGGCATACAGGAGCCTGCATTTTGGTGTGCTAGATGAGTTTATTGTCTGTCCACACCCTTTTGGTCAGCCTTGGTAGAGGCGTGTCCAATCTGACTGCTGAGCTCTGTCTCCAGAGACAGGTTATCTTGATAAATAGAGTAGGGGCGAGTAAACAGCCTTGCTCCGCTGCAGAGTCTTCGAATGCTTCACAATTCTCAGGAGTGTTGGGGGGGCAGCTGATTCTCTCAAGGGTCTTGAACAGACCGTCACTGCTGACGAGGTTGAAGGCCTTTGTGAGGTCGATGACGACCAGGTAGAGGGGCTTTCTCTGCAGAACCAACCCTAAAGGACCCTAGTAGCGGGGCGACAATGTTCAGACACAGATCCACTACAAGTTGCCCTGTAAGTGTAGTCTTTGAGGGTGGCTGTGAATAAGGAGAGTGCAGAGCCTAAGACACACAGTTCTGGGAGGGTGAAAAGGGTGATCTGGTGGTTCATTGTGTCAAACGCTGCTGAAATAACCAGCAAGATAACGACCAAGGAGAGACGGGCTCCTCTACCAGTGTCGAGATCCTCCGTGATGGCAAGGAGGGCAATCACAGTTTAGTGGCCTGCCTTGAAACCAGACTGGTGGGGATCTACAAGGTTGTTGTGGTGGAGATATGCTGTGAGTAAAGACGGCATGCTCAAATGTTTTAAAAATAAATGGAAGAAGAGAGACGGGTCTGTTATTCTTTCATTAGAAGGGTTGAGTATGGGTTCCTTCAAAAGATTGTGTACTCTAGCTGCTTTTAGGGTGAAACAACCAGTTGTCAAAGAGGTATTGATGAGTTGGGTGAGGAAAAGAAGGAGGTCAGGAGCAATAGACTGAAGAAGGGTAGGGGGGGTAGGGTCAAGAGGCATGTGGTTGGGGCGTGGGAGGTAACCAGGGCTAGTACCTCAGTGGGAGAGAGGGGTACAAAAGAAAGTAAGAGTGGGAGATAAAGAGGTGGATGGTGTCAGCAGGTGAGTGGGGAAATGAAGAGCGTAAGTCATCTATCTCTTTTACAAAGCAGTTAACAAAGATGCTTGTCAGATGAGAGGAGGGAGGTGGGGAATAGAGGAGGGTAGAGAAGAGCTTTTTGGGGTTGGAGAAGGAAGATTGAATTTTAGATTGAATGAAAGAGCGTTTAGCTCCAGATACAGCTGAAGAGAAAGAGAAGAGCTTGATAGGCATGCAGTTTGGATTTTTTTCATTTTTTTCAAAGATAATATTTTGGGCCATTTTTGCCTTTTATTTGACACGAAAGTGTAGAAATGAGGGAGTTAGAGAAAGGTATGACATGCAACAAAGGTCCCAAGCCCGGAATCGATCCCGGGACATTGCGGTTGGCATGCACTGTAACCACTTGGCTACCAAAGTGTTTAGACTTCTTGGACTTGGTTCTGTCAGCACGCCAGAGTCAGACAACCGCAGTGCTGAAGGGGTTGGGCGAGCAGGCCAAGAGTCAAGAGGACGGAGAATGTAGAGAGAAGACTGTCTGTGGAGTCGGGAGGCATGAGTGAGAAGGAGAGAGCTGATAGGAGAGATGAGGCAAGAGAGGAGGAGACGGGGAGTGAAGTTTACGGTGGATATGGAAAGTATGTGTGGAAGAGAGAGGTTTGGGCATTTGCGAGAGGGGGAGAGAGTAAACTGTGAAGAAGTGGTCAGAGACACAGAGGTTAATGGTAGAGATGTTCCTGGTGAATATCAGGTTGAGTTGGTTTCCAGATTAGAGGGGAGGTAAAAAGGGAGAGGGCAAGAGAGCGAAAGAAAATAGGAAAGGTGGTTAGTCAGATGTAAACTTCTGTCTGGATGTTGAAGTCACAGAAGTACAAGCGGGTGGCCATCTTCAGGGATGTTTGATAGAAGGATGTCTAATTACTCAATTTCTGAGAGGACCTGGTGGGCAGTGGAGCACAACAATGTTTAATTTCATCAGATGAATAAAAGAGTCAAACTCTCAAAATGGCACTACGTATATTTCCAAATCCTTAAAAACATCTGACTGTAAATATGAGACTGATGAACTTGTTAGAATTAACCTTTTTTTTTTTTATAATGGTTGATCAAAATGAGATGATATGTGATGTGATGGAGGACTCTCTCTTTTCAGGGGTTGCTCTCAGGTTGGTATTCTGCGGGCTCTGAATGAGGCGGGGATCCCGGTCGACATGGTGGGCGGCACCTCCATCGGCTCCCTGATGGGGGCGCTGTATGCTGAGGAGAAGAACAACAGTCGCATGAGGGTCCGGGCTCGGGAGTGGGCCATGGTGTGTTGACGTTATACTGAAGATTGCAAAGCTCTTACACACAAAACATTTTTCACTCTTTTTGAAAATGCTCTTGACATCTGCTCTAATATTTATTTATAGAAGACTTTTCTCTTCTCTTCTTGACACTAGTTTTCTTTACGTAAATTCTATTTCTGAGAGAGAATTTTTGTGGAAAGCTAACACTTTTCTTCACTTCCCTTTTGTAAATTTGTTTCATTATCAGGATATGACCTCTTACTTTAAGAAGATCTTGGATCTGACCTACCCTGTTACCTCCATGTTTTCTGGAGCTTCCTTTAACTCGGGCCTTAGCTCGGTCTTCAAGGGCAAACAGATAGAGGTAAGGCCAGGGGTTCTCCAAAAAGACCAGGAATAGGAGCTACGCTTTGAGGCAGAAAGGAGTTTTAGATTTTAGCCAAATTTAAGTGAACGTTGGTATTGTTCCAAAGCACTTAACAAGGAAAGGGTTACCTGCCTCTAATACATCAGTTATGCTGTGTGAGTTTATCATAGTGTATTTTATGTAACATTATGCATTATCCTCTGGATTCATTACCACAGCTGAAAGTGTATTACGTCTTTACACCTTTATTTCACACTTGAAGTGAGCGCTCCATTTTCTTATTCTGGGATAATATTTACCAGTTAGCACATTTCCTTGTGTTAAAATAAGTTGTTACAAAGCAACAGTAAGCACTTGTGAGATTGTATCTTTCAATAATAATGGTCTGATACTTAATTACAAATTATATTTCTGCCTTTGCTAGGACCTGTGGCTACCGTACTTCAACATTACAACGGATATCACAGCTTCCTCCATGAGAGTTCACACTGACGGTTTGTGCAACTTTGGACTTTTTTTTGAAGATGGCAAAAAAAGATTTTTTTTTAGATTTTTGGAATCCCCTCTGAAAACAATTTTGTTACTGAACTTTGTTACTTTGTTACTGAAATGAGTTGAATGTTTACCTGGGGGTGGAGAATCATGGGCAGCAAAGCAAATGTACATGTAATGTAAAGTAAATTTATAAGGTCCCTTAATAACTTGGATATGTAATGTAAAGCATGTTCTAATAGTTCTTAAAGTCTTTCCACTACTTAGTCCTTTCTCTCTTTTTGTAAACCTGTTCACCATTCACGTCTCTCTCCTTCTCTAGGTTCGTTGTGGCGGTATGTCCGAGCCAGTATGTCCCTGTCTGGTTACCTGCCACCACTCTGTGATCCCAAAGATGGACATTTACTCATGGACGGAGGGTACATCAACAACCTGCCTGGTGAGAGACACTAACATGGTGGTAGTGGACTTAACTGCATGTGTTTCACGTGACTGGGAATTACATATTCCATAACAAAATATAGGAACACCACTTTTTTCTTTTTTTTCAACTATGTGTTAATTGGTTTTGACTTACTGATGACAATAGTCAAATAAATCAAGTCCAATAAATCAATGTGTAAAGCAGAAAGAGGTGACGTTGCTGAATGACTGCTTAAGATATACCTTCTGATCTCTAGGTATTTAAAAAAGTTTTTTGGAATGTTGTGTTTCTTGACAGTTACTCAGATGACACAAGGGCTCTATCATTAGGATTAAAGACATCTTTGAATTTTGCAAGACCTCGATCTGCCCATAATCAGAAGCCAGGCACAAAGTCCTCATTACCCCATGTTGGACTAAAGCAAGAACAAATCTGACCTTCACCCAGATCTTTTTTCACAGCATGCCAGAAATCAATCATAATCAAATACCTGTCGTGGTTCTCTGCTGGGCTTCCCAGTAACGCCACAGGAGACGAGGGCAACGTAGCCCCTCTCTATCGTACGGTAGGTACAAGAGGGAGAGAGACTTAATGTGGGACGTCTTTTATGCCATATAAAGTCCATAAATAGCTTTTTCAGTTTTGGAAATAGATACGGAGTTGGTGGTGGGGGAATATTCTGAAATAAATATAAAGGTTTTGGAAGAATATTCATTTTCAGAATGGTAATCCTGCCAATAAGTGAGATTGGTAGAAAGCTCCATCGCTCCAATGAATTAGTGATCAATTCGACAGTAGAATCATAATTTGATTTAACTATGTCATCTATATTAGGTTCCATTTGTTTGCTAGATACAGTACATTCCGCGGTCTGTGAAATTAGAATGTGTGAATGCCTCCTGGCCAGGATTACTTCTCTCCTCTCCATTTATTAGTGTAAATGAAGATTTAGGATTTTTGATTTCATAACCCGATGTTTTGCATTGGGTTTCGCAGTGCAGGGATAGAGTTTCCCGAGTGACTCAAAAAAAAGTGCTCAACCAGTACAGCAGATAGTCTCAGCAGTAGTGCTACTCTATGTAATAGACTGACCCAGTACCCACAGGGTCAAAGGGGAAGACTCAACAATATATATATATATATATATAGATCTATATCTATATATCTATATAGATCTATAGATCTATATAGATATATATAGATCTATATAGATATCTATAGATATATATGTGTGTGTGTGTATATATATATCTATATATCTATAGATATATATCTATATATCTATAGATATATATATATCTATATATCTATAGATATATATATATATATATATATATATATATATATATAGATATATAGATATATATATCTATATATCTATAGATCTATATCTATAGATCTATAGAGATATGTATCTATAGATCTATAGAGAGATATATATATATCTATATATCTATAGATATATAGATATATATCTATAGATCTATAGATATATAGATCTATCTATATATATATATAGATAGATCTATATATATCTATATATATAGAAACAAAACATAAATCTCTCATTTGAAATTACCAAATCATTTTGTGATCATGCCAAACCTCATTGCTCACAATAAAAAGCTGAATGAGAAAATATGTTATCTGGGCCTCTAAAACCTGGAATAAGTGTTTCTCTCATGTTGGGATCTAGCTGATGTGGCTCGTTCTATGGGGGCCAAGGTTGTGATTGCAATTGATGTTGGAAGTCGCGATGAAACCAACCTCACCAACTACGGTGACTCCCTGAACGGCTGGTGGTTGCTGTGGAAACGCTTCAACCCTCTGGCTGAGAAAGTTAAGGTACACTTTCATGTCAGATGTCCTCTGTCATTATTCGTGTTTCCATTTGCCAAAAATAATTCATACATGTAAAGTGTGAAAATGTCAAAGTGATCACCTGCTGAACTTATTTTAGAGAAATGGTGGAGAGTCTATATGAGACTGGTAAAATCTAGGTACACTAAATATACCAGTGCCAGCCTTCACAGCCCTGTTAGACTCAGCAGATTTTACCTTCCAGGTCCTGAACATGGCAGAGATCCAAACCCGGCTTGCTTACGTGTGCTGTGTGCAGCAGCTGGAACTGGTAAAAGACAGTGAATACTGCGAGTACATTCGGCCGCCCATCGACCACTACGGCACACTAGAGTTCGGCAAGTTTGACGAGATCGCTGTGAGTTCCCCTCTGTTCCTCATGTTCTCTGTCTGAGTTCCCCTCTGTTCCTCATGTTCTCTGTCTGAGTTCCCCTCTGTTCCTCATGTTCTCTGTCTGAGTTCCCCTCTGTTCCTCATGTTCTCTATGTCTGAGTTCCCCTCTGTTCCTCATGTTCTCTATGTCTGAGTTCCCCTCTGTTCCTCATGTTCTCTATGTCTGAGTTCCCCTCTGTTCCTCATGTTCTCTATGTCTGAGTTCCCCTCTGTTCCTCATGTTCTCTGTCTGAGTTCCCCTCTGTTCCTCATGTTCTCTATGTCTGAGTTCCCCTCTGTTCCTCATGTTCTCTATGTCTGAGTTCCCCTCTGTTCCTCATGTTCTCTATGTCTGAGTTCCCCTCTGTTCCTCATGTTCTCTATGTCTGAGTTCCCCTCTGTTCCTCATGTTCTCCATGTCTGAGTTCCCCTCTGTTCCTCATGTTCTCTATGTCTGAGTTCCCCTCTGTTCCTCATGTTCTCTATGTCTGAGTTCCCCTCTGTTCCTCATGTTCTCTATGTCTGAGTTCCCCTCTGTTCCTCATGTTCTCTGTCTGAGTTCCCCTCTGTTCCTCATGTTCTCTGTCTGAGTTCCCCTCTGTTCCTCATGTTCTCTATGTCTGAGTTCCCCTCTGTTCCTCATGTTCTCTATGTCTGAGTTCCCCTCTGTTCCTCATGTTCTCTATGTCTGAGTTCCCCTCTGTTCCTCATGTTCTCTATGTCTGAGTTCCCCTCTGTTCCTCATGTTCTCTATGTCTGAGTTCCCCTCTGTTCCTCATGTTCTCCATGTCTGAGTTCCCCTCTGTTCCTCATGTTCTCTGTCTGAGTTCCCCTCTGTTCCTCATGTTCTCTGTCTGAGTTCCCCTCTGTTCCTCATGTTCTCTATGTCTGAGTTCCCCTCTGTTCCTCATGTTCTCTATGTCTGAGTTCCCCTCTGTTCCTCATGTTCTCTATGTCTGAGTTCCCCTCTGTTCCTCATGTTCTCTATGTCTGAGTTCCCCTCTGTTCCTCATGTTCTCTGTCTGAGTTCCCCTCTGTTCCTCATGTTCTCCATGTCTGAGTTCCCCTCTGTTCCTCATGTTCTCTATGTCTGAGTTCCCCTCTGTTCCTCATGTTCTCTATGTCTGAGTTCCCCTCTGTTCCTCATGTTCTCCATGTCTGAGTTCCCCTCTGTTCCTCATGTTCTCTATGTCTGAGTTCTCTGTTCCTCATGTTCTCCATGTCTGAGCCTCTGTTCCTCATGTTCTATGTCTGAGTTCCTGTTCTCATGTTCTGTCTGAGTTCCTCTGTTCTCATGTTCTCTATGTCTGAGTTCCCCTCTGTTCCTCATGTTCTCCATGTCTGAGTTCCCGTTCCTCATGTTCTATGTCTGAGTTCCCCTCTGTTCCTCATGTTCTCTGTCTGAGTTCCCCTCTGTTCCTCATGTTCTCCATGTCTGAGTTCCCCTCTGTTCCTCATGTTCTCTGTCTGAGTTCCCCTCTGTTCCTCATGTTCTCTATGTCTGAGTTCCCCTCTGTTCCTCATGTTCTCTATGTCTGAGTTCCCCTCTGTTCCTCATGTTCTCTATGTCTGAGTTCCCCTCTGTTCCTCATGTTCTCCATGTCTGAGTTCCCCTCTGTTCCTCATGTTCTCTGTCTGAGTTCCCCTCTGTTCCTCATGTTCTCTATGTCTGAGTTCCCCTCTGTTCCTCATGTTCTCTATGTCTGAGTTCCCCTCTGTTCCTCATGTTCTCTATGTCTGAGTTCCCCTCTGTTCCTCATGTTCTCCATGTCTGAGTTCCCCTCTGTTCCTCATGTTCTCATGTCTGAGTTCCCCTCTGTTCCTCATGTTCTCTTGTCTGAGTTCCCCTCTGTTCCTCATGTTCTCTATGTCTGAGTTCCCCTCTGTTCCTCATGTTCTCCATGTCTCTTCCATCTGACGGCTAAGCGCCTCCCTCTTTCCCTCCTCCCCCGTGTCTGCAGGAGGTGGGGTACCAGCACGGAAAGACATTGTTTGATGTGTGGCAGCGCAGTGGTGTGATGGACAGCATG
Organism: Ophiodon elongatus; assembly: GCA_016806645.1. NCBI lineage: Eukaryota > Metazoa > Chordata > Actinopteri > Perciformes > Hexagrammidae > Ophiodon > Ophiodon elongatus. The sequence goes on along the minus strand of JACSYO010001116.1, from coordinate 104,549 downwards.
CTTAAAGACAGACATCAGGAAGAGTTCCACAAGACCAAAACTGGCCATGTGAGTACAAACGGCAGACACTACTAGTCTAGACTACTAGATTTTAAAGCCATGATCATGTTGTTTTGTTTCATCATATTTCAGACCAGTATAGAGTTTGTGTTGATACAGTTCAGAATATGTGGAAATGTCCGAATGCCCAAAATCAATTCTTCAAGTGGGGTCTGTGAAACTATTAGCATTATTATTACTAATATTATTATTATTTTAAAAGGCTTCATAATTCAATCAATTATTTTTACATTTTCAAATCTAAAATAGCTCATAGATTACATTCTAATTAACAAATCTAAAACTCTTAGCATCTGCAATGTGTTCAACACATGTACAATATCTTTGAAATACATTTCTCTTGTGTTCTTCTTTGACATAACTACGACTATAGAAGTGTAAAAAATATGCTAAGTCAAATTATTCCAAGGAACATACATGAGGGGTTTCTTGGTTTAGTCTCCTATCTTGTAAGGGGTCCGTCCTTGGCTGAAAGAAATGGGGAACCTGTGGTGCCCACTGGCTCTTGTGCCTATTGTTTCGGTGAAGAAGTGCCTGGGGTTATAATAATATTAATCAGTGAATGCATGCATGTAGTGGTGTGTCTTAAAGAAATATCCACGTCAACTGCTCCATTGGGGTTAGTCCCTGCACATATGAAATATGTAACTGTGTGGAGAGAGAGTCTCTTCACTCAGAGAACCAAGGTTACAATGTAACCAAGTGTTCTAAATCATCGGTATCATCAAAAACGGTGAGATTAAAGTGAATTGAAGCTGATTCAAAGTCGTCTTGGTAATGATGCGGCTTGTCTCTTTCAGGTGGTTACCTGTCCGAATGCCTCCTTCACAGACCTGGCAGAGATAGTGTCGAGAATCGAACCTGTGAAGAATGCCTTAATCGATGGTTGGTTATCAGTAAAATATTGAAATCACAAACCAGTGCATGAAAAATTTTATATATACATTGAAAAATATCAAAGCCTACTTTGACTTTGTGTGTAGCTGTATGTAGTATAAATAATATGTGCTCATATTGTCTCATTCAGAGGAACTGTCTGATGAATACCAGACAGACTATGATGAGGAGGCGGTGGAAAGTGCTCTATCTGACTTTGAGGCGTTCACCGCAGGCAGTGAGCTCACAGAAGAGGAGACGGCGGACACGGCTGAAACTGTGAGTAGAAAAACCAACACCGTTTATTCGTTGTAAATCAATGCCGATCCATCGCCGCTTACCTTTTTCTCATGGGCACAGATGCAATCATCCTAAAGTAAACGGAAGACAGGGATGACTTTTCACTTGTTTTCCTGTTCCACAGGACGAAGAAATTCAAATTCGAGTTCGACGCCAGCCGAAGAATGCCCCGCAAAGTCCGGGGCCATGACATCCATCAGAGCCATGATCAAAGATGTTCCACAACAATTCAATTCAATTTATTTTTGTATAGCCCAAAATGACAAATTCTCCTCAGAGGGCTTTACAATCTGTACACATACGACATCCTCTGTCCCAGGACCTCTCATGGGTTCAGGAAAAACTCCCCCAAAAAAACCCTTTAAGGGGAGAAAAAGGGAAGAAACCTTCAGGAGAGACACAGAGGAGGATCCTCTATCAGGATGGACAGAAGTACAATAGAAGTACAATAGAAGTACAATAGAAGTACAATAGATGTCATGTGTACAGAATGAACAGCATAACAGAGTTACAACACATTCAATGGATATGACAGAAATGATTCATGTAATGAGAGTAGTAGGATGATGAAGTTACAACACATTCAATGGATATGACAGAAATGATTCATGTAATGAGAACATAGTAGGATGATGAAAGAGTGACATCTACCAAAAATAACAGCAAAGTGGATATAGTTAAATATTAATGATAATAAAACCAGTAATGGTATTAACAATACTAATAGCAATGCAACTAATAATAATAATGATAATAGCAGTAGGTGTCGGACAGGACAGGACCAGGGTCCAGATAAAACCAGGACCAGGATCC
>JACSYO010001116.1:85000-97500 GCA_016806645.1 Ophiodon elongatus | reverse complement strand
CTGAGCCCGGCCTCCCTACAGAGGAAACTCATCTCTTTACCCTGTCTCTAAGGCTGAGCCCGGCCTCCCTACAGAGGAAACTCATCTCTTTACCCTATCTCTAAGGCTGAGCCCGGCCCCCTACAGAGGAAACTCATCTCTTTACCCTATCTCTAAGGCTGAGCCCGGCCACCCTACAGAGGAAACTCATCTCTTTACCCTATCTCTAAGGCTGAGCCCGGCCTCCCTACAGAGGAAACTCATCTCTTTACCCTATCTCTAAGGCTGAGCCCGGCCACCCTACAGAGGAAACTCATCTCTTTACCCTGTCTCTAAGGCTGAGCCCGGCCTCCCTACAGAGGAAACTCATCTCTTTACCCTATCTCTAAGACTGAGCCCGGCCACCCTACAGAGGAAACTCATCTCCTTACCCTATCTCTAAGACTGAGCCCGGCCACCCTACAGAGGAAACTCATCTCTTTACCCTGTCTCTAAGGCTGAGCCCGGCCTCCCTACAGAGGAAACTTATTTCGGCTGCTTGTATCCGAGACCTCGTTCTTTCGGTCACGACCCAGAGTTCGTGACCATAGGTGAGGGTCGGAACGTAGACCGCCCGGTAAATTGAGAGCTTCGCCTTCCGGCTCAGCTCCTCTTCACCAATACGGTCCGGTGCAGCTTGTTTTACTGCTGCAGCTGCACCGATCCGCCGGTCGATCTCTCGCTCCATCTTACCCTCACTCGTGAAGACCCCAAGATATTTGAACACCTTCGCTTGAGGTAGGGACTCCGTCTCCACCTGGAGGGAGCAATCCACCGGTTTCCGGCAGAGCACCATGGCCTCAGATTTGAAGGTACTTACTCTCATCCCTGCCGCTTCACACTCGGCTGAAAACCGCCCCAGTGAATGCTGGAGGTCATGGTCCGAAGAGGCCAACAGGACCACATCATCTGCGAACAGCAGAGAGGTGATCCTGAGACCCCTGAACCTGACGTTGCGGGTGAGAGGGAAGCCTGGGTCGGCCTGCTGGGCTGCTGCCACCAAGACCCGACCCCGGATAAGAGGATGAAAATGGATGGATGGATGGATGGATGGATGGACCTTTGACCTCTTCAAGCATCTTAAAGTCAAGGCAGCAGGCCCACAAGCTGTTCATCTCCTGCACACTCAAGAAGGGGAAGGTAAGCATGGTATATATATAGTACATATAGTATATACACTGTTCCACTGTGTCCCACTGGTGGACAGTTTATTTGAGGTTGTTGACCCCTGAGGAGTGTGATGTGCTGGAGCCACATCAAAGTACATTTAGAACTGGGGTCTTGGAGAATAGTCATCCTGATATCTAAAGTTGTCATTAAAATGTGCAAAATCAAAACATCTATTTTTTACAAAATTGGAAATGGCTGAAAAAGGACTAATTAGTTTTATCAATAGATGAAAATAGGAATTTGGGGACATTTTGTGAGTGTTTTGAGAAGTAGGATTTTGGAGCTGGTTTCATTGTTCTGTATACAGTCAAATATATTTGTGGCAGCTGGTTCTCTCAGCCTGCTGTGTGGTCGGCCTGAGGGTGTGGTTCACATCTCAAACTGAAACTTAATGTTCAGTCAGCGGGTCAGGCCCGTGTTCTCCCCCATACGTATAATAGTATAATAAAGTCTCTTTTATGTAAAACAGAGATACTCGTACCATGGTAAGTGTATTCAAACGCATACCTTTGCAGTTCATGTATATATTTGTGCATAACTTACACAAACTCTCATGGGCTTTACTCGATTGGAATTGAATAGAATAGAATTACTATGTTGCATGAAAACAACGGCCAATACAAAATAAATAATGACATAAAATGAGTCTCCCACTATTCTAAAAAGTTGAGTCAAGCTTACCACATCTGTAAAGCCATGTCTGCAGTGAGTTTGGTAATCTATTGTGAAAATATTTTGCTTTTGAATAAATGTGATAAGGATAAGATTTTTCTCTGACATAATTATCAAATCATATGCTGCATAATTATTCAGCACATTCATAATTATTCAGCATGTTTTCAACCTCAAAGCTCTTGACCACAGGTTGACTGTTTATTTCTGAGCATGCATATGCTGTCTAAATATAAGAAGCGTGACAGACGCTGTGCTGCTGTTATTCTGGTTGTCACGTGTTCCTGTTGCTTCTGGGAAAGAGGAAGCGAGCTGAGAGCCGCGGAGCTTCACACTTCACAGCGCTGAGGGAAGTGGAAGCAACACAACTCATTGTTGAACCATTGTTCTCTCAAACTGGTAAGACATAAACTTTATTTCTCATCTGTATTTGACTGAGGCGAAGATATTCTTTATGAGTGTTTTCTCCGTCGCTTTCTTCTTTATCAAATAATGTGTTGACGTATCTCTTGGTGCCTCATATAGATAGCTGAGATTGTTCTGCAAATTATCATATACAACACATGGGTATGTCTCATATGCAAGTTCCTTTAATGGTGAATTTAAGAAAATATGTAAAAATCGGGAAATGCCCAAGAACAGGGACTATTTTGTTCGCCTGCGCACACAAACTGAGAAACAGGTGACTTTTATGAGGGAATCCACAAATGTGTCTGAGAAAGCTCTCAAAGAAAACAGACGTATTGGTGACATGTCTGCAGACATCGACAGCGTTGTTTTTGGAAAAGTTACCATCAGTGGGAAATTGTCAGCATATATGCTGTATTATGCTACAATGTGACATTTTGTAACTTTTTGGTTGTTGGTGTGCCGCGGGATTTATTTATTGTACAAAATGTGCCGCGGCTCAAAAAAGGTTGAAAAACACTGAGCTAGAGAATACTAGAAAAACAATAGAGACCCAATAAAGAATTTGAAAAACTTAAAAATGACTTAAAATAACCTGGTGAGTCGAAGTATCGTGTGTAAAAGTTTAGTACACTTAGTAAAAGATCAAACATTAGCAAAATGATATTTTTCTGGCATCCACCTTTATTAATCATTCGTACATCCGGGATCAGTTCTAGATTGATGAACTATCTGAGGTTTCTCATGCTGTTTAATTATTTTAATATATATACTGTGGTGATAGTTACCATTTTTACCCAGAAGTATTCATTTCCACAGTAGACCTAACCCTTGTGATGTCATCAGCAACAACAACTGTAATACATGTTCTGTTTAATAAACGTGAAATGTATTTATAAACTGAGGAAACAGGAAGTGAGATGTGTCAGCATCTCTTCCCAGCAGTGTGATCTCACACACGCACACACACACTGAAGGCCTAAGTAATATACTGCGTTTTAGTTCAGAACAGATTAATTGTGGCTTCCTCTGTTCCCATTGGATGAAATATGATAATGTGAATGTTTATTTGTTTGTTTCTTGCTGCAGGTCTGATCAGAGGTGTTCCAGAATGGCTCAAGGCTGCCTCAAGTGTTTAAAGTACACCATGTGTTTCGCCAACTTCCTTTGTTTTGTATGTATATCTCAATCATCACATCCCAATCGGTCACTGTGCTGCTCAGATAATAACATCAAAATAATGAGATGATAAATACAAATGACTGAACCGACTGAAAAAAGGAAAAAAGTCGGTGGTTGAGGAAGAATTCTGATCCTTTACTTAAAGCTAACTTTGCTGTTTCTCTATATTCTGCCATGTTTTTGTGTCAAGTGACTAATGGGGACAAGAAGTTTTGAAAGTGGTTCAGTATTGAGGGGTCGGCTCCACTCAAAGGACCCGTCTCGGCCCCTGACAGGACCAGGTTGTTATGGAAAGAACCCCCCGGAGAAATAGAATGTTGATCTTTTGTTATTGTGTGTCTCACTCTGAGAAGTCTCGTCACGTCCACATTGTGAAAATCAGCACAATATTCCGACATTGGATGTATTTTGGTAAACATGGAGCTCAGCTTTCTGTACTCCAACATCTCCAACGCTCACTCCCGTTTCCTAGTAACCAGTCACATGACACAGAAAGAAACAGAAAGCAAAAGGTTTTATTTCTCTGTATGGTTATTTCCATAATGTGGTCAGACATGTTAGCGGCACAAACAATCCCTTTGTGTCCGTACACTGACGGTGAGGAGTCGTGTTGCTCTCAACACGTACAACTGGACCAAGGTCCAAAAATGTCCCCATTAGTCACAGAGACTCAAAGACATGGAGAAACAGGGTCCAGCTGGAAGAGCACCAACGTTGGCCTTTAAGTAAAAGAATCATCAGTAAAATGTACTTATTATGAAGGAAAGAACGCTCCTCTCAGTGTTCACATATCATTACTTAGGATATCATTGTATTATCATTCATCATGCCCACTGTGTAATACTTCAGATGTGTGGTGTGGCGGTGCTGAGCTTTGGCGCCTACATGATGGTCAACGTCAGGATAGTTGCCCTCACCCCGACCATGGCCAGCTTCAACTCAGCCAACATGCTGCTGATCAGCGGCATCGTCATCACCTGTGTGTCCTTCCTGGGCTTCCTGGGCGCTCTGAAGGAGAACCGCTGTCTCCTCCTCACGGTACGGCCCAGCAGCACCCCCGGGTGCTCCCACCCCCGGGTGCTCCCACCCCCGGGTGCTCCCACCCCCGGGTGCTCCCACTGCTTGTGTGGCTGTCCTAGTCCTTCTGCGGACTCCTTCTTTGTACGCGTCACCTTAATCCCGACCCGCGCCGGTCGGGCCCCCGACGTCTCACAAGATGACAACGCAGAAAACAATTGAGCTGACTTTTCCCAAATTTCCTTGATTACCTCTTCTTCAAGTCTCACATACATAAGTCAGTTATTCACACTGACTCATCATTTATCCATGTTTGATCATTTTACAGACAAACATGACTACACACGAGGTAGTAGGTCTTAGTTCCATTCACAGCTGTGGACAGGGGGCTCTGTACAGTCGCCAGTGTAAGTGAGACACTGTTTCTTGAAAGACATTGCTATGTATATTTTTAATGCTGTAAACACAATTTGAATTCCATTCATCTCATTTGTACTGGGAGACAGATATCTCAAAACCTGGACCAATGAAAGCAAAGCATTTCTGCAGGGCTTGATACCACTAGAAGAAAGAAAACAAGTTACTTTAAGCTACTTTGCAGCCATGCTTGATTGTTCAGGCCTTGGTTGTATTTGTACCACCAGTACGACCAGAGACGTGGTAGAAGTCACAGTGAGTGAAATATTTGAAACACAATGCTTCTGTTTGAGATCTACTTTCCCCTCTGACATGCTTTCTGTCACCAGTATGACAATTCATGAATGAAAGGCTCATTCATTACAACTTACTATTTTATCTTCGTAGTTTCAAACCTGTTTTCCATCCGTTACAATCCCGTTGTACTCTGGGAACACGGCAACAGGGAAGCACGTGAAAACTGAAAATGTCATTCATAATCCCTCACTGCACAGGAAAAACCCTTTAAAGTTTATACAGATATTCATGGTCCCCAGAGAGAGAATCCTACGACTTTCCATCAGCGACACCATGAGCTCGACATTTTGGGGTTTTGAGTGAAACATCTCCACAGCTGTAGCATGAATTGCCATGAAATTTGGTTCCAACAGATTCATGTTCCTCAGATGATGGATGCTGATGACCGCTCCATTTTTCATCTCACGCCACCAAACACGACCAAATACTTACAAACACAACCAAATACTTACAAACACAACCAAATACTTACAAACACAACCAAATACTACCAAACACGACCAAATACTTACAAACACAACCAAATACTACCAAACACGACCAAATACTTACAAACACAACCAAATACTACCAAACACGACCAAATACTTACAAACACAACCAAATACTACCAAACACGACCAAATACTTACAAACACAACCAAATACTACCAAACACGACCAAATACTTACAAACACAACCAAATACGACCAAATACTAACAAACACAACCAAATACTTACAAACACGACCAAATACTACCAAACACGACCAAATACTTACAAACACAACCAAATACTACCAAACACGACCAAATACTTACAAACACAACCAAATACTACCAAATACTTACAAACACAACCAAATACTACCAAACACGACCAAATACTTACAAACACAACCAAATACGACCAAATACTTACAAACACAACCAAATACTTACAAACACGACCAAATACTACCAAACACGACCAAATACTTACAAACACAACCAAATACTACCAAACACGACCAAATACTTACAAACACAACCAAATACTACCAAACACGACCAAATACTTACAAACACAACCAAATACGACCAAATACTTACAAACACAACCAAATACTACCAAACACGACCAAATACTTACAAACACAACCAAATACTACCAAACACGACCAAATACTTACAAACACAACCAAATACTACCAAACACGACCAAATACTTACAAACACAACCAAATACTACCAAACACGACCAAATACTTACAAACACAACCAAATACTACCAAACACGACCAAATACTTACAAACACAACCAAATACTACCAAACACGACCAAATACTTACAAACACAACCAAATACTACCAAACACGACCAAATACTTACAAACACAACCAAATACTACCAAACACGACCAAATACTTACAAACACAACCAAATACTACCAAATACTTACAAACACAACCAAATACTACCAAACACGACCAAATACTTACAAACACAACCAAATACGACCAAATACTTACAAACACAACCAAATACTTACAAACACGACCAAATACTACCAAACACGACCAAATACTTACAAACACAACCAAATACTACCAAACACGACCAAATACTTACAAACACAACCAAATACTACCAAACACGACCAAATACTTACAAACACAACCAAATACTACCAAACACGACCAAATACTTACAAATACTTACAAACACGACCAAATACTTACAAATACTACCAAACACTACCAAACACGACCAAATACTATCAAACACGACCGGATATGAACAAATACTACCAAACACGACCAAATACTTACAAACACAACCAAATACTACCAAACACGACCAAATACTATCAAACACGACCGGATATGAACAAATACTACCAAATACGACCAAACACGATCGGATATGAACAAATACTACCAAACATGACCAAATACTACTAGGATGAAAGCCATTGCCATCAACCTCAGCTGTACTTTATGTTTCGTGCTAATTGGCATGTTAGGATGCTAAACACTGACCATGTTAATCATGAGCATAGATAGATACTTTATTATATGTTAACTGTATCACATGTTAACTGTAAATGGACCTGTACTTGTACATCTCTTTTCTAGTCTCTTGACCACTCAAAGCTCTTTAACACTACATGACATCATTCACCCATTCATACACTGATGGGAGGAGCTAAGGAGACACCTGCCCATCAGGAGTAGCTACCATTCATACAACATTCATACACCGTAGTCACAGCTACGGGAGCAATCTGGGGTTAAGTGTGTTGCCCAAGGACACATCGACATGGGCTAGAGGAGCCTGGGATCGAACCGCCGATCCTCTGATTGAAGGACGACCCTGCGCACCACTAAGCCACAGTCGCCCAAGTAACTGTATCACATGTTAACTGTATTACATGTTAACTATATTACATGTTAACTGTATTACATGTTAACTGTATTACATGTTAACTGTATTACATGTTAACTATATCACATGTTAACTGTATTACATGTTAACTATATCACATGTTAACTGTATCACATGTTAACTGTATTACATGTTAACTATATCACATGTTAACTGTATCACATGTTAACTGTATTACATGTTAACTATATTACATGTTAACTGTATTACATGTTAACTATATCACATGTTAACTATATTACATGTTAACTATATCACATGTTAACTGTATTACATGTTAACTATATCACATGTTAACTGTATTACATGTTAACTATATCACATGTTAACTGTATCACATGTTAACTATATCACATGTTAACTATATCACATGTTAACTGTATCACATGTTAACTATATCACATGTTAACTATATCACATGTTAACTATATCACATGTTAACTGTATCACATGTTAACTGTGTGAACGTTGAAGCAGGAAGTTGGTCCGCTGACTGTAAGGATGTTTCCTGTGGACCGGTTGGGTAGTACTTGAGTACTACTCAGTGGAGTACTACTCCACTGCGTGTGTTTCTTGTCCCACTGGACTCCAGTACTTTGAAGTATCTTATTGTGTGTGTAGATCTTCCTTTAACTCCGTCATGTTACTACTGTCATGTACTGGAATGTGTTTCAGCCTCTCATTGTGTTGACAGTTCTTCCTGCTGCTGTTCTTCCTGATGCTGGTGGAGCTGACTGCAGCGTGCCTGCTCCTCTTGTACGAGGACGAGGTAGGGTCACATCCAGCAGCGCTCACACCGTGTTGTGCTAATCCAGGAAACACATAGAAACCAAATATAATCTGCAAATCTCTCGTCACTATTTAGATAGCTACTATGGTGAAAGACGATCTCAACATGGGTTTGGAAAAGGTCAAAGGAAACAATGAAAACTCCACGAATGTGATGAGTGAGTGGGATGTGGTTCAGCAGAAGGTGAGTGGAACAGTCAGCTGACAGCTCACACAAACGTCTGCATGTGGATGGTATGCTGAAATACCGAGAGCTGAGTTATTAACGTTTTTTTTTAATGGATTTCAGTTCAACTGCTGTGGAGTCACTAACGCGACCAACTGGGGAGACAAATTGCCCAAGTCCTGCTGCCTGAAGGACTGTGACACCCCGAATCCCCAGTACAGAGAAAAGGTAGACACAATGCAACCCCTGTGAAAGTCTTCAATTAAGGCTTGTTTGGACAAACTGCAGAGGTCAGAGGTCAGAGTCACATGTTTTTAAAATGCCGGATAGATGCCTTGCCATTGCATGTGACTGTTGGTTCCAGTTGATCTCAACTTTATGCTCTTTGTTTGCAGACTTGTTTGGATGTGTTGAAGAACATGTTTGAGGAGAATTTCCTAACCACTGGGATTTCTGTCATTGTCCTCTGCATTATCGAGGTAAACTGATGCATATTAATTAATATCCATTAAATTTGCTTAAATATCTGTGAAATGGACTTGTACTTGTACTTGTCTAGATCTTTTCTCGTCTTCCGACCACTCAAAGCTCTTTAACACTACATGACATCATTCACCCATTCATACACTGATGGGAGGAGCTAACATTCACACACTGATGGGAGGAGCTACCATGTAAGGTGTTACCTGCCCATCAGGACTATCTAACATTCATACACTGATGGGAGGAGCTACCATGTAAGGTGTTACCTGCCCATCAGGACTAACTAACATTCATACACTGATGGGAGGAGCTACCATGTAAGGTGTTACCTGCCCATCAGGACTAACTAACATTCACACACCTTAGACACAGATACGGGAGCAATGTGGGGTTAAGTGTCTTGCCCAAGGACACAGCAATATGGTCTAGCGAAGCCGGGGATCGAACCACCAATCCTCTGATTGAAGGATGACCCTGCTCTACTGAGCCACAGTCGCCGTTAGATCATTTATTTTCAGCTAGTTGGAGCTCCAAGTGGCCGATGCAGATTTAATAGTAGATCCAAATCTGTTTTCAATTCTATTTTTTCCTCTCATTTGTCGACAGGTCTTGGCGATGTGTTTCGCCATGACGCTCTTCTGCCACATCAGTAGATCCGGACTGGGCTACAAGTTATAGACAATATTTTCTCAAACAGTATATCAGTTCTGTGTATACTTATGGTTAATATTGTTGTACAGTTCTTGTCTTTTGATCAAATCACGTTGGCAGACGTCTAGAAAAGGGATGTTTCTGGAAAAAGCATGTTTAAGCTCATAAAATGATTACATTGTGAGGACAATATTTGTGATTTTAATAATCTTTGTTTTGCCACGATCCCACAATGTTTCAACAGAATAATTCTCAGAAAACTCCAAAAAAAAAGCTATTTCAGGCTGAGCTGTGTGCTCGCTTCTCTCAACTTCTCCACATTGTACATCTTTTGGAGGGAAGAAGAATGAAAAGCAGCCATTTCTGTAACATATTAAATATGATATATATTCTTCTACAATCTTTTCAAACTTGATAACTTTTGAAAATCCTATAATGTACCACTGAAGCATACAGTATTAAAGATCCTCCATTTTGACAAATGTTGTCAGATGATCAGCATTTCCTGTTTCTCTGAGCAGTTCACTGATCTGTGGTGGAGCCACATTTACTCTCCACTTCCTCTTTGACTCTTTACTGTTCTGTCACTTCCTGTAGCGACGTCGACTCCTCTTCTCTAAACGAGGTGGTGAAACGCCCTCAAAGGAAATGTTTAACACTTCTCGTTTTAAAGGAGTGTTGTGAATTTGTCAAACTGACAATTGTAATCTTTTTTTGTAAACATGCACTTCAAATGATTACACAAGTTAAACAAGCGGGTAACACAGATGAATGTATTTATTTAAAGAATAAATCCTGCATCAATATTTTAAGACAAAAACTAAAAAAATACTAAGATTTCCTTTACACTTTAAAATAATTTTGTTCTTTTTGAAACCATCACACAAAAAATAGACAAGTACAATTTTTGTAATAAAAAAAAAAAAATGTAACTGTACACAGAATATACCATTTATTGCAAACTGAACACCCCTGACACCTCAGAAACTATAAACACAAGTATTTCAATTCCCCTAGAGATATGAAAACACACAAAATAAACTACTCTGATACAGCTCTTATCCTCTGCTTCTCTGAAACAAACTGTCGTGTAGAGTCCTGCTTTGCCCCCCCCCGGGTCCCCTTGGCCCCCCCTGGCCATCTCCACAAGCAGCGTCGACGTGTGTCACCAAGCTGCTCAGCTTCATTTGAATGGATTCCCAGTGCTGCTTCCTGCTTCAGATACCAGAGGAACACGGCCCCCTTTGGGAGGCCCCCCACTAACAAGACTGAGCCAAAAGGGTCCGAGGAGTCCTCCTCCACTCTGACAGGTGATGCCCTTCTGCCATTGAGTCACAGGAAAGCTGGTCTAACTTCGCAGTGTCATTTAAAAAAGAGACATCGCTTTTGGTGAAAGCTTCTCAAAAGCATCTCATTTAGAAAAGGTGGGCTTCTTTCACTCAGCAGCCACGAGGCCTCAAACCTCTAAGCTACACTTCACCTCTCAGGGCGACTCGTGGGTCCAGGGCGACTCGAGAGATCACACGTTACGTGACCCATGACACGTTACATTACACGACTGTAAACGCCATCGTAGTGAAACCCGAGAACAGAGTACTGCAAAAGGTTTGACACCTAGTTTCTGTTCAAGATGTTTAAAAGACAAGCCACCCCCAATGCACCTGAACCGAGACCCGGACCCACCGAACAGAGACCCGGACCGTGACCCAAAGAACAGAGACCCGGACCGTGACCCAAAGAACAGAGACCCGGACCGAGACCCAAAGAACAGAGACCCGGACCGAGACCCAAAGAACAGAGACCCGGACCGAGACCCAAAGAACAGAGACCCGGACCGAGACCCAAAGAACAGAGACCCGGACCGAGAGCCGGCGATGACGGGAATGTTGCAAAGACTGATGTCTCTCTGTAAACATTTATTCGAGAACAAAGATATTAATAAATAAGAGACAGAAACAAAGTATTTCCCAACCCAGGTTCACAAACCCCGACCCCCGCTGGTAAAACCCCGATCCACCGATAGAACTGGAATGAGTAAGAGCAGTAAGGGTACCCAGCCCCTATTTTCACAACATTGAAATATCAAGGTCTAAATGTCTCATCTGCTGTCAGTTCAATAATAACTGACACATACGATATAGAGAAGCGAGAACACCAAACCCCTCACAGCTGCTGCTGGTCCATGCACACTCAAGTGTGACACTAAAAACCACATGACTCAGTAGTAGTATTCAGCAAATACTTCCATGATTACCAATTAGGCCAGAGAGCAGTAAACTCTATTGATCACATCCATAAAAAAGTAGCAACCACCGTTGCAAGGAAATAAAAGGCAACCTACATTTATGAAGAAATGGAGCTGTTAGTTTTGAATCCAGGAAAAAGAGCAGTCACCAGGAGAGCTCCGGAGACGTGAACCCTGGAGAACCAACGGTGGGTGTGCTGCCACGGCACGGAGTAAAAGCTTGGAAGAGTTGAGCCTTTCTGAAGAGAGGCTGCTCGGCCTTCACTCTGCAGCCAACAAACCGAGGGACACCGAGTCCCATCCAGGTGTCCTTGTTGACCAGGTGGACTACAGCACAGGACAACCAACGGCCCACCACAGAGGAATCTGAGGCAGGAACCGGTTCTCACCCTCAAAGTAACAACTAAATCAGACCTCAGTTATGTCAACTTTAGAAGAAACCAAAAACCCAGTAGAGGAGAACTTTCCACTAGTGTCAGCCCAGAAACGTAGCTGGTCCAAGTGAAGGAGACACCAGCACTACGTCCCTCTGCCAGCTACACGTTGGTGGACTGTGGGATTATCTTTATAGTCCATG